>CM023486.1:102713664-103111164 GCA_013339685.2 Hyalomma asiaticum
TGGATTTCTCGCTTTAACGACAAACTTCGTTTCGCAAGGACATACGCTTACACACGAGGTTTTAAATGTATGCGTCAGCTCCTATGCATCAAGCTGGAATTAAAATAGAGGCACAGTTTCAGGGAACATCGAGGAAGAAATTTCTTAGGCTTTCTTCCTTGGAGTTCCTCAAAACACACAGGAACCTGAGGCAACGTTCTCAAAAATGTAATATACGCTAGGAATGTTTAAGCCAATCGTTGGACATAACATTAGCAAAGCCAGGCGTCCAACGGCAAAAAAAGAAAAGAAAAATAACTTGCGTAAGAGAACCTTTGTGAATTCGGTTCCCGATGTCAATTGCCTTTCTTTATTCTACTTCCATAACAGTGTTGCCTTCGATCGCGCCACCGGATCGAACACGCTGGATGACGTATGACCAGGGCGGCCTCACGAATGAAACTGGATGCCTGCACGGTCCGTCCCCCCGCCACGGTGGTCTAGTCGCTATGGCACTCGGCTGCTGATCCGAAGGTCGCGGGATCGAATCCCTGCCGAGGCGGCTGCGTTTTGGTGGAGGCGAAATACCAAGGCCAGTGTATACTGTGCGATGTCATTGCACGTTCAAGAACGCCCAGGCGGTCGAAATTTCCGGAGCCCTCCACTACGGCATCTCTCATAACCATGTCGTGGTTTTGGAGCATAAAACCCAAGAAATTAATAAATGGATATGAGAAAGACAAACGTGACATTTGCGAAGTAATCTTATCTGACTTGTACTGTTTATTCCTGGGCTAAAATTTACTTAAGTTGTTTTCGAATGGTACTTAATTACATACTTAAAATGTCACTATTACAGTGCGAGAGCAGCGATGAAATGTTCTGCTGTTGCATATATCATGCTGAAGTGAATGTGATGTATGCTAATGCATCGCGCTTTGTGTAGGGTAACAATTTGTGACGTGTTTAATTTGCTGGTTTCTTCAATTCTTACGACAACGTGAACAAAAGGCTTGTACCTCAGCTGCTGCATTTGTCTCCACGGGCATGACGGGCTCATACAAGCCATCTTTGAATGGTTTTTCCATTCGCCTCCCATCCACATGCGTTGCGATAAAACAGCAAAATAAAATCAGTCAAATCATCAACCAATCCAGATCGCACCACTATCATTCGCGATAATAATCAGCTACAGTAGTCGCCTTCAAATACTGTGAATAGAGGGAGCGGGGAAAAGACAAGGAAATGCGGGAAGATCAGCTGTGGTTGTGCCCGGTCTGTGTGATACACTAGCGGAAGGGGAAAAGGAAGAAAGAAGGAGAGTAAGGAGATGTGTTCATTGCGGAATAACAGACGCTCAAAGAGCTCATTTGAAAGAACACCAGCGCTCTATTGGCCCACATTGCAAATGGCGGTCGAGGGCGGGATGATAGTATTTCTCTGAAGCACGTTTATTCATTCATTCATTTTCTTCATTGAAAACTCTGTCATCCGAGTTTGCCTAAAGCAGCAAGTAATGCATTTCTATCGTTGTAAGAACAATATGTTTGCCACCAGAAAGAACGTTGCGTAATGAAGACCCGAGTCCCAGACCAAGCCTGCGATGTTTTGTTGTTGTTTTTGTGGCCTCTGTAAATGGCGCCTGCGATTTGCTTTTTACTCTACACCTCGTGCCCTTTGTCTTCGTCTCTCCTTCCGTAGCCGCCTGTGGGAAAAGACCTTCAACAAATATACAAGGATATGTGCACAAGACACTGTCTGCGTGTCTTGCACCGATACAAAAAGCGTAGACGATCGCAAATACAACTCCCAGCGGCGCAGAACAGTTGCTTCGCATCCAGGTGTGCAATGCTTCCTGGACTGGCGATCTGTGAGGACATGGCCTCGCAGGCAAACAAAGAACTCGTAAAGGAGCAGACATCGTTGATTGCCCCTAGACCTCTCTCTCTACATCCACACAGGTCGCTTTAAATAATGCGGTCGCACGACCTAAGATAACTTTTCCTTTCACTGCGTCGCAGGGAGAAGTGGAAAAAAAAAGGGCAAGCGATCGAAATCAAACGTGGTCACGCTCGAACTGGGGCAAGTTCACGGCTTCGCGCGCGGCCGTTATCCATTATGAGAGCGCGCAAACTAAAAGCGGTGCGAGGGAGGACTTGACTTGTGGGACTATCTTCAGAATATGCCTATAGGCGTGTGGCGTGGCAGCTTTGTAAAGTCGGCGGGGGTGGCATTGACGGAAAGCAAATGGCGGCCTGTGGTTCTTCCAAAAGAAAGCTCGCAGAAGCCGTATAGTCAGGAAGCGTTGGAGAGCAGCGGCGCTATTTTAGTTTGTGGCTGCAGGAGGTGGAAGAAAGCAATTTGGTGGTGGCCTCTGATGAATGCCGCGGCGCTTTTATGTTCTTTGCACTTCGAACGGTTGCACGCGCTGTTCAGTACGACTCCGTGAATGCCGCTCCGCCCCGAGAGGTCGACCGTTCCGATGAACCAAAAATATCCGCTCCGAATGCGTGTAGATACTATACGTACGAAGTGAATGCAGGGACGACTGAGGTATATGCGCGTTCGTATAGCGCAGTCGCTGCAAGTGAAAGTTCGTTGTATATGCTCAGGAACCGGTGCCGACGCTGCATAGTGAAGACAAGATGCGGTACTTCGCTTTCAAAATAAACAGAATTTCGCGCGCTCGTGTAAAGACACCAGATTTTGTGTACGCTCTCTGAGGGAGGATATATACACCATATTGGGAAATATGGGCTAAGTATCTGTTTGCTATATATTTGTAGCGCAGTGTAATTACTGTGCGATGTCGTATCGTTACAGAATATTCTTCCGTTTACGATGGGGCATATGCCGAAATGAAGTGAGACGCGGAAAACAAAGGAACAGAACAGAGAGACGGAGATAGAAGTGATAGATATCAACACAACGATAGCGATCCGAGAGTGCCCATGGAAGGGACGCTTTACACGAGAGGTTCTTGGACAGAGAAGACCTCTCGCGCGGCAACTATAAAAGTAATTGTATTATTTATTTATTTATTTATTTATTTATTTATTTATTTATTTATTTATTTATTTATTTAGAGCAAGTCACAGGTCCTATAGATGGCGCATTACTGCGTGAGTGGTGTTAAACTTGTGGAGAGGGAAAAAACATGCATAGTTTGGTAGACTATTAAAGCGAACAGTCCTCAATTTTAAAAGCAACATAACTAAGCAATTACTCTTGTATCCCTGTCAAGTAAAATGATTACGATATTTTATCAGTTGCCTATATACCTTTACAGATGCAGCATTTGTCTTTGGATCCATGCAGCATCCACTGTTGTGTTCATATCGCGATATAGGCTACATGTGTCGTAGTTGCAGTGATAAGTGACTGGTCGCCACTGCGCATGTGTAACCTGGAGATACTTGTATATATGGGTGTGTGCTACGTTACTGTGTTCTTTGTGCTGTTTTGTGGCTGCCCGTTGGCATGCCCGAATAAAGGATTTGAAAAGCATGCCCCGGCTCTGAAGTTACAACATCCACGAACTGATGGCATAAGCCGAACAGGGCATTCTCCTTATGAGTGAGCCGGACTAGTATAAGGAGACGAACATGACCACCGGCGAAGTAAATAAAAGAAGCCCTGCAGCGAACTATTGTGCTTACTCCCGACCTTGTCTGAGCGGCAAATTTGGGATTTGGGATAGCCGATTCGAAGCCTACATTCACGCTGTCCGTGTATGAAATAATCACAGAAAATATTAATCGATGTCCAGCACAGCAGTCAGTACAAGATATAAGGTGTTGCCTGTAAGGGATAAAATGTAAACGACGAGAATTCATTGAGCAAGAGCGACGGTACATCACATGGTCACTTCATTCGTATACTTCGGAGGTGGCTGCTTATCTCTTATTTAACTCGCTGTTATTATCTTTTCGTTTTTCGAGCTATATTTTTTTTCTTTTCGAGTTCTCGCAGGCGTTGAGCCCATTTACAATTGTATATGCATCCGCTTGAGTGCGTTGGCATGCATGTAGTTCGCTTGTGCCTAATTAGAGGTGAACAAATCCTGTCAGAGGAGACTGCAAATGGCGTTATAAATGGGGCAGGCAAGTACGCCTAAGCAAAAAAAAAAAAAAGTTGCGTAAGAAAATGGGGACAGCCGGCGCGAGGGAACAAATTAAGTCATCTGCCCGGCGTTTGTATACCTCGTGGGGGAAAAAAAATAGGAAAAGATAAGAATATTCGAAAAAAAAAATGTTTTTTGTTAGTGAAAAGGCTTGGAGGCCATTGAGCGAAGTTTTGAAACTCCGCGTAAGGGCAACCCACGTCTGCTTGAATGCCGCCCGAGCGTTCGAGGTGAATGGAGTAATGATAGTTTGCGTAAACCAGAGCTAGCTTGCAGTGGCTGCAACCGTGGTTTTTATACATTACGCCGACACACAAAGACGGGGAGACGGAATGGCGAAGGAAATAAATCGAGTTAAATAAGAATAAACTTGCTAATGCTGTTGCTGGAGAGAAAAAGAAAGGGAGGGGGAAGGTCGTCGCTCTATAAACACGAAGAAGCGCAGGCGATGTGCCCCCGAAAAGCCGCGACGTGTTTTGTTCCGAAGTAGCTTTCGCACGTGAAAATGACTCCAGCGAGAAAATAAATAAGTGATGGTGGAGAGAAGCCCCCCGGTACACAACAAGGACTGAGAGTGAAAGGAGCGAGTCGGCCTAAAAAGCTGCTGACGCTGCTGGGCTGAAGAAGCGAAACAAGAAAAAAGCGGTCTGCAGCAGAATAAGAGGTCGTCATGTAGGCAAGTATATTTTCATTGCAGGTGGTCCCGTGAAATGGATGGTCCTGACGAGAACCCACTTCGCGCTTGCCGTCCTTCAAGCAAAGCTGGCATAAGGCTACAAAGCGAAGATATAACTGCATGTGTACGCAGTAGAAAAAAAAATAATAAAGGAGACACTTGTCCTCGTTCTTTACCCTTTCGTCGTCTTTCAGCCTCGTATTTGAGGTGCAATGTGTCCATCGTTTTCTAGACAATCAAGGTTGTGAATGTCAAAAAAATAAATAAATAAAAGCACCGCGCAGGAAGGAAGAACTAAACGGAAGAGATGAGGTTTTCACATCAACGTTTATGGTCACATCCTTAGTGATTTCCGTTGCTTCCGCATCGGCGCGTGATATGCTGGAACCCAACGTTTAGAAATGCGACTCGAAAGTGCGAAGGCGAGAGAAGCATATGCTTCTTGCAAACTGTTTCACCTCCTCACTGGATACGCGCCTTAGTAAAATGACTACCACACGATAGTATTCTACAGCTGTGACCACCACCGCCCAGCAGGGTTCCCCGGCCACGGTGAGCGTGGGTGGGAATGCCGTCAACTTCTCCGCCGCCCAGATCTCTGGTTCACTGCCCATCACTTTCGATAGATCGCCCACCGCCCCGATCGACCCCTTTGACACTTTAAATGCGCGAAGGAAGAACCTAAAACAGCATCTGCGCGCACATAATAGCTCCCAGAAGTGCACGTGACCAGAAACATTCGAAAATAGTAAAAAACGGAATAGCCTTGTCCTGTTTAAAGTCAGCCCTATCGAAGTCGTGCGTGCACCGTTTGACCATTAGCTTTAATGCGCAGGTCGAGCGCCTCTTAGATGCAGGTTACCCTAGACTAGCCACAGCCACAGTAGCTGAGCGTCTTAAGAAGTCGATTTCAACCGGAACGAAAGCTGTAGCAGAGAGTAACATTAACAAGAAAAAGGTCGTGAGTATTCCGTATATCCACGCAGTTTCGCACAGGCTTAAGAAAGTGGGAAGTAAATACGGGGTTAATGTTGTGTTTACGGCTCCCAATAAGTTAGGAAGGGTTTGTGCTGCAGTGCATAGAAGAAATGAGCAGATGGAAGGTAAGAAGCGAACGGATATCTGTCCGGTTAAGCACCTAGCCAAGAACAATTTCACCGACTGTCGCATGGGTGTAGTTTATAAGATTCCTTTTAGCAGCGGACGTTTTTATGTAGGGCAAACTGCGCGTTGTATTAATCAAAGATTAATTGAACACAGAAGGTCGCTATCAGGTGGGACACCGTCCAATCTATCCTTGCACTGCCAGGTCTGTAGCTGCATGCCCGAGTTAGACAAAACCGAGATCCTGTACAGGCATAAGAACGAAGATACACGTTTATTGGTTGAGGCCTGGCATATCAGTATTAGTGGAAGTGCATGCGTGAGTCAGCCGTCGATTAGCTTAAACAGAGAGGAGATAGAAAGCCTTAGGAGTTGTCTATCGCGAAGACCGGCACGTGTAACCGATTGACAGGTGGCGCTACCATTCCGAGCATGCGCAGATAAGCTGTGTGTCTTCTTTCTTTTTCGCCTCTGTGCTGTGCATCAGTTGATAGTCGGCGTTCGTGTTGTTCACTGCTCTCCTCCGTGTCCGTGTCCTGCACGCCTCTTCTTTTGATTATGGACACTCATGACGTTTCCAGTTTCTGTTGGAGCGTCAATTTCTCACCGCATACAATGGGCCATCTCGCCCCCTGCTCGCAAAATGTTTCCAGCTCAAAAGTTCCTGGGGAGAACCCCGCTTCCCAGCAATGCATTTCTGTTTCAATGTTAAGACGACCTTAAGACTATATGTCAGCTTGGTCCTTGTACGCTGCCTTTCGAACGTGGTGCGTTGCAGTAAGGCCTGCTCATTAAAAAAAAAAAAAAGTTCCGTGCATGTCGCGAAGACGGGTCTTGTAGATGGCCTTGGCGAGCAAACGTAGCTGAACGTCAACTTCGATGGCAGCTGTCGTCGTCGGTGTGCTGCGGGTGGACTCCGCGTAGTGGTTGGAACGTTCGTGTGCACCTTCGACGCCTGGTTTTCGATACTCAACTCGTCTCTGCCATGCTCCATGTCGTGTAACCTCTGTGCTATGCGCTGAACGGCTCCGCTGGTCATCCACTTTCACAGAGTGGAATTAAGGCTCACAATTTTCCTTTACATAGTTGGCTTATCCCGTTCTACGGCGCTTAACACCTCGAACATTAAAAGTAAAGAGTTCTACACAAAAGATTGAAAAATCGCGCTGCTAGTATATGACTAGACCTGCGGCTCTCATGCTTGATTTACAAAGTTGCCTTACAGGTCATTGAAAAGCTCGATGTGTGTGGATTTCAAATATATACATTAAAGATACGTAAAGTGGGATAACTTAGAGGACAGCCTTGAATTAGCGCTACTGACACAGCTTTGGCTGACTATGTTCCGGTTGTGATCATACCCTGAAAAATCTACAAGCGTTAAAAAAAAAAATGTTCTTTGCACAGCACCTTTAAGATATATATAGTTCTTGTAAAGAAAAAAATATTTTTGTTGCATCTTTGCGTTACTGTTTACCGGCTCTTAAAAGTAGCCAAATATAGCAAACTTTGCTACGAACGCTTCGGAAGCTATTTCTCGGACCACGTTGATTCTTGGAGCGAATACAGAACACAATATTTCCAGTCCGACTGCTCATTTTTAATAGTGTACGAGCCGTACGTGTTTTGTTATAATGGTCTGAACTAGGCGATGTCAGAGTAAACGGTGTGACTTGTGCCCATTTTACCGGGATGCTGATAAGTCAGTGGGCGCGAGCTTGCGCACGTGTGAAGTGGAATAATAAATCTGATTCCTCCAAAAATGTATTTTTTTAAATAAGGCAAGAGGAAACGTCAAGCGAAACTCAAAGGTCCCTAGTTTGTTCCTAATGGAGAGGGCAGAGGGGAGAAGCAGCGTGACTGAAAAGACGCCCCACCTGCAGCCATACTAGGGAGCACAGCTGCTTTTCACAGCTGCTTTATTGATAAATCAGCTCTCCCTCTCTCTCTCTCTTGCAGGCCTTTTGATTCGTTCCAGGTAAAGGGAGTTGATGCCAAGCATGCAGGCGCATGAACAGACTGGACTGCGCTCGCACATAGTCCAGTCCGACTGCGGCAGATGCAGGAACAAAGGTCTCCGCCCCTTACGGTGGTGAGATTGGAATGCACCCAAAGGAATATCCATCAACGCTCCTCACGAAAGCTTTATACTGCGCCAGTACATGTGTCCCGGGTTGCCCTGTCAAAGGTCACTGCATTTGGCTCTCCAATGCGATTCTTGGAAGGGCTTGCCAGTGTGAGTCACTGAGGTCCTTGCTGTTTTCCTATTGTGTCGAAACATGTCGTCGATTTTGAAGCACTACATGCCCTACATGACGCGTTCGTCACTTTATACTGTTTCGTCAAAAATACGAACGCGCTGATACTTTCTCCGGTGGGAGTGCTCTGCCGTTTCCAATGTTGGCCAGAAGGTCAGACAAGCTGGTGTCTTTTTCTCTTACCATTGGCCATCATTGTGACAGAATAATGGCAAGAGCCCAAGATCGACACAAGACCCACACTTCCAACCCTGATGCTGCATATGTTGATGCTGCCCAATACCTGGAACCAACCAACACTTATGCGCTAACACTGCTGTGTTAAACACTGCTGTGTATTATCGCGGCAATTTTTCTATCCCCGACTTTACCCAGGAATTAAAGTGCAACTGTCAGATTGATTTATTTCTGGGGTTTAACGTTCCGAACACCCGATATGATTATCCGAGACGCCGTAGTGGAGGGCTCCAGAAATTTCGACCACCCGGGGTTCATTAACGTGCACTGACATTGCACGGGCCTCAACATTTCGCCTCCATCGAAACGCAGCCGCCTCTGCCGATATTCGATTCCGCGACCTTCGGACCAGCAGCCGAGTGCCATAGTCACTGGAACACCGAGGCGGGGCAAAGCGCAACTACCAGAAGCACGGCGACTGACACATTTGCTTTGGTGAAGACACGAAATTTAATAGAAAGCCGGAAATGGACATATTTTGGAGAGTGGTTTTACAAGTATGCCCTTTATGACCGAATACGTACTATTTTGGTCATGTGCTGGATGGGCTGTACACGATATAGCCTGTCCGAGCTCATGACCACGGCGTGCGTAAATGACAAAGATGCATGTCGCGGTGAAGAATGTAGCCATGACCACCCCGTAGCGTAGATATGCCCCGCTGAGCTGCTGCCACTCGCAGCGTCTGCCTAGCGATATGGAGAGCATGGGCGCACTTCATTCTGTGCTTCATGGCGGTAGGCTTCGAGCTGACAGCACCGATAGAACAGAGCATTCTTGTAATTCTAGAGCTGTATAAACAGCACACCAGCTTTCACTTTAGCTATGCTGACCAAAATTCAGCTCACCTTTTTTCTCCTACCTCACTCCTGCGTCCCTATTTCACTTTTTTTCTCGATATAAATCAAACATTTGACATAGAAAAGAGAATGCTGTAGCTTGATAGTCAGATGCAAGCGTAGAAGAACCCAGCACCTCCACTGCTTGCTAATGGCGTCGCCTTTTTTTTTTTTTTTTTTTTTTTTTTTGCAGGCGACGCGGGCGAACGGGCAGCAGTCAGAGCCGTGAGACCAAGCACATGCAGCAGCCACGAGCTTATCCCAATGGCGATGCTGCTGCGGGGCCAATCTTCACAACAGCAAAAGTTTATGCCACCCTGGGGGCTTTGTAAAACACCTGCTATCGTGTAGCATGGGTAGCACGGGCAGGGCACAAAAGCGCATTCTTGCTCTCACCATCAGGTGCAGGGTGGTAGAAGTGTGGTCAGGTGTCATGCTTCCTAAAGAACTCCGAGAGAGAGAGAGAAGTGGTTGTAGCCTAGCAGGAGAACAGAGGAACCAGGTGGTTTCAGCAGCACAACAGACCGGAACAAAGGAAGAGATTGGAAGGACCCCAGCATTGTGGCTTGTCCTCGCCCCTCTCCTCAACCCACCTGCAAAGCCCCCTCTACACCTCGTTTCGGACTTCCGGGAGCTTTTCAGTGTCCACAGTGGAATGGAATATATATATATATATATAATTTCGGCACCCAGAATGGGGCCTTGTTCACAATAAAACATCAATACATTCTTTTGCTCTTGTGGTCGACGCCCCTGCTTTGATATATATATATATATATATATATATATATATATATATATATATATATATATATATATATATATATATATAATCTTCCAGTGCAATGCACTCCAGCGAAAGGAAGCCCTTGAGTGTATGGGAGGCCGTCCTCGCTCGAGCCGACCTGGAGACCAGAAGGGTCTCTTAGACCAGGCCGAGCGTACAGCGGCGGCCACTGGAGTCCTGGACTAGGGACCCACCCTTCCCGCTCCCTTGTTCGCCCTATTTATCAAATAAAGTTTACCCTCCCTCCCTTGAGTGTATCGCTACAGTGGGGGGTTAACGACCGCGACGATCAAAGGTTAAGATGCTTGTTCACAAAAGTCTTGTTTCAGGTGCTGATCACCCATCTGTTTCGGCAAAAATCAGGCTAACACATGTCACCCAACTCCTCCTCCCCCCCCCCCCCCCCTTTTTTTATAGCTCTCTTCCTTTCTTTCGCACGTGCCCCCCTTCTTCTCTCCTTCCGAGGAGTGGGACAATGTGCCTCCATCTTCCCCTGCGGTTCTGTTCCAAAAAAGAGCCAGGTGGTTTCCTTGGATTTTCCCTTTCTCTATCTTCACTGTGGAGTTTCACGCAATGAAAGCTGAGCTGAAGCAGATTAGCAAAAGCACCTGTGCTTGATATTCATGCAGTACTGGTCCTTGACAGTTTCTTTAGAGTCCCGGTTTGTCTCTCTGCACAGCAAACTTATTCCGAGAGTGAACAGTTCCCCGAAGAAATTGAAAGGCCTTTTTCGTCTTTGGGATACGGAGGTGTGAAAACTAAAGTTCCTGGTGGGAAAGCCAATCCGCAATAGTCTTCAAGCTGTCGATTATCGAAGGCAGCAAAAACCACACGTGGGCGAAGATTTCATCCTAGGAAAATCACGACGTTCGCGGCGGAGTAGAAGATGCCTATAACGTGACATGAAAAATAATTAAGAAAAGACACTGAAATCGTTGTGAACAGTCACTGCATGGGCGAAGAAGTCTCCAGCTCCACAGACAAATATTTGCTTGTGTATTGTTCAATATGCTCTCATGTTGCGACATGAAACCTAATGTAGCACTACATGCATTTGATACAGCTATACCACGTTCGTGACGATAAAAAAAAAACTAACAAAGAAAAAGGCTGTTTCGCGTGACGCCGCTGGACAACGAAACACTCCTTGTCCTGTGCAGATTTCCCGTTTCTAACACGTGACGCCGTAGGCCTAGCTCAGATTTAGGCACAACTGCAGCACGTGTACCGGGCTGTATTAATATTTATTAATGTAGAGAGTAACGAAAAGGTAATAGATCTAGGGCTCGTTTCTTTGTTAGATATGGCATAATGATTCCAACAGACAATGAGGCCAGGGAAGGCATAGAGGAAATAACCTACAGTTTTTAGCTGTGGTGTAGTAATTATGACATAAATGAACATGAATTAAAGTGGACGAAGAAACACACCTACCGAACCTACTTTATTGGATACTTCTGTATGTTTCTTCCTGGAAGTGTCAGTCAGCGCCACTCTTAGAGAGTGTACTTTATCGCCTTGAAAGCCCGATCCTGCGTGTTCGGAAACGTCGTTTAATGTTCCGGACATAATATAAACAAAACTTAAACGTCCATCTTCATAATGTGCTAGAAGAATAGTTGTGTTTCATTTGTAACCATCTTTGAGAAGTTTATCAGCTCAAGGTGTTTGGAACGGTAATCCAGCGCAACGCTAGTGCATAATTTAGCTTATTTTAGCGACAGATATTCTGAAATAGATCTTAGTCGTTAAATATACACCGAGATAAAGTATAATGTCACATTTTTCCACTAACGATACCATTCTCTGCAGAAATAGCAGAGCAGAGCAAACGCCTTAATGTAGCACAGTGGAGTTCCATGATATTTGTCATCTTGGCAGTGTAAGCGTATATGCGTGTGAAAAAAAAAAAAAAACGTGGGTATGGGGGTGGGGGTCAGTGGCTATTGTTTTGTAGTATATGCACAACGAGTGTATGAACTTTATTTTGTTAATAATAATAATAACAATAATAATAATAATAAAATACAGAACTGAACAGAGATTGTCATGATTCTCGACGAGCATGTGCAGTGGTTGTGCGTTATATTTTGTGGATCGAGATACAGGGAGTAGCACATACGTTCAGCGTTTTGCTTTTTCAGCATATCCAGGACGAGTCATGATTGAGTAATTAGCTTCCTTTATGTGGAACGGCAGAATTCTTCAGGAGAGCGCGTAGTACACTTCGTTGGGCACCGGATAACATAATCGAGCTGTGAATGGAAACAAATAATTAGCCACCCTATAGTTTGAAGATTATTGATAATAATGTAGCGCTAGGTAAATGTGAGGAGTCATTGTGCAAACCAGGGTCCCACAGTCCGAATACTGCGGGGTACTGGCGATGGAAAATGCAAGGATTGAGAAGTTCATGGGCAAATGGCGAGATTTAGTGACACTAAATAAATCAGTGGCAAAACCCACAGCAAGAACCGAGCACTAAACAGTAGTAAAACGCGTCAACAAAAGTAATAATGCAATAATTGTACAGGTTGCAGAGTACTGCTTAGGAGAACACAAGCTACGAATACTAATTACAAAGACTGAATTTCGTAAGGACGTAATAGGCAGAACAGAATGATAGAAAAGATCATTTCGGGGCTCTTTTAGAATATTTTAGATTAGGCGGTAGAGTCTGGAATCAGGTTCACGTGTTTTTCTTTTTTTTTTTTTTTTGGGGGGGGGGGGGGGGTGTAAAGCCATTTCTAAGAAACGACGAGTCCACACGTCCTTTCTTCCCTTTCTGTTGTCTAACTGATCTGTCAGGAAAGGGGAGGGGTGTCGCTGTATGTGGTGAGGGAAAAATCTCCCTTTGCAAACCTTGGAGGGGCAACGCCCCCCCCCCCCCCTTCCCCGCTGTCTCTACTGTCATCTAGAAAGACTCCCCAATTCCAACACCTGGGGACACCCTTGGGCATGAGCTTGGAATACAAGCAAGTAATTCGTTCCACCAGTATGGGCGGCGTCAAATTTGCCTGAAGAGAGGGGATTTTTTGCTTGGCGACTTACAGTTCGAACTGTTCTGTGATTGGGGAACTTGCAACCTCCTTTCCCTCTCTGCTGGACAACGACGGTATAAAAATGGGAACCGTCCGCGGCTTCCGTCAGTAGCACGCTGGTCGGCGACCTCGAGAAGTGACCAACGAGAACTGCTGGAGGATCTTCCTTACGTCCGCACAAGTAAGAGTTCGACATTTGCTTACTCTCTCCAACGCCTCCCAATTTTTTTAGGAGGCGTTGCTCAGTCATTAGCGACCGACGTACTTTTTTTTGTAGTCTTTGTGAAGCTTGGCAGCGGAAACTATTGACGCTTAACTACAAATTTGAAACGTAAGAGACATGTCTTCGAACCTGCAGTACGACTAATTTTTATAAGGATCACATTTCTTTGGAGCAGTTTTTGAGTACCCTGCGCTGCCTACTGGCGCTCACCAAACTTTTCGACTGTGGTAAATGTAATATGCGATAATGAGATGTCATGTTTCATCTTTGCCCGCTCATCAAAACTACACGGGGCGCGCACTGCGTTTTAGACATCTAAAATGTTCGCTGATTCACGCTTAGCTACGACATTCCTTATGTGCTACCGGCGAATGTCCCTTAGTGATCTACTCCAAGTGGCAAGCACGCACTGCCCAGCTTTTATAATCACCGAAAGCAGCAAAAATGGGCATATTACATGCACTCTGCTAAGCGGGAACTGTATAATGCACTTTACCACCAGCTATGAATATTTCTTTCGTGTGCAGATTTACCGCTGCGTGCTGTTACGGGCAAGGTGGAAAGTTTCGGAGGGCGTGCTGGTTATCCTAAAGCATAACCTCCGAGACTGTAGCCACTTAAAGCTTTTATTTTAGCAAAAGCAGCTACAAATACAAATATACTAATATATAATAATACAAATATACAAATAAGTTTTCAAAATAAATTCTCGGTATATAATTATAATGAAGCGCTGCTACGTTATGCCTTGTATTTCGCTAGATTTGACGAATCCGCAAACGTAAAACTGGCTACCCGTAATCGCGACTGTAGCGCGCTCTGAAAACACGTGGCGCCACCTTTTGCACTTCATTCACGCTGGTGAACTGACGATCTTCGTCGCGAATACCAGGTATGTTGCGATAAATGCGCTAAATAACGTGCGGAATAGCTTGGAAAATTAGCGAAGTACTCCATTGCACATTGCAGCCCGCCATAACACAGCAGTGCTGTGTGTCTTCCGCTTTGATCTTGAGTGTTCTCGCGAATATTGCGGTTGGTTTGTTAGGCTTATCACAATGTGGCATGGTTTGTTAGCGCCGCTACTTGGTCCCGCCGATGTCAGTACGCCTTCTTTACTGCAGCCAAGGCCACTGAATTTTGGCAGCTAGGTTAGCTGTGTAATGTTAAGTTATTCGTGGCGTGTCTCGTGTAGGTTGCGAATGCTAAACTCCCTGCTGCCGCTAACGTGTATCACATGAGCACGTAGTAATTTGGCCTCGGCGCTGTAGTGAAGTTTCGTGTGGTGACTGTGGTTGTAAACGTAGTTATTCTATCTTGAGAGACGTTCCTTCTTCAGCGCTGATAATGCGCAAGTTCGCTGGTGTGAGTTGTGAACAGTTGAATGAGGCCCCGTACTTGCGCCGGGAATCCGGTATTGCGACGATGACGGGTGTATGGCCCCTTAATGTGCCATGTGGTTGCACCGATCGCATAAAACCGTCAAGCGACCGTCGTTGTTTATTATGCGTGTTCTTTTTGTGTTTGTGTGTGCAGTAAGCAAGTGAAAATGAAGATAATCATCCAGTGCCAGGAAAGTCACGCCGTTGAAGTGACCGGCGAAGAGACAGTTGCCTTCTTGAAGGTAAGGGAACTGTCGCCTGAGGCGTTTCTTGCATGTGGCGATGCTCTACCTGATTGTGCAAAACAAACTGTTGAGTCCTGAGTATCGCATGGTAATTGGCAATAGCTCGTAATATAGTAATTAATGAAGGTGCCTAAATGTAGGTAGTTCCTCAGACGAACAAGAATGTTTTAAGGATACGAACGAGTTCAGGTACCCCGCTCGGGTATGCTAATCAACCATGTGAAGTCATAAACACGTTACACAGCAAGTAGTGGTTCTTTGTAATGCATGGGAAAAGTCAGTGAAGTCCGCGCGTTGGAAGTGTTCCATCAGTAACAATTTTGAAGTAACTGTTTCTATGGAAGTATAGTGAGTTTGCTACACTGCGTTAGCTCAGTAATTATTTACTGGCCCTTCTTAAAAGCAGTTGGAATCCAAATAATTGCAAATCATTTAGCTGTGATGGAGATTGTTTTGTGAGGTGGGCGTGTTTTAGCGTAAGAGTAGAGTAAGGTGTACTGAACTTAAAGCTGTAGTAGATCAAGTAGATGTAATTAAAGTCCTGTTATCGATAGCTGTAGCTTCCTTCACCGGTGTTTACGGTCAGTGCACTGAAGCTTTCCATTTTTATTCTGCAGAACTACCTTCACACAGCTGAGGGCATCGTGCCAGAGGATCAGCGGCTATACTGCCGAGGGAGGAAAGCCACTGAACGATGGGGACCTGTTGTCTGCGTGCCTGACAGATGGTGCCCTCGTCAATGCTGTTGTTCCTTTGGTTGGAGGTAAGCTGAACTTTTTGTGCATCTGTAGCTGTATGGTGGGTTAAACTGAAAAAGACCAGCAGCTTGTCTATGTTTGACTATGGGGTCTTGAGGCAGTTCCTTTGAAGCCAGCACCTTATAAAAGAAGCACCCAAAAATACGCGATCCTCGAAAGCTTCTGCATGGTAGCACTCCGCAGCATTCTGATGCTGTGAGTAGGGTAGGTCCAGGGGCCTTATTCTGAGATGTGTTGCAAAAGGTGGTAGTAGTGCTTTGGTGATGTTGGTGTCCCCTACAGCGGTGGTTGGCTGGCTGAACAAACCAGAATCCCGCCCTAACTTTTCTGGTTCATTCGACTAGCTAATCGCCAAAGCAGGAGGCACCAAATGAGGCACTTACGTCACCAAAGCTGTACTATCGCCTTTTGCGGCACATCTCGGAATGCAGTCCCGGGAAGGTTTTTTTTCACAGGAGCCTCTTAGTTGACACGCACAAACAGTAGCCGTGTCATCCAGTAGGCAGGCTTCACACTGATGTGACTCGCATGCCCATACGTCGTACCCGTTCTAGTGCTTGGTTGGCTCGTGTCAATAAACGTGCCATCATCATCTGAAATGAATGTTGTAAAGGAGGGTGTGATAGGAACGTAAACATCGGCCAAAATACTTCTGCTGTCCCTCTCCCACATAGAGAGGCAGCAAGGCTTCTGTGTTAATTCATTACTGCTGCAGACTTGGAAGGGACGGGGTTGCGATGTGTTCGGTAGTCTTTGTTAACAGAAAACATGGCACAGAACATGAACATTTTTCCATTAGTGTAGTTGTGCCATCAGAAACATCAACTTTTCTGCCTCGGCAGCTAGGTATTGGTGGAGTGAAATGCAAGAGCAGCTGTGCATTGGATTTAGTTGCATGTTACGGAAGCCTAGGTGGGCAGAATTAATGTAGTGTCTCCCCATTATTGGGTCCCTCAGAATTATATCCTGGTTTAGGTTAGTACATAAAACTAATTTATCTTACACCCCCCCCCCCCCCCCCTCCGTTTTCTTTTAAGTTAACAGTTTTGATTTGTTCCCAGGCACAGTTACGTGAGAGATGGCCAGTGTAAAACAGCAAACTTCTCTTTAGCCATGCATGTTTGAATTCACTGCCTGAAGTGTGCGTATTCATTGTTCTTCGCCATTGAGTTGCTTCTCGCTTTTAATTTTTGTAGTTAGCCAAGTACTCTAAAATTCTGCGCAAGCACCCCCTCCCCTTTCTTTACCCTGTTTACCCCAGCGTGCACGAATTTTTCAAGAAGTTGCACAGTAAATTATAAGAAACAATGTACCGTAAAATTCCGAGCAAGCACCCCTCATATGCGAGAGATAATTTCGCTAATTTATAAGGGGGCCCCTTGCTTGGTTGGAAAGTCTCTTCAATGGCACCGTTACAGTATTAAGTATTGAAGCACATAACAATGCTATAGCCTAAGGTTGGGTCTTTTTTTTTTTTGATTTGTGAAGATGTGTGCTCGAAGTGGTACAAGGTCCTTAAGTACATATTTTCTTGCAGGCAAAGTCCATGGCTCCCTGGCCCGTGCTGGAAAGGTCAAGGGACAGACACCAAAGGTCAGTTATTCCTTCATGCCAAAGTTGTGGCATTTCCTAATTCATATTGTCTTGTCTGCCTTTTGGAATATTCACTGCTGTTGCTTGCATTAAGGGAGCACATTTTTTTCCACATGATCAGAAAACATTGCCACTCATTCCCGAAGGCTTCTGTGAACATGTGGGAAAAATATTGTGGCACTGTGCAAATAACAGGGAATTTGCAATTTCGTTTCAAATACAGCTAGAAATTGCCTGCAGTTATTTCAAGAAATGTCACAAAGAGCACGGACATCGCTTGAGGCAGAACTGGGGTTGGTGATTTTAGGATCACGGAAACGTTATCAGTAATGCTCTATTTGTTTGTTTTAACAGCGAAGTTGTTAAGCACAGCATCAGCACATCAGACTGCAAAAAACTATTCTCATCATTAGTTCTGGTCCTCAAGAGTGCGCATGTCCTTATATGCAATGCCCAATGTGTAGCATTCGCACTCACACTTCTTTCTTTTCTTACACTCATGCCTTCAACCCTCTAGTAATGGCAAAACTGCGGCAAAGCTGTGCATTCGCGGCACGAAAGAATGCATTCTCTTGTGGCATCCAAGCAGCTCCAGCATAGGCGTGTACAGTAGAACCCTGCTGTTACGTTCCCGGCTACTGCGTTTTCCTGGCTGTTACATTGTTTTGGGCCAGTCCCAGCATAGCTCCCATAGGATTCAATGCGTTAGGGGCCCCGCTGTTACGTCGCAGTGTGGGAACATTCCCGTATGTTAGGTTGTGAATCGACACTCCAAGCGGCCACTGCCGGCGGCAATATTGACTTTTCACGTAGCTTGACTGTATTAGCTGCACTATGGGCGACGCCCATTACGTTTCCGGCTTCCGCCAGCAAAATTATTGCACAGCTGTGCAAACTGTTTGTGACAGAATCGCGTACAGTTATTACGTTTCCATCGATGATGCTGTTGTCACCTCCAAGGTTTTCTCTGTCGACGAAATCGTAGCCAAGTGTGCCGATGTGTGCACTGAAAGCACTAGCACTGAAGTAAAATTGTGTGTCGATGACCACTTCTCTCATTTTTCCATTTTCCCCTTTCTTGGCTCTTACGTTTCCTGGCTCTTACGTTTATTTTCTACGGTCCCATGAAAAACATATCAGCGGGGTTCTACTGTACAGTGTAGTATAGCAAAATGCCGGGACGGCATCAAGCCAAGGCCATGCATTCCGCATCTTCCACCATTTGTGGTTCATTTGCGCCGAGCTCAGTGTGAAACTTTGAGAAGCATTTGCTGGGGCCTTGCGGTGCTTTGTGAGGCATTTCCCGAAGCCTCAGACCATGACCAAACGCGGGTGTGCAGGAGAGAAACCTGGACAAGCCAAGTGCCCATCAGCTTCGCTAGCTTTGCACCACAAGTGCGGGTTTTGCTAATTCTTTTAGTTGAACATGGATCTATCTTTCTGTAAGAACAGCATAAAGAAAGTTCCAGCGATGTAGTCGGTGACCCTTTGTGACATTTGTTGAAAGAATAGCAAGCACTTTTGTGCTGTGTTTGAAATCAAACTGCAAATCCCTGGTTCACGAAACAGTGATGTTGGCTCACATTTCCGGAGGAACTTCCATGACTGATCAGCACCATTTCCTGTGTTCGAAGAAGCGTTGCAGAGCCATTTTAATTAACGCCTGTTTAGGGTATGCTTATGCGTTACTATTTTGACCTGAACAGCTACGCTTGTGTGAGCATGCAGTTTTCTGCCAGTATCAGTGCAAACAGTATTTGTTTATTCAGTCTGAAGTTCCTTTTCGTAATCTAAAGAAACAAAACTATGCATGTGAATATTGCATGTTTTTCACGCAGGTTTGCATGCTGCTCATAATTTTGCATTCAGCCTATGTGGTAAAGAAAAATTATATTTCAATTGAGATTTCTTGTACAGCAGCAGTAAAGCATAAAGCTTTGCAGTTATGCAGATCTCAATTTTTGATTACTGCTACCTGCTTGCTTTTTTGCAGCTTTGCTCTAGTTTGGGATTGGGTTGCAGTGTCGTATAAGGTTGTAGGCCACCAAGTGTTCATACAACAAGCACACTAGCATATTGGTACTTGGTGACGGATCATTGCGGTGTGCTTTTAAGTCTGAGCTTGTTTTTTCATGGTCAACTTGGATGTTAGATTTTAAAGGTGTGCTGTTCATGCAACTGCAGGTTGAGAAGCAGGAGAAGAAAAAGAAGAAGACTGGCCGTGCCAAGAGGCGTATCCAGTACAACAGGCGCTTTGTGAACGCCGTGGCCACCTTTGGACGCAGGAGGGGACCCAATGCCAACCAGGCTTCTTAGGCTATGTGCAGCATGAATGTTCTAAAATAAAAGCTGTTCTTACCAAAATTAGCCATGCATTGAACAATTTTATACTGAGCTCCACTGCACAAGAAGCCTGCTGTTGCGGCTTTGTAGCAGTTCTGTGCTCATATGAGGCAAAGGTGCCTGGCATTCAGATTGAGTGGTGTGCAGAATACAAAAGTGGCGCTAACACAGGTTTCTAGCATAGGAAATCTATCTGGAGAATGCTGCTATGAAGACAGAGCCATGTTTACTGTGTGAATCGGGAAACCCTACACCTTCATTGCCCCTGTAGTTTCAAAGTCATTTTTTTCTCATCCTGTACTAGCAATAACATTACACCAGCCATTGGGCAAATGTTAATGAGGCACTAACGGTTGCTCATAAGCAAAGTATCATGCATCTGCACCTCTCGCACATTACAGTGTCGACAAATTGGAATGTTTCCACGGCAAGTGAGCTGTGATAAGGAACAAGCGACATAAATCTTTGCGCAGCTGCAGTGACAAGACTTATGATTTCACACTGGTTGATCATCTCTATTACCTGCTTTGTTATGCAAGCAATGTGGAAATATTGCCTTGTACAAATGTAGTGCAATGCACTAGAAGAGCTGACTATAGATATAACCACTGGAACTCCACTACAACATCGTGGCACTGCCCATAAGTTCCAGTGGGCAGTGCCAGTGGCCAAGTTCCCCCTTGGCCATTGGCAACAGTTCAGCTCGTTTGCACATACAAGAGCAGTACTTGGGGTGCTCATGCTGACAAGCCATGGGAAATTATGGTAGACCAAGGCATTCCAGTAGCCCCTTCAAAAGTGCACGATTTCCGGCATACTTTTTGTTATGCTGCTCGTATAACGAGGACGTCTCCGAAGCTTTCCTCTATGCATGTCTGTAGCAATCCAAACATGGTTACCTTCCTGCATAGCTTATCTATGACTACATCCATTGCACAAGCAGCTGCATAGGTCCAAGGCCTTGCCATGCATAGATCTGATTCTTACTACTGTAGTTAGTGAAGAAAGCTAGCCAGTCAATCCTGGTGTTGCACTTTGCTCAGAAATATTTAATTGCAAATATTTTTAAAGACTCGACCTTTAGTTCAAATTCTTACGTTCAAGGTGTGCCGACTGCATATAAAAGATGTGAAGGGATGGCAGTTGGTTTGAGCAGGTGATTGATGAAGCTGGAATAGTCTTTGCCAAGAAAGTTGATCAACTCAAGGACTTGAGATTCTGCAATTTCATAACAGTGTTGTGTTCAGATTACTAGGTTGCATTATTTTCACATGCAAATAGCATAATGTGCAGTCTCACTGGCTATATAGCTGGAAACTGCTAAAAAATTTCATATTTTCTGTGAACCTGTGATCTTCAAATTTTTAATGCTCAGGTGGGAATAGGTGTGGCACATTGAATATTGATTATCATGGTGGATGGGAGTAGCATGTGGTGTACACAAAACCAAAAGACTAAGCACCAGTGGGTAAATAGTAGCACCAAGTCAAAGCTTATTGAACTCCCCCTTCCCACTACAGAAATAGCAGCCAGCGAATGTTAAAAGCCCTTGGCTTCGCTTAAAGGATACCTTCTGTGCTTTTTACAAGCAGGTCAGCTTGCACTGACTAAAGTCAGTCTTAAATGTGGTTTATGTTTACAATTTATAACTATTTTATGAAGTGACAAGCAATGCTGGAGCTAGGTCAGCCCTTTTTTATTTATAACCATATCGAAGTAAATAATTAACATCAGTGTCAATTCTTTAATTCTAACATCACCGTTGGAAAAACAAGTGGCAGCTTAGGACACCCAAGGGGAGCTATTCTGAAACTGTATAACTAAGAAATGTCCACTCCTGCCGGACATAGAAAGTGAGACTTGATGCACAGTCTCCGGGATTCAAGTTACGAGTAGTGCAATTTGGGAGGCTGCACTCGCTATAATCAAGCACATATTGTGTTCTTTGTATTTGCACAAGAAGTTGTCCAGACCTCAGTGACACTGAAATGAAGTGATTAGATGACCCAGGAAACATTGCATCCTTTCATAGCCGCATTTCTCGAGCCCTGCCCAATTAGCAGCGGCTGAAATAAACAGTCCACCAGCTAGACCAGTTACAGAAGAGCTCTCCGAGGAGGACATAACACACTTCACTCTGCTTTCCCCACACTGTAGTGTTGGAGGTTTTCTGGTTCGCTCTACCAATGCTTCCGCAGCAGACTATGGACAGGCTTCGTTAGGTACAGCACTGAATGTAAACTGGGTGTCATTTTGTGTTTTTATCTGTCCCATTTTTGTGACCAATTTCTCAAGGAACAACTAGCTTATGTCCAGGAACATCTGAGCCAACTTCTCCTTTTACAACTGGCAATGCCTCACAAAGTGTCACACTGTTTAAAATTATTCTCCCAAGTATGATGCCACAGTGGCAAGCAATAATTTGGCTGTTCCTCTGGCAGCAAAACAGCATGAAGTACTAGTCTGCATCTGTACGTGCTGCTTGTGCTTGTTATTGTAGTACACCCACATGAATGCCATTGTATTGCTGCTCCATGCTGTGGAGGACTTGAGGAGGTGGTGGTCAGGCTCAGCCTGACAGTTATCTCTTCGTAAGAAGGTGGCAGTTTCCTAAAATAATGTTGTGTACTACTACAACGTGAATGTGAATCCAGCTACCTTATAAACCCTATATGTCCTTGAGGACTATGCAGCATGAAATAATGTTCACATTTTGGGGGGAAACACTGGGTATGTGAAAGAAAAGTATGCTTTACAGATATGGCATGAGAACATCTTTAATGCCTTTATTAGCAACTGGAAAATTGGAGGCAATTTACATTAGTCAGAAGATTAAATGCCTGTATACAGGGTGTCCCAGCTATCTTTAGCCAGGGTTTAAAAATATGCCGATGCACCCTAAGACAACGCGACCAAATGCATTTTTCTTACTATCGTACGGAGTGAGTCAGACTACTTTTGTGTTCCACTTAATTGGTTAATTAGGCGAGATTAATTAATTAACTTCGGAACCAACAAAGTTAGGCAAATAATTCCTATGGAAAACTTGTAGAGTGGTCTGTCAAATGCCCAGTTAAAAAGTTTCCAACTTTCTATCTATTCATAATTAGTGTTTTCCAGCTTGCTGCAGATGCCCGCGAAATACAAAAAGTACCACGTGACATCGCGGCTTGCGCGCCGCGATTGCAGTGCTCTCGAACTTTACGCGTACGAACTAACACCGCATTTAGCCGTGCGTACCGCCCATTAAAAGCGACAGGGCTGTGAAAAAGGCGGCGGTCGTCCGATCTAAATCAGCAACCGTCATCGCTAGCGCTGCGTAAAGCGATTGACGGGACGCGTGCAGCGCTAGCGATGACGGTTGCTGATTTAGATCGGACGACCACCGCCTTTTTCATAGCCCTGTCGCTTTTAATCGGCGGTACGCACGGCTAAATGCGGTGTTAGTTCGTACGCGGAAAGTTTGAGAGCACTGCAATCGCGGCGCGCAAGCCGCGATGTCACGTGGTACTTTTTGTATTTCGCGGGCATCTGCAGCAAGCTGGAAAACACTAATTATGAATAGATAGAAAGTTGGAAACTTTTTAACTGGGCATTTGACAGACCACTCTACAAGTTTTACATAGGAATTATTTGCCTAACTTTGTTGGTTCCGAAGTTAATTAATTAATCTCGCCTAATTAACCAATTAAGTGGAACACAAAAAGTAGTCTGACTCACTCCGTACGATAGTAAGAAAAATGCATTTGGTCGCGTTGTCTTAGGGTGCATCGGCATATTTTTAAACCCTGGCTAAAGATAGCTGGGACACCCTGTATATGTAGGAAGACAGTAGGTCAGTCATACAATTCTACTATTATGACATTGCAAGCACAGGCTTTGCCATCAAGATCATAAATCCTTGGTTATTACGATGTATAAATAGGGAGTATCAAGAGCAAAGGTTAATAACTGCGATGAGTCTGCATAGCCTCGCTTCGCATACAGTTTGGCAGTACACTTGAACATGCTGTGCTGTGTTATGAAGCTGTCATGGAGGCTTTTGACTTCAGACCAAGGTACATTCGATAAACCTTTGTTCCAAACAATATGCAACTTGATGCAAAGGTTTAGAAAAGAGAGCAACGGTTCCCGCAGCTGACTGAATGGCTCACTCAGCAGGCACTGACGAAACACTTTGGCAACAAACCCTTCATGGCACTTTATGACCGTGTCCAGGTCTGTGGCACTGTCTAGTTCCTTGTCAAATGCTAATTTACTGCTATGCAGGACTTCTTGCATAAGACAAGCATGGAAGGAGTTGAGGAAAGTGAGGACTTGAAATCTCAGTAACTGGAGGGTGAGAGCAACCTGCTTCATTGTCATTGTCTCCCTGACATAGCCCTCATGGAGCTCCTGGAAATGCAGTTCTTCGAGAGCAAACTTGGCACATTTCACCTTGCAAAGAAAAATGAAAATCCTGTTGTACAAATCAAGCGTCGTTTCAGTCAACACAATCGACATTGGCCACGATACATCATAGTGGAGGACAACATTGTCAAAACCATCCAGCTGCACTTTGGCAAAGTTTCCTTTCAGTCTCATGCTTAACTTCTTCAAGAAAGAAACTGGTTGGCAGTGCCAAGATAGTGCTTCATGCAGAGCGAAATTCAAGAATGACAAGTTCTGCCACATCTCTGGAGTGTCTAACAATAGCTTCAAGAATACCTCAGAGGTAAACAAGTGCATAATTTCACCGGCAAACATGAGAAAGTGACTGTGAACAGTGTCAACCTGTTTGAAAAGGTTGCACTCAGATTTGAGGTAATGGAGGAACTTGGCACTGTTCTGACGGCATCTTTCTGTCACTGCCGTTGTGATGGCCTGCTGAACTTGGTACAATGTGCAAGTCACATTGTGTGTTACACTATTTGTCTCAAACAACGTGCGCTCTCGGGCCACACTTACCAGCCCAGAGAAACCAATCTGTTCAGTCCACCGAACAATTTCCTCAAGTACTTCTGCAACATTTTCCAAAGTTTTGGGTTTATCTGCCTCGCATTTGGCATTGCTTCGAGTGTGAAGCATGTTGCTGATAATGGACGTGTATAGTGTCCCCGGCATGCTCCTCGGGACAGCACTCTTGCCCTGCATTGCATGTGTCAGATGTTCCATCGACTTGCCTGCAGACGTGAGTGGCAGTAAGTGGGGACCCATGATGGTGTCCAGGTAATCAGAGTCACATATGTAGAGAGATTCCTTCCAGTAAGTCGGATCTTCAAACGTAATTTCATGAGCACGTCTGATAGGAAACTCTTGATACGGATCAGTCAGCTTCCCAGTGCTACTTAGCTCGTCAACAAAGTCAATAAAGGGCTTCAGTGTATCAAGGTACAGTCTCAGCGTTTGTGGCCTGTGCTGGCTTAGAATTGTGGCACTTTCTAAGGCTCGCTCGAGAACGCTGAGCAGCTTGACTGTTCTCTGCACAGGGCTGGTTGTAGAATCGATGGGCGAAATGCTACGGTAAATGTCGTGCATGTGCCTCACACATTCAAAGTAAGGCCGCATGTCCCTCAACAACATTAAAAGAGTAAATGTTTCTTTCTGTTCTATGAGCGTTTTTTCAATGTCCACAAGGTGTCTGTTGTACGGCACCAGCTGCTCCGAAACAGAGTTCGCAAACGCTTGAAATGTAAGCGTCACCACCGACTTCTCTGCTCCGACGCCTGCAGTTGCCGATATGAAGTCTTGTAAGTGCGCTACGTAAGATGCATATCGGCACACTTCCTCCAGCGAGTTCTTCACTGCTGCTTGAGTCAAGTGCGTCAACTTGAAATTGTCGTTGACGACGAACTCTATTCCATTCCAGGAAAACGCGAACAGTTCTTTTGTACCGCTCAGCATCCACAACACCTCGCGAAGCAAAATCCGTTCGGACAGTATTCTGTGCTCGCCGGTAGGCGTTAAAACACCGTGGCTATTCAGGTATGTTTCCCATTCTTCGACTAAATTTGAAGAAAGCGTGGTGTGCGCGGAAGTCACGACAGGACGATTATTATTCCGGTTCCAGTACGGCGGCAGGATGCAGTCTTCGAGTGCCATCGTTGTCAATTCCTACCGAGCCGATTCCAAACGTGCTGTCCATATGCTACCCTTAGGTCCAGCCGCATTGCAAACCATTCGCGTCGTTACTACCGTTATGAATCTGTTTCATAAATTCCATGATCGACAGCGCGCGCAGGTACTTTGGCTGACTCTGCTGCCACCCAACTTGACTTGGCCAGAGAACACCTCTTGGCTTGGTTGCGGATTGTGGCGTTTTCATGAAATTTTAGAAAGGCGGGCCAGGCAACCATGGAGGAAAGAAAAGTTTTTCTTTCCTCCATGGGCGCCAGCATGGAGGAAAGAAAAACTTTTCTTTCCTCCATGGGCGCCAGGACGACACCGACCACCATATTATAGAGGCTGGAAAAGTTTCGAAAACCATCTAGCCTCTGTAGCCATATTGCATATAAACAATGATGATGACAGTACCAACGCCTCCTTTACTAGATGCCAGTCGCGTCGCTCGCTTTCCCATTGCGGCTCTCGTTCCCTCAGTTCAGCGAAAAATCCGTGAGGCGGCGCTCGTTGCCTTTCACAGTTTCACAGTGTTAATTCACCTCAGCGTGTGTGTGTGTCTACCCAGGCTGTGCTACAAATCCCTTTTTTTTTTTTTTTTTTTGGCTAGGGCACCTGAGAGTTGACCATATGAGATCAGACCATATCAATACAGGGCGAGGAGATACCCAGAGTACGAGAGTACAAATACCTCGGGATATGGATAAATGATGGGAATAGATACATGGAAGTACAAGAAAAAGCTAGGATTATTAAAGGAAAGAGGAACTCCGCAATAATGAAGCATAGAGCGCTGTGGGGTTACAACAGGTACGAGGTAATTCGAGGTTTGTGGAAAGGTGTAATGGTGCCAGCACTTACATTCGGAAACTCAGTGGTGTGCATGAGGTCAGAGGTACAATCAGGGCTGGACGTGAATCAGAGGACGGTCGGACGTCTCGCACTGGGCGCCCATGGGAAGACCACAAATGAGGCTGTTAAAATTGAGTAGGCCTTTTTTATCACTGATTCTAGAACTGTTGCACGCGGGGATGTCGCAGCGAGAGTAGAAACGCCGAAAGCAGAGTGGTTATAATTTTATTTCAGCGAACAAACCGCCCAAAATCGTCTTCTGTTTGAACTGAGGCGACACATAACGGAGATTTTTGTTACAGGAAGTGATATAGAGTGACGACATAGGAGGGGCCAGGCCGGGCGTTCTGATTGGCTTGACGCTCCAAGGTGCTTGTTACACACGTGTGGTGTCTGCTTTATCACGCTATTCAGTACCAAAATGTACTAAAATAGTTTTTATGCTTCGTAAGATAGAGAGAAAGTATCTGACATTACTTGCAAAACGACACTAGGTGTGTTGACGGCCGGACGCTATCTGCGCGCGCGCGCTCTGCTCCCGGCGTCTTCCGGTGTCGCTCTATAAGACGCGCGTTGCTATTGGACGCCTCCACTGACGTCAGCGGGAGAGCGAAATACGAAAGGGAATGTTGGTTTCATGCTGTCTGCTCGTGTTTTGAACTTCGAGGGCTAATAACTCCAGTTCTAGACCACCGATTTGCATGATTCTTTTCGCGTTCATCTCAGCATTTGATCCTTCACAAACTGCAGTACTGCAGACGGCAGTTGAAAAAGTGTCGCAGGGCCCCTTTAAGGGGGATATGGGATGGTCTGACTTTGAGGGAAGGGAAGCTCAGAGTAAAATTAGGTACGAACAGAGATTAAGGAATATGAAAGAAAGTAGATGGGCAGCGAAAGTATTCAGGTATTCGTATAGGAAGAACGTTGATTCACAATGGAGGAAGAGAACTAGGAAGCTTACCAGTAAGTATACATCCAGTAACGAAACGGATGGGACGAAAAAGAGCGTTAAGAGCATGGTCAGAGCGGCGGAGAACTCGGATTGGATAGCTAGAATGGAGAAGAAACCGACATTGAACAACTACCGAAAAGGGAAAGACGAAATCAAGAGAGAAAAATTTTACGATAATTCAAAGGGAAGCGCTTTACTGTTTGAGGCAAGGTCCGGTTGCCTGAGAACCCGAAGTTACAGAGCAAAATTCAATAAAGAAGGGGATACATGTACGTGCTGTGGAAAAGCTAGGGAAACGACAGACCATATTTTGATTGAATGTACAGATGTCCACCCAGGTGTAGCCGTGGACACTACCCTACAGGAGGCCATGGGTTTCAGGAGTAACAGGGGAAAGCTGAACATGCCGGCGATAGATATAAGTAAAAGGCGCTTAGAGCATTGGTGGCGCAAAAGTATGGAGCAAACAAAAGCGAAAGGTAGTTCGGGTAAGATTGTTTCATCACAGAGGAACGATAATAGATAAAATAAATAGAGGAAGTAAAAAATTAGTTGTGAAAATATGTGTGATTCGGGAAAAGAAATGGTTGTAAACGAAAAAGAAATAAAGCTAGAGCTTGGTGGCCCGGCCACCGCCCCATTATAAAGGGGACGCTCCTAATATCCATCCATCCATCTAGTTTCCGGTAGCAGCGGAAGTGCGCGTCTGCTAGCTCTCGCGAGCGCTGGCTTGCGAGAGCTCTCACGGGCGCTCTTTCTCGTTATCGCAACTGCGTGCTCATGTTGCGTCATGCCGCGCAGTGCGCCCAGAAAAAAAAAAAGACATTTATACATCCTGCCAAATGTACGTCATTGTTCAAGACTTGGTGTTTTTTTTTTTTATGTTGTCGCGAATTCGTTTTCCAAGGACTGCACACACTACGGCGTCTCTCATAATCGCAGCTGGCTTTTGGACGTAAAATGCCAGATATCACCAAAACTGCACTCTAAGCTTCTCAGTGTCATGCACGGTAACTGTCATGCCATCGACACGCGCACGTCAGAATAAACTGAGATCTTACTTTTCATCCTGCTCGTGATAGAGGTGCCTCCACCAACGCACTTTCAAGAGATGGTCGAGTTTCTAAACAATCTTGTTCGCCTTGCCTGGACGACGAACTCTCAGTTCCAGGTCGACTTGCAGATAAGTACTGGGCTCACTCAGCCGAGTTCACTGATCGCGTGCACAGACGGCAGCAGCGCAGGTGTACGTGCAATTAACTTACTGCCGGCACTTTGAGGAATGCCCTATTTCGCGTTCACAGAAACTCGCGAAAATGCGCACAAACGCACCGCAGTACGTGTTTCCGTTCAGCACCATGTTCCTTGAAGTCACACGTAATATCAAGCCTTGAGCGGGTCACTCGTGTTCACTGCATCGCCCGCTATAGTGGTCTATTGGCTATGACACTCGACCGATGATTCGAAGGTCGCGGGATCAAATCCCGGCCCGGCCGTGGCTGCTGCATTTCGATGGAGACGAAATGTCGAGGCGTGTCTGCTGTGGGACGTCAGTGCACGTTGAAGAACCCGAATACAGTGACAAACTGTCTTTTGCTTTCTGTTCATCGCAATATTGGTAAAACGCGTTCCAGATTTATTGCACGAACTTAAAAACAGATTTCCTCGCATTTCATCCCACGCATTGATACTTTATTTTCTATCCCAATATTGAAACAAATAAAAAAATGCGCAGAGCCTGTCGTCTGCTCGGCTGCGCGCAACGCGCTTACTGCTTTGCTTGTGTCCTCGGCTGCGGGCAACACGCTTACCGATGTCGTCTGCTAGCAGCAGTTGTGCCGCGCGCCGCGCCAGCAACCTCCAAGACGTCGGAGGCGGCCCACGTGATCAACGTCGCAGGCGCGAGCCTATACGCGGCGCTCGTTGCCTTTCAGGAAGGAGGGAGAGGGTGCGGAACCGCGTTTTCGGACGACGCGGCTGGCATCTAGTAAAGGAGGCGTTGATAGCAGTAGTACATGCAGCACCATCTCTTGGCCTCATATTTTAGTTTAGAACGCCACCGCTACGCTTATTCGGCTTATTTTCGTTGCATTGTCAAAGGTACAGTTTCCCTTCTAAGGCCTTTCTTGCGATTTTGTCAGCGTGGTCCGCGCGAACTCTCCTGCTGTGGTTCTCCTGCTAGGCGTTTGAGCCATGGCACTCCCTGATCAGGTGGTAATGCGGAAGATCAAGAAGCGCCAGAAGAATAGAAAAAAGTTACGGGCTGTGAAGGAAGTGGAGAGTGAAAGCCGACACGGTAAGCTGGAAGTCCGGTGGTCTCTCTCGGTTCATGGTGTCATTTGGTGCGTGTCCGTGTTGTTTTGGAGTTCATGATGAAGCCCGCAAAAATACATGTCGAAGGTGCTAATTATGTTGGCGCTAATAAGACCGATGTTCAGAATGATCGGTCACGGTGAGCCATGCGGTACGTCACCCATTTGGTCAGGTACACGCGTGTTACCCAGTGTTACCCTCGACTGTCTTCTCATGGGCCTCCATTGAATCCACCCGCAACTGTGCTAACAGCAAATCTGTTTAGCAAATTGTGCCTTATCCGCGAACCGAAAAAATATCATCATTAGTTCAGGTCCTCAAGAGAGCGCGTGCACACGTGCGCTTCTCTTGCGCACATGACCGCAGCCCACTGCTGCTCTGGCAGAACTGCGGCTGGCGGCCACACGTGTTGCTTGTGCAAGCAAATGAAAAGGAAGACAAATACGTGCTGTATTCGGGCGCTCGTAATTACAAATTGCATCCTCCATTTCTGGAAAGGGAGGCCCTTCGTCTATGCTTTGGATTACCAAAATCAGTCGCTGCTAATGTTCTTTACGTAGAACCTCGGTTGCCTTCGCTTCTGTGCGGATTCCGGTTACTTACAGTTCAGGCGTTCTTGAATATCTGCTGGTATCCTATAAAACTCCAAATAGTTTTCATGCATCAGCTTCGATTATTTTTTTCAGTCGTACTGACCTCGGTTTCGCATTGGTCTACGTGCAGGCACTTATTGGCCCCCTAGAAGTCAGTTATGCGATGTTTCTCCAATTGGTGAAAGAGACAACCCTCAAATTATCTTTGATAACGTATATCCGAACAACACTAGACATCTGCCTCAGAATGTATTAAACGGTCTATTACAGTCATTTAGATGACTTAGACGTCAAAGATGTCATTGCTACAGATGCTTCGCAAATAGATGAAAAATCTGGAATTTGCATTATTTCTGAAAGTTCTAACTGAATATTTTCACGAGACCTCCTGGTTTCTTATCGGTATTCTTGGCAGGAATTTCTGGCTGTTATGGCCCTGCGAAAATTAATTACAGCAACCTCATCAGACATAATTGTCACAGATTCTTTATCTCTATGCACAGGTCTTACTGAAAACAGTGATTCACGCATATTACGTACTTTTCAATCCCTTGTCCCTAGTCATGTAACACTAATTAGATTGGTATGGGTGGTGCTTGGTCACAAAGGAATTATAATGAATGAAATGGTGGTCAGCTTGGCGAGAGCATCTTTTAATGGTCCAATTGTCTCACTACTTCCAGCATCAGCGCTCATAACTGCTGCAAGATTTAGAAGTAGAACTGCCACTAGTGCAAGCTTCGCTAATTTTTTTGTTTAGGAACATACTCTTAGGTAGTGGTCAGATAGGAAGCGATCACATGAAATTCAACATACATGCAGCGCATCACAATAGGGAAGCAGGTGTTAAATTGTCTTGCGATGCATGACAGCTTCAAACCAATACTTGACCTAGTGAGTTGGTGGTCAAGCATAAATAATGTGCATTTGTTTGCTCCCGTCTTGTGTTTGTAGCACTTAGCAACAGGATAGGAGGCAGAGGAGCTTTATCTGCATGCGAGCGTTTAGCTGTTTCCACACTGCCCTTTTTAATTATAATACGAAAACATCATTTCTTTTGGAAAAGTTAGTGGAAAGCATCCATGAACTGCAAATGTCAAAGATTATGTGCTTACTTGAATGAGGTTACCCCACTTTTTATGGCGCACGTCTTGCTCTTTGTTGATTTACTTAGCTCGCAGATTATTTTCAGTACATTCATCTCGTTATGTCTTCCTATTTTTACCCCTGCAATCAGTCAATAGACAAAGCTAACTATTGTTTTTCATGGTTGTTTTCTGCAGCCAAGAAACTGAAATTGGAAAAGGAAGTAACGGACGTGGTTGAGGAAGAGCCTGACGACCAGCCTCAAGAAGAAGAGTGTTCTGAAGGGCACCAAAGAAAAGATGGTAAGAGGCAGTGATGCATGGCCTCGAGCTGGCTGTTTGCATTTTGGTTCTCATAGAATTGCCACAAGTGTAAAGTCATTGTGGCTTTTAGTCAGTATTTTCATCTGCTTATAATATGTGTACTCCAGTATAAAGCCATACAGATGTGCCCAAGTTGCTGTCTGCGCTGCCTAGTGGCCAGCCATGTGATGCTGGGAACATCCTGGGGGAACATCGCAGAGGCGGGTACTTATCAGGGCTGGACTTTTGGCAACAAACAGCTCGCCACTAAATGGTGCAAATAGCAATTTAGGCCCAGAGTTACTGTATATGTTCCCCTTGGGGAACAGAGCTGTGTCTCTGATTGAACGTGCTGCTCATGCCCCCATTTGCCAACAGTGCTTGCATGCACAAAAAGAATCCTTTTGAGGGAAAGCCAACTGTGATGTCGGGGTTTGAGTTGCGGCGATGAAATGCCCGTGACGATCTGGTCAAATGCTAACAGCTCACTCGCCGCTCCGAATTCGCACAGCTTGACTTGCCGCTATACTTCTTGGATGAATTCTACGGCGATTTCATCGGGCCGCTGTCATAAGTGTGTGGACGCACGCCGGGTCCTGGTGCGGGTTGAAGATTCTCTCTAGTGTGTTGAGAGTAGCACGGTAAGCATCTTCCGGAGTTTCCCGGTCGGCTTCAGGTTGCTGCTCCTCGTCAACCGCGCACAAGTAGCAGTTGAGGCCCTCGATGCCCAGCGCATTTAGCAGGAGTGCCTTCTTGTGCTCCGGCGTGGCGTCCCTGGCAGCGGCGTCAATGTAGACCTGTAACACTCGACACCACTGTCACCATGAGATAGGTGGCACACCGGGGCACTGGAGAAATGGAGGCGGAGGAATGGCAGCATTCATTTTGCAGAGAAGGGGAGCCGGCCGGAAGGGAACCGAAAAGAGACGTGAGACAGGCCTCGTGGAAAGTTCACAGAAGTAGAATATAAGGTCAAGGTGAGGCGAAGAACAGTCGAGGTGAGGCGACTGTAGCAGTAAAATGAGCCGATGCTCACATAAAAAGTAGATTCGGATGGATCCGTGGACCATGTTGCCAAAAATGTATCAGCGCGGCCGTCAGGGACGCTGGTGTCTGCAAGAACAAAGAACCGGCGCACCGGAGCGGCCAGCCTGTGATGTAGGCGCAACCAGGACCAGAGCGGGACAGCCGTTTATTGAGGGGGGTGAGAGATTATAAAGGACTGCACAACACCCCCTGGGGGGAATAGAACACAACTGAAACCCGACATCACACCAACTTCATTGCTGTGCGTATGCTGACGCTCGCCGTACCACCACGGCTGCTACCTACTGCCGTGCGACTGCTGTCCCAAGTCCGATGTTCAGGCAGAGCTCAACTGGCTCAAAATTCCTTTTATAGGAGCATGGCTTGAAGCTGCAAAATTTCATGACTGGGCGCCTCATTTCAATACAAGGCCCATTTCATAGTGAGAGAAACTTAAGGCAGTGCCACTTCTGGGATTTGCTAAATGTCAGTTGGGTCAGTGGCCAGCTTTTCTTTTCACCCGCTTGTATTTTCATGGCTCAGAATAAACTCTTGTCTTTTCAAACATACGGCAAAGAAGAAAAGGAAAAGGAAGTGACACTCGAAGCAAAATTATTAAATGGTCGGGGTCAACTGTTAAAACAGTGCAGCAGGTTATGTCGACAGCTCATTGCGATTCTTCATCTGTTTCAGCTTAGTATATTTTAGAATGCTCATCCCTACACACGCCACATCCAAAATCCTATTATATGGAGCTGTTATAACTTATTATCAATATTTTTGTGATAGAGCAGCCGTAAATGTTCTGAATATGCAAGGCTCGAAGCCCACTCAGTAACGGCTGGCTAGCTGGTGACAAAAATCAGACCGGAAATAACGAAATAATGTGCACATGTAAATATGCGTAAGGGTAGAGGAGGCACAGTCTAGCACAGACCGCTACGCAGCAAAAAATTTTGAAGTCATATCCACTTTCTGTTATTTATGCCAGATCTACCTAGATCTGCGTAAAATTCTTTGTGGAGATGATCTCTTTTACTTGTTTTATCTTCACTCATTTTTCAAAGTACCTATTTTAGCTTCCAAAGTGCTACATAGAGAACAATGTGAAATGAGCAATTTGTTCAACTTATTTTGTCCAGAACGGTGCTCACGCTGGCTCATGGAAACTAATGTCTCAAACTGCAAATGCATGGTTGTTTCAAGCAAAAAGAGTAACCTGATATATCAATACACGCTTAATTCTTCAGCTCTGTCGCATACAACCTCTTACCGATATCTAGGCGTCCTCATTACCAGCAAACTGTCATGGTCTGAGCATATCTCTAATATTGTAACCGATACGTCCCGGACCTTAGGTTTCTTGAAAAGAACCCTACGTCTGTCCCCTCCGGATATTAGGAAAATTGCTTACGAAACCTTTGTTAGAAGCAAATTAGAATATGCTTCCGCCATTTAGAGCCCCTTCCAAGAATACCTGATCACCTCTCTCGAGACTGTCCAAAATCGTGCTGCTCGATCTATTTCATCGAATTATAATTCATACGTTAGCGTAACGATCATTAAATCATCTCTTGAACTTCCCCCTTTAGTAGCAAGACGTAGAATCTCCCGACTTGTCCTTTTCCACAAATTATATCACAGCTTCTCCCACTTGCATGGAACACTGTTACTCCCACCCGCTCGAACTTCTCGCCGCCTGTTCAACTCCAACAGCGTTCAACACCTTCACGGTTCGACCCTTTCATTCAATAAATCATTTCTTCCGGCAGCCATCGAGGACTGGAATTGCCTTCCTGAAGGCATTGCCCTTGAGACGAACACAGAAAAATTTAAGCAATCTTTAGGCACGCTTTTTCTTAAATAACTTTAGTTATGCGCTCTTTTCTTGTTGTAATATCTTTGTAATTGCCCTATGTTTTAAATTTTAGCTCCCTCACATCCTTGTGTCTACGCCTTTTTTCAGCAGTCATTAGTACTGAATATTTGTCCTTTTGTATGCTCTTTATTTGCTGCAATGCTGTTGGGCTTCGTTACAAGAGTTTGCACAATCATACGTCCCACGAACTCTGTAACCCCCCCCCCCTTATGTAATGCCCTGTTCAGGGCCCTTAAGGGTTAATAAATGATGATGATGAACGGTGTTTTTATTTTATACAGTAGAACCCCGCTGATACGTTTTCCATGGGACCATAGAAAATAAACGTAAGAGCCGTGAAACATAAGAGCCGAGAAATGGGAAAAATGGAAAAATGGACAGAAGTGGTGATCGGCACACAATTTTATTTCAGTGCTAGCGCTTTCAGTGCACGCATCTGCACACTCGGCTACGATTTCGTCGACAGAGAAAACGTCGGAGGTGACACCGGCATCATCGATGGAAACGTAATCACTGTACGCGATTCCGTCATAAACAGTTTGCACACCTGTGCCATAATTTTGCTGGCGGAAGCCGGAAACGCAATGGGTGTCGCCCATTGTGCAGTTAATACAGTCAAGCCAAGTAAAGCTACGTGAAAAGTCAATATTGCCGTCGGCAGTGGCCGCTTGGAGTGTCGATTCGCAACGTAACATATGGGAATGTTCCCACACTGCGACATAACAGTGGGGTTCCTAATGCATTGAATCCTATGGGAGCTATGCCGGGACTGGCCCAAAACAACGTAACAGCCAGGAAAATGCGGCAGCCGGGAACGTAACAGTGGGGTTCTACTGTATGTAAAAAGATGCCTCTACCAATAGTGAGGGCCATCAGACAATTTGTAACACCTCTTATGTCTTTCTTGAAGTGAAAGTCTTTCCACCAACAATGCGCGATGAACAAGGGAGAAAGTGCATGCCACCACTGAGCCACACCTTCTCTTACATTCGAGAGGTGCAGCTTTCCTACTCTCCTGCTTAACTCACTGTGATATGAGCACTGGTTTGGCATTTATGAGTTATTGCTGGGCTTTGTGCATGTGAAGGCATTAATTGAATGCAAGATGCAAGTGGCTTTGACTGCTGAAAAGTATTTAAAAGGATTAATATGGTCCACATGTACAGCAGCAGTGTCCTTTTATAATAGAAAGCTTGAATTTCAGGGCTCTCTGGAGTGTCAAAGACCTTGGCAGTGCTCATTTATGAACAGATGGTAATCATTAAATATATTATAGTCATTATAGGAACCATGGCTACATTGTGAAGCATGCTGTCAAACTTTCCGCACGTGCAGAGTATCCATGCGTTGTCTGTGTTCTTTTTTTTTTCTTCTCGCAGCTTGTCTTCTTGTTTAATTCTTTATCTCATGCTCATTCGCATACACGTGCTGTTGAGTGTCATTATGTGTCATTTTTATACGCGTGCGCCAGTAAACCTCACTGCGTCGTTTGTTGATTATCTGTGTCGTTTGGCTTTTGATAGCCCGATTTATAAACCAACTTTGCTTTTTCACCCACCCCCCCCTTTTTTTTTTCTCCTTTTCTTTTTTTTTTTCTAACGCAGCGTGTATTCGGTGCTCAAGTGTTTGTGTATCGTTCTTGATTTTATGCGATTTTCTCAAACTGATGCTTTGGCAGTACTACTTGTATGCCCACTCCTGTATGAGCCTTCGGGCTTACAGTATTGATAAATAAATAAATAAAATTAAATATATTATATGTTAATTAATGTACTACTAACTCATAATAGAAAGCAAAGGCGGTGTGACCTCACAGTTGTATAGCAAGGCCTTTAATTCTGTGATAAGTGTATGCTGTTTCCGTGCAAGAAAAATGAAGAAACTCTAATGTAGTTGTTGTTTCAATGGCCTGTTAGCTGCCGTCGTTTGGATTTTGTGATATAAGTTGCCCTTTTTGAGAAGCATGGCTTTAGGAAAGGGAGCTTGCAGGAATGGGTAATAAGTGTATAAATTATTTAACGGTGATTTGGGACATAATACATTGGCAATCAGAAAAAACAGTACCAATTGTCAAGGGCAGAAAGAGGCATTCCATGCATTGTTCTTTCTTGAGCATTGGTTTCCCTCTTGGCAGTTCTAACTTGGGGAAGACATTTTCCAAAACATTGTGCTGTTCTGTGGATATGATTCTGGAAAAAAAAAAATTCTCTTGCAATTTCCTGTTCTGGAGTTCCATTGTCTGACCTGCCATGGTTGCTTAGCGACCATGGTGCTGCACCACTAAACACGAGATGTGTGTTTAATCCCAGCCACAATGTCTGCATTTCAATGAAGGCAATGGACAATAACAACCTTGTACTTAATTTTGGTGCATGTTAAAGAACCACAGGGGGCCAGGATTTATCTGGAATCCCCAACTACAATGTGTTTCATAGTCATGTTGTGTGGTTCTGAACAAGTAAGAGTATGAAATTTAATCTTCTTTTTTTTCATCATCATCAAGAAGAGGCAGATGGTGACCAGGCCGAAGAGGTTGAACCAGAGCCAGAACCCCGTAAGTTTACCTGTTTCTCTCAGCAGCATGTTAAGGCAGTAGCCTTGCTGAATAGCCATGTCATTGTGCAGTCGAGTGGGTTTCCTGCACTGCAAATATGTAGCACATAGCTTGGGCGTTGCCATCTCGCCTGCAAATGTTAAGTAACACACATGTTTCCTTCCAACTGATTAGTCATCAACACTTCTATGAATTGCAAATGGCACTCGTCTCCCCTATTAGCTGTGAACCGCTCAACCAACTCTCCCTCTTTGTACACTCTCTCAAGCTGTATTTTAGTATTTGCCTTAGATGGTGAAGTAGACAGCTGAACAAACAGCCGCCGCGCCGCCTTAAAGGCCAACTCCGGCTGTTTTTCAGCATGTCGAGGTGGTGGTGATTCTATGTTCCTGAGGTGCTCCTGTCACGCTTTTGGTGGTAGAAATGCTCAGCCAATGCAAAAATAATTTTTAATGAGCAAAAAAGTGCGAGACAGAAATCCAACCCAGCAATGAGTCAACACGTGAGGAGGGGGTGCAGTTGAAGCGTATTCTAGTATTGAACGAACCTAGTGATTTGTAAGCAGTGAGTTTACATTCCGTAGGTGCATTTTTTAAAGTAGTACTGATAAAAATTTTACATTGGATGTTTTTTTGCATTAAATGAAAGGCAAAGAAAGCCCTCCAGAGCCAAGAAAACATACTGGCAAGCGTGAGCGCGCCATGGAAATATATTTACAACATGTCTTTAAAAGCTGGTTTCGGTTCCTACTGTAGCCTGATGTCACTGCGCAGTATGTGCATAGCAGTGAGCTCCTAGTTGCACGTTCGTGCAAGAAATCGTGATGTTTTCACCCGGTCGTTTGTCGCACACAGTGCCTGTAGCAACCAGTGTGAAGTAAACGATGGACAAAATATTGTATAGCAACTCTGACGACAGCATATACTTCGGCACAGCACAAGACGCAATGTAAGGTACGCACGGTGTGTGTCAATGTGGCTCCGGAGCTCAAGTCTCTTCGTGAGAGTGCAGTTTAGATGAGTTAGTAAATAGTTTGTGCTTGTTATGCTTTAGTACATATTTCTTTCAGATGTGCATTAAATAAATTATTTCTTGGAAAAAAAAATGTTAGCTAGGACCAACCAAATAGTTGCATATTTCAATATGTGTTACATAGTCTTTTGTAACTCAGGAACCATTCGATCTACAATTGTAATTCTGTATATAGGGAATGCTAAATAATCTTGCAACAATTCGTATACCTCATAATTTGTCAGAGATGCATATTAATGTTTGTATAAGTTTGTTTTTAATTATAGTGATTTTTCTTTGAGAAGATAATTTTTGTGCATTGTATTTAAAACAAGGACCATTTGAAAGAACACTTCTTCTCCTTCACTTTTATTTGTGGCATGTCAATACAAACCCAGAAGCTGTTGCCAGAAAAATTTCTAACTCAAACATCCTAAAAATGGCTATTGTTCTAAGGTAACGAAAGAGAAAGCAAAAGATAATGCTGGCTTATTTGTAGACCTAACGAGATAGCAACTCAGCAAAATGCTTGAAATACTATATGTGGAAGTTACCTACATGTGATAAATCCTAGTGTTGCTTTCTTGTATACGCATTATTTATGCTGTGTTTGCTTATCAAATGTTTGCTTAGAATGTCAATCCAAGGTGAAATCAAATTGGAGATGCCTTCCAGGTGTATTCTATTGAGGTGAAGTAAATGTTTCGGCTCAAACTACTGCTACTTTAACACAAAGAAGAGTACTATTGCTAAATTTGCCTATTTTACCGGAGTATTAGTGACTTTTTTGCTGCAGTATTGCCCAAGTATAGCTTGTTTTATTGCGTTATGAAGTACTGTGTAAGTAATATTATTGAACCAACTGGCACCTTAAATTGTGACATTCAATACCTCTTCCTGTCCTTTTCTTGCCACAGTACCAGGGACAAGCTTTGGAGTGTTGTCAGACACACAGTTCGAGTCCCTGCGTGGTAAGGTGTCTGATGCCACACTGAAAGCTATTGAGGGCATGGGCTTCAAAAGGATGACAGAGATCCAGGCGAAGACCATTCCACATTTGCTGGAGGGAAAGTAAGTTTGCAAAGTGCACGGGATGTATTGTTATAACCGCAGTAGATTCTCCTAATACAGAGCCTGAAAGGACCAGTGCCTGGAAGATACGCTTCACTTAAGAGCAGTTTCCTTTTACTGTGAAACATGTATGGAAGTGCAGCAGCCAGAAATAGAAACGACCAAATGATATATCTATCTTAGCAGCAATTCCACTCAAGCAGTCTCTAAAAAAGGAAAAGTTAGCATCCACCGATTTGTAGCACTAAGCTACAAGGAATCCATCTGTATTTCTCAGAAATGAAAGCTTCTTAGTTGTCAAAAAGTTCATCCTGGTCTGGAGTTAACAAATTTTTTTATCAACTAAAGAGCTTTCATTTCTGAAAAATTTGTATGGTTTTCCTTGCAGCTTTGTGCTACAAACAAGTGGATGTTAATGTTACCTTTCATGAACGTTACTCTACCTTGGTGGTTTCCGCAAAACTTATTTGCCATATTTAAGCAATCTCTGTTTATTGAGATTCCACTGTAATTGTGCCACCTCTACAGATCATAGCCTTCTCGTCAGTCACTCGCATTCTTTTTAATCGGTTTTTCACGTGGCTCATATCTCTCCTGTTCTTTTTCTTTCCTTTTTTTCTTCTTCAGACTGGTCGGAACTTTTGCATATTGCACATTCAAACTGCATTGTGAAAATTATACCAAGCCTATGACACAAAGATGACAGAAGTTGCTCTCTTTGATCATTTGCCATCATCTCTTGAGTTTGTTTTGGGTCCTTGGTATGTTGCAAATAGCATAGCCACACTTATGAGGGCTGCTACAAGCCTTTGTGCAGGCCACTGGACTAGGCATGTCCGTGGAGATAGTGTAATATGGGGTGCTTATACGAATTCATTTCCTCTTGTTCACGCACCTTTTCTTTTGTGTTCCACTTCTTCAGTGCAGACCAGAACAAGCTACTCGCATGTGCTGGCTCAGGCCAATCTGTAATTAACCTTTCTTTCAACCTCAATGTACAACTTTGCAGGGATGTGGTTGCTGCTGCTAAAACAGGCAGTGGCAAAACACTGGCATTTCTAATCCCCGCCGTGGAACTTCTGTACAAGTTGAAGTTCATGCCTCGCAATGGCACGGGGGCCCTGGTGATCGCACCGACACGGGAGTTGGCCATGCAGACATTTGGTGTGCTCCAGGAACTGCTCTCTGGCCAGAACCAGACCCTGGGCCTTATCATGGGAGGCACCAACCGGCAGTCAGAAGCTGGCAAGTTGGCCAAGGGGGTCAATTTTCTTGTTGCTACACCAGGGCGGCTTCTTGACCACTTGCAGGTTTGTCAGCCTATCCTTAGTGTGCGGATTGAGGAGTGAAGAGGGAGTTTGATACAGTGTCTTGATGTCACTCTCACCTCAGGCCTCTTCTATCCTTTGTGCCTTGCTGACTTCAATAATGATATATTTGCTGTGGTTTTACGTGCAAAGACCACGATATGATTATGAGGCACTTAATAGTGGAAGGCTCCGAAAATTTTGATCACCTGGTGCTCTTTTAAATACGTCAATGATGCATAGTACACGAACCTCTAGCATTTTCGCCTCCTTCAAACCAATGTCCATTGAGTCAGCAGCCGAACAACATAACCACTGTACCACCGTGGTACATCAAATCTCGTTACTACGAAAACCGCATTAACGAATTTTTTAGATTTACAAATATTTTGGAATTCCCCGCCAGATGGCCTATATTTTCAATGTAGAAATATTTCCGAACAATGAATTTCAATGTAACGTATATTTCAGAATAACGTACATAATTTATTTGCTTGCCTATGCTCTAGGAAGATCAGTATTACGAATTTGGTTAAAAGTAACAGCACCGCAACTCTCGCATGGTGCAGTAACAGCTGTTTTTTTTTCATGCACAGTAGCTATCATCATCACCATGTTCAAAGCCGACTGCCAACGCCACCACAAAGCTATGGTTTGATATGCGGCAGCTTAACAGGCCTAGCCTCCTTACCTCATCCTTCGTCGTGCGTCCTTGTTCGTGCCACACGCATGTGAAGTCTGTGTTTTGTTGTCGTTCTTTTTCTTCACTTTCTGCAAAGTTTTTGGCACTCGACGATGAATACAGCAGGTGAGGGCGCTAAGAAGAAGCGAAAGCAGTTTTCCCTACCGGAAACGGTGGATTTGTTGAGGGAAATTGACTCAGACAAAAAGTAAATCGACCTCTGCAGGGAGCGTGGCATTGCCCCATCGAACGTCGCGCCCATCTGGAAAGACCAAGAAAAGATTCTAAAGCTTCACCGAGAGTCAAAACCAACTTGTGCCTACGAGGAAATGGGTGCACCTGGGAAATTTTCAAGATGTCGACCAAGCTGTGCTGACCTGGTTTAAAGATGCCAGGCTGCAAAACATCCCAGTGTCTGGCCCAATGCTTCAAGAAAAAGCCCGTGAGTCCACCAACGCACTTGAAGTAACTGGGTTCGATGTAAGTGCGGGTTGGCTTTTTCATTTTTTCCAGAGAGACGGCATAAACTGGCAGGTACTCTCAGATGAAGAAAAGGCTACGGACAAAGAGTGTGCAGATTCCTGGCGGAACGATCATTTCCAAGAGATGGCAGAGTCATACTCTGAGACGACATTTTCAATGTGGATGAGACCGCGTGCTTGTACCAGCTCTTGCCAAATCGGACGATGCACTTCAAAGGTTAGCAGTGTAAAGGAGGCAAGAAGTCTAATCTCCACGTGACGGTCTTGCTCTGCTGCAATGCATCAGGCAAAAAGAAAATCAAGCCGCTTGTCATCGGAAAGTACGCAAAGCCTCACTACATGAAGAACGTCGTACACCTACCATGTAACTATTGTGCGAACAAGCATGCCTGGATGACAGGAGAATTATTTTCGAAGTGGCTCATCAAACGCGAACTACCAAATGAGGAGAGAAAACAAAAATTCTTTTAATCGTCGACAAGCGCTCAGCCGACATTGTGAATGTTTGCTTGACGCACATTCGCCTGGAGTTTCTGCCACCGAACAACACGTCGTTGCCGCAACCACTAGATCAAGGAATCGTAAAGAATGTGTTAAGGCGGAATTTCACAAGCGCCTTAACAAGTGCCTTAACAGTGTTAAATAGTGTGGATTTCCAGTACACTAGAGCAAGTACATTCTGTGCATACCGAATACGTTATGGGATGATGTTCTGTTGTCTGCTTCTGCTCCAGCCATTCACTGGAAGCATGGTGTCCAGACAATATTGTGGGGATGTGGGGACTTTGCCCACCCTTGTTAATTTTAGCACAACAGGCGATATTTTCTGCATTTGTTTCTTATCGGTGCCGCGGTTCACACTAACTCTTCAGAAATATACTATTAGCCACTAGCCACTGGACTAGCTTGTCTTAGCTGCTGTGGGTGAACCCTTTGTCGCTAGCCATGCGATCGTGAATGGCAAGCAGACTTTTGTGAAGGCACACGACAAACACGGATGGGCTCCCGCTGTGTAGTTATCTGTTCTGCATAACAGTATTCTCTTAAGCACTAGTGACTGAATGTCTGTTCTATGTGTGTCTTGTTTCAGAATTCCTCAGAATTTGTGTATAAGAACCTGCAGTGCCTAATAATTGACGAGGCTGACCGTATACTTGATATTGGTTTCGAAGAGGAGATGAAACAAATCCTGAGAATTTTACCAAGTGAGTGATTTTGCCTTTCAGAACCTTTTTATTGCTGAACATACATTACAGCTACCTTTTCAGTTTGGGGAAGCTTTACAAGAGCTGTTGCTCTGACATGCATTCTTTTGCATAGTCTGTTGGCAGGAATATAGCAAGATATGTTGCTTGGCTTGTGCTTGTGCTTGGCTTGTGTTGCTTGACTTGTGTGCAAGCATGGACAGGCTGAAAACAAAAAAATGCCTGTTGATTAGAAAAAAATAAGGAGGCTCTTTCTCCAAGATGCTCTTTAAAATGCAAATTTTTACTTTATGTGTAAATAATGTTGTAGCCGATATTATGCTATACACACTGTTTTGCAGTTTAGTCAAGTCCTGACTGTGGAACATTCATGTGGTATATTGAACACAAATAGGGTTTGAAGACGTTACAACAAAATGCAGCGGTGTGATAGAGGGTTCCTGTTCTACAGCTCCAGTTTTAATCTTTTTTCTTTATGTGGCTAGAACGAAGACAAACAATGCTCTTCAGTGCTACACTTACAAAGAAGACCGAAGACCTTGTCAAGGTTGCCCTGAAGAGTGAGCCTCTCTACATTGGCCTGGACGAAAACAAAGAGCAGGCTACGGTAGAAGGGCTTGAACAGGTATGCTGGCCATCATTCATTTGCTTCATTCCAGCGCATCCACGGATGGTTCATTTGTCATAGTTGAAAAGCAAGGCATATTTAGGTGTTCTCTGACTACATTGTGTAGAGTGTATGATACAGTTTGTTACTGTTTCTATATTCTGTGTATCTCCCCTGCATTGGAGATGAGGAGGGGGAGCATTCAGGACCACCCAAATTTCAGTATATTGAAGTTTATTAATTGGGGTTTCTGCATATGTTGTGCCAAATTAAAGTGCAAAAGTAAGCCCATTCCTTCAATATAGTGCCCCCTTATGGTGTGTGCTTTTTGTTGTTGTTGTTGTTGTTGTTGTTGTCGTTGTCGTCGTCGTCCAATTCATCAGTATGATTATGCAGAGTTCAGCCCTATATGAAACTGCCATGTGAGTTTTTTGAAAGTTTAGTATAATAGTTTGACTTTATGGAGCAGTTTGTCTGTTCTGTTGTAGATGAAGGCGTGTATTAACTTAGATAGCACTACCGCACTCTAAGGTAAGGTTGCTCTTGGGCTAACCGTGGCAGTGTAACTGACAACGCTTTAGTATTTTTGTATGTACTAAAGTTCACTTGTCCTCTTCCACAGGGCTATGTTGTGTGCCCTTCAGACAAGAGATTCTTACTGCTGTTCACCTTCCTGAAGAAGAACAGGAAAAAGAAAGTGATGGTGTTCTTCAGCTCATGCCTGTCTGTGAAGTACCACCATGAATTGCTGAATTATATCGACTTGCCTGTCATGAGCATTCACGTAAGTCCTGTGAATTTCACTGTATGCAGTTAAGTTGCCCTATAATGGACATTTTTTTAATCTACCAATGCTGTGGCTTTCCTAACACCTGTGTAAAGGAGTTACGTGTGTGGAGTTCAGACTTACAGCAAATGACATTTGGCAAACATCAAGTATGTATCGGTGATTAAAGGACAGAGGCACTTATTTACCATCATCTTGTACGTTATTCTCCAAAATGCACTGGCCACAATCATACAAAACTTGGCAGAGACACGTGCAAGACTTCTTTTGTGTTGGAACACTCAAGCATCTGTAGTTGACCACATGGCTGCAGCATGTTGCATGCAGTCAGGCAGACATGGCAGACATGGCTGTAAGTCCCATCAAAGAGAAGCCATAGATGAATAGTAGCGCACTTTCTTGGCACCTTGGAAGTCCGGGTTTAGTTTCTGCCGAAAGCACGAAATTTTTTTTTGGAAATCATAAATTGGCTTTGTTTGTAGGAACCTTGCTGAGAAGCTTTATGTGAAGTGGATAAAGCTCCTCCCCCTTTCCCTCCTTTTCTTTTTCTTTTGTTTGTTTGTTTTTAAGGCTTAGCCACACATCACTTATGGCAAAGGTTTTGATGTCCATTCACAGCACTACCTCCCATGCCTTTTGTTCCAATATGGGTCTGCTGATCTGCTGATATACACATGCCGCGCACGTTTAAACCACAAAAAAAGTCATAAGGCATTGTCCATATTTGATTGGATTCAAACACTCCATCTATGGTAGCACGTTCAATCGCTCCTTTGTTTTTCGCACTCAGCGAGAGTGCCCCATGGGGATATCACACCTCCATCTTGTCGTCCATGTCTCCCTTCGAACTCCTGGAGAATTTTAAAGCTTCGTTCCAAGCGAAAATGCTTGATGCGGCCATTTCTTGCATTTCGTAGTGCCTTGTGCTACCCAAAATATGGGTGGTACTAGTTTGGAAGCAGACAACAGCGAACAGCAGCTGCTAGGTCCGTAAGTTCCATCCCTAGCAGCAGAAATTAACTAAAACAAGTGCTATGAAGTGAGGCGATCTGTGCATGTCTGTAGTTCACTAGGTCATGGTTTTAAGACTTGACTTGGCTACTAGATTGGATCGTCCTGACCACGGCATTGGCTTTGACGTATTTCATGGTTGCGAGACTACTTTGGCAGTTTTAGGCTCCTCTGCAGTGTTTAGCTTTTGTGCTGTTTAACCACAGGCAACACATAGGTGGTCTTTCGATTAACCGAAGGATCATACCGCTTAAAAGAGGAAACAAACCAAAGAAGTCTATTTAGTTCTGTTTATCAGTAATTTTCGTTTAACCAGGTTTGTTAATTGGGAGTCCACTGTAGTTCACTTTTGCTGTGACACGCTTATGGGCTTCCTTTGGTCACATGACATCTTTTTCTGCCACCCAAGGCAGCACCAGGTTTTTAACAAGGTCATTGCCAGCTCTGTCAACAACACATCCATATGATACTTAAAAGTTTTTCACCTTAGTACATTCTTAAAAAGTCTTTTCTGCTAGCCTGATGGAGCTGCCACCGCACATATCTTTCACTGCAATATGCTCTGTCTACCATTGGTTCTATGACTTTCGGAACCCTTCGTGGTCATAATTGACCTGCAGTCCTCATGTCTGATAATCATGTTTTTTGGCACATAAAACCACAAAATTCAAATAATCCAGCGTAATTAGCACGCACTTGAGTGTTCGCAGCCACGATCACTAAGGTCAGTGCCTTTGACCATTTATTCACCAGATGTTCATTCTAAGCAAAAGTGATGGCAATCTATACTCACTTTGCAAAAGGAAACTTGTTGCATGCAAGCCATAGTAAACTTGGGTCACCATTGGACCACCACTCTCAGGGACGTCCTTATCACTAACAATAGTCTGGGTTATCCCGACAGTGATGCAGTCAAACTGTGACACTGCTCCTTCAGCTGCTGCATTGTACTTGGACAAGATCTAAGCACTATCTAATGCCTGCAATTGAACTTGCTTGCTACATATTTGCAATTTGGTTTTGTTCTATGCTTATGTGTGTAGATTTTTAGCAAATTTTTTCTGATAAATAAAGCTACTACAGTATATGTGGTGGTAATATCCTAGTGTGTACATGACATTAAATAATGTGTAAGTCGTACAGGTGCATCTACACTTTTTTTTTTTAATCGGTGTATGCTACACTGTGAACTTGTTACTTGTACCCGTAGGTAAAGTGCCTTACATTGGGGTTGGTATAGGTTAATGCTCACAGTGTCATGCAAATTTTCCAGGGAAAGCAGAAGCAAGCCAAGCGGACAACCACATTCTTCCAGTTCTGTAATGCCGAGTCCGGAATACTGCTCTGTACGGATGTGGCCGCTAGAGGCCTCGACATCCCTGAGGTTGACTGGATCGTGCAGTATGACCCTCCTGATGACCCCAAGGTCTGTAGGCATAGTTTTGTTTCAGCACCTGTTTTACATTCAAGCCCATTTATAAAAACTGTACTGATAACTTCACAATGTGCAATCATAATGTTGACAGTTCACCATAGCAGAGATTACCATCAAGAATGCCAAAAAGGTGGGACGTAGCGTAGTTTCATTCTGTGCGACAAAATGACAGCTTCCAAATGGGCAAGTACGAAATGTAAACATACACATCAAGTTGCCAAATATTAGTTGGTTAAAGAGACTGAACATCATCTACACATCCCTTCCCTCTAATGTGTGGAGGAAAAGTAGCGGTGTATGATTAAAAGAAACCTGAGCTTGAAGGCACTGTTTCAGCAAGCGTACTGATCTTCATGCTGACACAGGCAAATCGTTAGTCTAAATGTTGATTTGTGGCTGGAGATCTCGCTGTTTGGCTGCTGTCTCCATCCTCCTCTGAGCCTTTGGCATACAAGTAAATGCAGTACATTTTGAGTGAGTTCTGAATTTGGTGCTCTCAGATCGGCCTATAATGAGAGGACTATGTTGTTAACAGCAGTGCACATCACGCAGGAGTACATTCACCGGGTGGGTCGTACAGCAAGAGGCGAGGGTGGCCGCGGCCATGCGCTCCTTATTCTGCGCCCTGAGGAAGTTGGCTTCTTGCGCTACCTCAAGGTGGCCAAGGTGCCCCTGCAGGAGTTTGAGTTTTCTTGGGCCAAGATTGCCAACATCCAGCCTCAGGTGAGTACATTGGCACTTGTGTTGTGATGCCTCGGCATGACTTTTGCTTCACCTGCTAATATAAGAAAGAAATCTGTGTAGCTTGAGAATTTTGGTGCTTGGCACAATGCTGCAGTCTTAATTCCTTGTTATATTTGACACAGACAGTATGTATCATTCATCATTTGGGCATGAATGTTATCCTCTTGAATGGCAACCAGGCCTTCAGAAAGCCAATTTTTGGAGGACACTGTTGACAGAAGCGCACTTCCTGTTGTCTTTGGTTTAGAACGTTGAAGTGCAGTGTGACAACACTGCAGTAACAATAGATGCCTTTTTCAACGCTAGACTTGTGGTGTCCTTGCACCACAACTCGACCACCAAAATTGACCTAGAAAACTCCTGGTGACCTCGATGATAATCCAGGGCTTCTCACACCTTCTTTCACATGGTCACAGCTAAAAAAAAAATACTTGCTTTGCCAATAGTGCCTCTGCAAATGCCCTTTTCTAGCCCAACCAACACATCGTTCAAAACTTCACAGAGACTGTTTCCGCGGCCTTGTCTAACCGCCATGCAGTGTCACACACGCAAAGAAAATGAAATCGCTCTAGAAGCTAAACGAAAATACAAAAATGAATGCCACCATTGCAGTATTGGGATCTGTTCATGATGAATTAGTCGTAAGAAATGTTCAGAAGCCTTGGTGGTTTAAGAAAAGTTGGCATAGGAAGAGTTAAACTGTCCTTTCTTGACATTGAGTTTTCCCAGCTTGTGTAGGACAGTTCCACTAGTGCCCTGCCATAGTGGTCTAGTGGCTATGGCACTCAGCTGCTGATCCGAAGGTCACGTGATCGAATCCCAGCCGTGCTGGCTGCATTTCGATGGAAGCGAAATGTTGAGGCCCATGCACTGGTGCATTGTCAGTGCACGTCACTGCATGGCATTTAGACAAGGCCACTGAAACAGTCTCTGTGAAGTTTTGAACAACCGCAGGTGGTTGCAGTTTTTGGAGAAAGTACAGTGGAATCTCTTTTAAGTTTAAATAAAAGCTCCAGTGACAAGGGAAATGTGTTCCATGTACTGAGAGACCGTGTGGAGGTGTAGATAAAGTGCTCCTTTTTAAAGAGCCAACTACTTTATTGTTTACAAGGAGTCTATGCATATATTGTGCAAGGATTTTGCAGAGCCAAAATAAATTGCAAGGAACAGGAAATCAGCCACTGAATCATATGTCACTGACAGGATCTGACTGCATGTGATGAATGATAAACCTAAAAGCTGGTTTACTTGTCTTTTTTTTATGCAGTGTTATTTTCTTTTGCAAAACTGGGCATGTAAGGAAGAGCTGTGTTATATATTAAGGCCACTATGCGGTGCCTGTAGCCAACCTTGAGCACAACTTCAGCACGATGACTTTTCAACTGGCTGCCTAAGAAAAACAGTGTTGAAAATTGCTACACATGAGCAAAGTTGCTGATGCATATTATGGTGCAGCTGCAATTGCCAGCTTAGTTTCTTTTCCGGTGATGTTCATAATTCTGATTTTGCCTGGTTGCAAAAGCAATTGTACCAATTTACGGAAGTGTTTACCATTGCGTGAATACTAAAATAACCATGCAGATGGTGTTCCGTTTAGGCAGCAGTTCTGTTAGGGCCAGTTTCATTTATCGAACTTCCATTGTAGTACAGTTCAGTCTCTGTAACCTTGACTAAATATTGCATTGTCTGAAACATTACACCACTACATTCCTTTTGTTATTTCTTATGTGCAGTTGGAGAAACTAATATCAAAAAACTACTATCTGCATATGTCGGCCAAGGAGGCCTACAAGGCATATGTGCGAGCCTATGACTCTCATCACTTGAAGTCTATTTTTGATGTCAACACATTGGACCTCATCCAAGTGGCCAAGTCATTTGGCTTCCTGGTGCCACCGAATGTCGACTTGAGTATCCTTTTGCACGCAAAGGCTAAGTGTGTGTGATGTAAACGTTGCCGGCAGACTTAGAAGGTCAGGGTAGTATTCTTGGTGGCCATATGCTAAATGAAAGAAAATTATGACAGCATGCGTACAAAGCTAACTTAATCTACAGTTACATGTCTGCAGGAAATGCTTCTAGCCCCGCCACGGTGGTCTAGTGGCTAAGGTACTCGGCTGCTGATCCGAGGGTCGCGGGATCGAATCCCGGCCGCGGCGGCTGCATTTCGATGGAGGCGAAATGTTGAGGCCCGTGTGCTGTGCGATGTCAGTGCACGTTAAAGAACCCCAGGTGGTCGAAATTTCCGGAGCCCTCCACTACGGCGTCTCTCATAATCAGAACTGGTTTTGGGACGTAAAACCCCACAAAACAACCACAAAACAACAGGAAATGCTTCTAGAACGAGATGGCTTTTATTGCAAGGGATTCATTGCATACCAGCTATAACATGAGCTTTGCACTGCATACTCTGTACAGTGAAGTGATTAGCACAATGCCGTACTATTGTGAAGGTGCGAGGCGCTTCGTTATAATGGCTTTCGCTACATATAGTTTCTTAATGTCCTAAATAGCTTTTTCTAAATGGTTTATGTTAGCAACCTTTTGGGAGATTATCCAGGACTGTGTTCTTATTGATATTAGTATTGGCACTTTTTAAAATTTTGTTGCTGGTAACATATTCTTCTAAATACAAAGGTTATGGACTGTAGTATTTATGGTATTTTGACAAAAGTTTACAGCATGCAAGTATTGCATTGTACGTCTTCAAAGTTCTCTACCTGGTTAGTCATATTTGTGCATGAAATGTGGTTTCATTTCGTATGGGACATTGCCACATCCCATGCAAAAAATGTCAGAGTATCCTTCGGAATGCCATTGCAGGTGTGTCCTGATCAAAGGTATCTACAGATATACCAAACTTCACAGGAGAGCCAAATAAAAGGTGGAAGAAACAGGTGCACGAGGAGTGGGCTGCCGCTTGGCTGAATGTCAAGTCCCTGCTGTGCTTAACACCTTGTTAACAAAGTGATACCATTGTTACAATATATATGAGCAGCAAGGCTTTGTAAGAGTTTTCATGCACTTTGGAAGCCTGAGGTCCTTCTGGTACGGCCCTGTCCTAAATCTACAAAAGACTGCATGAATGTCAGTCTTTTTAAGTACTCCCTCCGGAGGTGTTTTTCACTGGGACCAAGGCAATGTCATACACCCAGATGAAATCATGTTTCATGCTACAGCCTAACCAGCCTGATTGGTTCTGCTATAGCCTCATGAAAAGGTCACTAGTACATCATCAATTGCAATTACATTTTTTACATATTGAATCTCACTGCACATCACATTGATGGTTAGATGTTTGGGTTTCTGCACGAAATGCATCAATTGAAATCGACCTACATTTTCTAATAATGAGTTTCTGATGGTAAAATTTAATTACATTGGGCCTCTTAAAGAATAACTGATCTGTCAGACTAACATTATGTCTCAATTTAGTGTCCATTTAGCAAGGGTTCTTCGGTGACACTGTCACCGTGTCTGTACTTCAATGTTCTGGTCACACAGCCACTTCAAGACTGTATCAAGTGCAGGCTTCTTTGTTTGCTGATGTTTGATACTAACAGTGCAACTGGCCACGCAAAAACTGTTGTACAACTGCACTCAACTACTTCGCTGCACGGAAAACAGCTCTTGTGGCAGCTTCCTTAACACAGTCCCAGATGTTGGCAGCAACAAGGCACGACCCAGGAAGAAGGGCCGAGCGGCGAACTACGGTTATGAGGGAGCACCACCCAAGAAGCGTGAGAAGTCTGTAATCTACAAGCCTATTCCTGTTGGAACAGACAGCAGGAAGAGGCAGTTCTCCCGGTGACTGGAATATCAACCACCACTTGTCAACATGTACAGGCATCTTAAAATAAGTCAGTGGCAAGTTTTAATACTGCATATGTAGTGTCTGTGATGTCACTGCAGTACCACATGTTGCAGAGTGCGTGGGCAGTAATTCTATGCTTGCACTTCATTTAAAATGTGGCATTCTTTTGGACGCTACATACGCAGTATTAAAGCTCTCCAAACATCTCTGTTGATGAAATACTTCCATTCCTGTGAATGGGCCTTTGAAAGGCCCTGTGCTTCCATGTTATGTGCCGACGGAGTCTCTTTTTGTGTGTATTCGATGTGACATCAATTTGCTTATGTATTAGCCATTATAAAATGTACAAACCAGTTGAATTCGGAAATTCCTGCATGGGGGGGGATTTCAATCATAAAGCTGTGTTCTTTGCATGATTTGAGGCAGGTGGCTTATGTAGGATGGAACTACATCGTACAGCAGCAGTGTGTCCTCTACATGGATGATGTGCAAATGGTTTCACGTTTCAGCCAGTCACGGATACCTTCAAACTTTCGCAGTGAAAGCCCCTAGCCCCACCATGCAAAGAAAATAACAGGCAACAGTTTAAAAGTTTCCTAGCCGTGTGGAACCCCAACGTTTCAGTGCATTGCTCTCCCCTCTACCCACCACTGTAAAAGGAGAGTAGAGCACTTCCTTTTCCTCCTCCGTCTCTCTCTCTCTCTCTCTCTTTTTTTCCACACTAGCATTGCTGCCACATTTGTTTTGGGTTCCACTGGCCATAAACAGTTCCTTTTATATACAAGCAAAGTCTCACCGGGTTGGAAAGGTTACACTTGTTTCTGCAGGCTTATAATGGAAGGGACCACAAGCTTTCACAGGAAATAGCCGATTTTACCCTGCATGCATGTGCAATTTTAACTACAATGCCTGCAGTATAATTACAAGTACCATTACTGGCATTCTGGCATTACTGGCAGTCGTCTCAGGTTGTCTATGACATTACTGCGGCCCTGGGTAACAATAAATAAGTACACCCGCTCTCTCTCCTCCTTGCTTTGTGATAGCACATGCTAATGCCTACGTAATTACTTATTGCTAAAAATTATACATTTTGTGTTCTGGGTAAATGGAAACTTAACATAGTGTGTTTCAGAAAATTTCTTACTAGCAATGTGGCCAGAATATGAAGACAAGACTACGATTTGTGAATTGTAACATCGTGTGTCCCCAGGCGTTGGTGCGAAATTGAGAAATGAAGCTTTGACAGTCGTGCTTGCTGTCTTCAGATATTGAACATAAAAGGGCAAAATTAACGATTATAGAGTTTCCAAACAATAGTTTATCAATGTAAACCACTTCAGTGCTTTGTTTTAGTGTCCCTCTATGGTTTAGCATTCAAACTTTCATTTTAATGCAATTAAAAGGAAGACAAACTTGACATGCAGCTATTCGTTGAAGCGACCATTTGAAAGCTTATTTCCCTTGACTTAGAGAAGTTGGTTGATGGGAGAATTACAGGCAAATAAGTATTCCTGTCTTGTATTCCGTCTTAATGTCGCGGTCCCAAGTCTGGAATTAATGTAGTATTTTCCTCATATTGGGGCCACCTTGTGCCATTCTCAAAGGAGCTCAGCAGCACATTTCCAAATTACCTTGCTATTGCACTCTGTTGTCTTGCAAATCTCCTGCTGCCATTGGATGGCAGTGTTGATGCTCAAAGAAAGGACACTGGATTTTTTACTTGTGGAACACGTCTAACCTTTTATCTCACCTTGAGCTTTTTATTTCAACTCCACTCTTAGTATTTCCTGACTACGCACTTTATTTGCAGTGTAAAGGTATATGTATTGGCTCCTGTCTTATCTGATTTGTTTTCAGAAAGTGCTGACAGGGGCCCCGCCACGGTGGTCTAGTGGTTATGGCACTCGACTGCAGATCCAAGGGTCGCGGGATCGAATCCCGGCCGCGGCGGCTGCATTTCGATAGAGGCGAAATGTTGAGGCCCGTGTGCTGTGCAATGTCAGTGCACGTTAAAGAACCCCAGGTGGTCGGAATTTCCAGAGACCTCCACTACAGCGTCTCTCATAATCAGAGCTGGTTTTTGGACGTTAAACCCTACAAGTCAATCAAATCAAGTGTTGACAGGGCCCTAGTTGCTGCCTTGAGCAGTGGAAGGGTGTTACACATATTTAGATATGTTGACTTTCCTTTATTTTCTTGAAATAAAGGTGGCAATCACAAGAGTGAATTACTCATGAATTACCCCAGGATGGTCATTTGCAATTCTTAGACATGTCTTTTAGCACTAACCACATATGCTGGACCTACTGGCCGAAGGCACAGGAAGGGCTGATGCCGTCAATTCAGCCCATTCAAAAACTGTCAAATGTGCTATTGCAACTCTTTGTTTAATTTCAGCGCTGAAAAGGTAGTGCCCTCACACCATGCAGGAAAGTTTCACTAGGCAGGTAGATAGGCTTTGCACTGCTGGGTTCCCCTGTTCAGTTGTAAAAGGCGCTAGGAGGATAAAATGAAGTGGTTGTGCTGCCATATTTATATGGTGTTGCCCACAACCTCAAGAAGTCACCGGTTAGGTACCAGGTTCCCTTTGTTTTTTCTGCACCCGATAAGCTTGCACATATCTGCTGTACAAAGGATAGAAGGGGTGGTTGTGGCAAGAAACGCACCCTAGGATCCCTTGATTGTACCGTAAATGTGGTGTCTATGTAGGCTTGCCCTGTGGCATATCCTACATAGCACAAACAGGCCGTTGCATAAACGACTGGGCACAGGAACATGCAAGAACAGTTAAGAATAAAGAAAATGCGCACTTAACAGCACATTGCAATGCCTGTAGATGTAAACCACGCTTTTCAGATGTAAAATTATCAGAAGAAACAAGAACCCTCTTTGGGCCAGAGAAATTCTAGAGGCACACATCAAGAAATTTGGTGAAAGCTGTATCAGTGAACCTTCAATGTCTTTGTGCAACTTGGAACATGCCTTGCTCAATGATTTCATTTCAGAATGAAAACTTTTTCCTCTTGGTTTTTTCTGGGTTCTGCTACACGTCACACAGGTGAAGTGTGCTATATAGGCTGAGGCATGAAGGCCAATAAAGCAGTTGGTAGTGGTGTCAAGAATTGTATGTTTCCTTACAAGATGTTTAACCAACTATCCCTTCATGAAGTACTTCTACGTTGGATCCACTCATGAAATCATGCAATATGTTACTCGCTTGCTTCCACCTGCTGCACAGTTAATTTTGAAATTGCTGATTATGAGAATATCATTCGATCACATACTTATTAAACTGGCCGTATGGATCTTGCTGACAATATGTCTGACTATTTCACAGTTCTACCTCTCCCAGAACAAAAGTTACAATGCTTCAAAGTTCTCATTTGAATGGCCAAGAAATGACATCTTGCCTGTTCCTAAAATTTATAGCTCCCCAAAGTAACATTTGACACTTCTTTACACTCTCTAAGCATTGAGCTTTTCATCACATTAAAAATAAATCAATTAGGCTCTGCCTCATCAATAGCAGAATCCAAAAATATTTTCGAAACAAGTTTTCTTTTTTCGTGTATGGTTTTTGGCTCGAAAGAGCAGCTTCCCCTCGAGACAATTATAGTCGCGGACAACTTTTCTTGGCAATGGAGGGAAGGCTACAGAGCCAAACTACGCGTGTGCTACCACTTAAGAATATAGTCCCACAATTTCGTCCATGTTTTCTGCGTGAGAATTAAGAAAACACATTGATTTATTTTCTTCAGGACGCTCTTTAAAAAGAGGCACTGCTCGCATTAAGGAGATACTTATAATTTTTTTACTTTACGCAGTGCCTTTTCGCGTTTTTGCACGTGCGAGAACGTCGCACATTTTACGTGCAGGTCACAGTCCTCACTGTCAAAATGGCCTCCCCACTATCAGGTGCGCGCTCGTCTCCCTCCAGCTTTTCCGACAAGTCACCGCAGGAGCTTGTGACGAATTTGACGAACAAATGGCTGTCGAAGCAGACAAAGCAGACCCGCTCGAATAATCGAACGGCCGTCACAGGAGATACGGAAGGTTCACAACCGAAACTAAATTTGAAACGCGCGCCGAACCAGACTACATCGCGGAGGGGTACATGTGCAGTAGCTCCGCCCCCGTAGCTTTCCCTTCATTGCCAAGAAAAGTTGTCCGCGACTATAGTAGTAAAGGAGTGTAGAAGTGTACCAAAGTCTACCAAAGAAAACCTAGGTTACTATTGTGAGCACATCCAGGGGACGGTCCAGGCCTTCCTGCCCATTGAATATTGTGTGCACAGAAACAGCAGATGGCTTGTGACAGTCTTGGCCTTTTCCTAGCTGTTACTGTGTGGCTAGAACACTTTACTGAAACGCGAACTTATTGTCAAACGAACTTATTGTATCAAAGCAGTCATGTACTCGTTGTCGACAATGCCTCTATCAAAATCCACCCTCCTTGAGACAAAGCGTGGCTCCAGGCCTGGGCAATATGTGCATTATGCTAGCATACACTGGAATCTGGTCAACCGTCTTCACTGTTAAAGGATGGCAAGGTTACATGCTCAAAGAAACTGAACCTTCAGAATGGCAAGCTCTAACCTGTCTTGCAATTCTTTTTAAACATAGAAAGCACTCTGGGTGTGTAATCAATGCTCCTGCAAACATAAACAATGTGATATCGCTCTGTATGGAGCAGGGAATTTACAGCTCTGAGAAACATAACCGAAAATTGTTCACCTAGCACTGTCATCAAGGTTTGTGATACAGCCTACATATGTGCACACCATCACATAAAGGGCTTGAACCAGCAGGTACAAATGTAAGAGCACAGTTGAAGACTGTACCACCTGTAGGTTTGATAAGTGTCAAAGAGATTGCTTGTTTATTCAGAATAGTTGTTTTCTAATACTAAAGTCAGTACTGGCTTGAGGACTTCCTTTCCTGCCAACCTCTGGCAAACTGCAAAAGCTTAGCTAAGTTAGCTGTGCTTGCATTTTAATGCCCTGAATTCCCAGGGCAGCAGTAATCACAGTTAAACTTCATAACAATGTTGTATACTATACAAAAGTATGTTCTAATTGGGTAAACATTCACATAACCACAGGTTTGTCACAAACCAAATTTGTTGCTGTGAGAGAAATGTTGGGTCTTACTTGGTTATAGCTGTTTTCATGTGATAGCTTTATTCTAAAAACTTTTTTCACTGCACTTTTATATCTGCCCTCACAAGCTGTGAAAACAAGCTATACAAAAACAGCTATGTGCTTAAAACAGTATTTTATTTCTGAAACAAAAAATATTATATACAGCAAATGAAATATGCCTTTCGTGGCACAATGATAAATCTGCATGCTCGCTGTCATGCATATTGTGACCCTGAGTTGACAAGAGCAAAAAAAGAAATCACTCGATGCAACAATTGGTACCTTCCTTTGTTACGGATTAAAAACACGCAAGTTGCAAACCCGATGACTCTAGTTCACAAATGCAGTGGAAAAGCAGCCTGCCTAGAGAAGCTTGAAGTGGCAGAGGAGACCCCAGTGGTCACTAGGAAAACATCTGTGAGGCTTCAGCCTCTCCAGTCCAACCATGCCAAAAAATGCTGGTTTCATGGTCGCAGGTTTAGAAGCTCTTATGTACACACGGTCAAAACGGCACCGGGGCTTGAAACGTCCATTCCAAGTAACATTGTCGTTGCGTGTCATGTCCCACGTGTAGCGGACCTCCTTGCGCTGACCGCAGGATTCCCAGACGTCCTTCACACCCTGTGGCAGGCTACCAATGTCTTCGACCTGAAAAAGACCGATTGTATAATATGTATACCTTACAATTTAAGCGATTTTACATGCCAAGAGCACAATACGAGGAACACTATCATCGGGAACTCTAGGTTAATTTTGACCGTCCCCAGATCTTCAACACACACTTAAATTTAAACTACGTTAAAAGTCTTAGTTCAAGTACGTATGCAAGTGTGTTTGTGCCTTGTTTGATGCATTTAGCACAAACTAACACATCCAACAATGAGTTCTGCTAGACATAAACATGAGTACACTAGAATTTTTGCATTCAACTTCCATCAAAACACAGCAGCTATGGTCAAGACTGGATGCACGAGTTCTAGGGTTCCAGTTCAACCAATGCTATGTCATTGCTTGCTGAACTGATTACATATTTCAGTGCACTTTATCCACAAGATTGCAGCGAAAATTTCAAAAGTGGTGAAATAAACAGCAACCTCATGGTTAAGTCATTGACGTACAGAATGGTCCACTGTTAAAAAGAGGAACCGGGAGCAAGTGGCATCCACTTGGCACCACCGCCAGCTGGTGCTTTCATGTAGTCAGTTACCATCTGCAGCTGGGATTTCAAGTGTGGCGGCAGATGGTAGCAGACGATGAAAAGAAAATGTACTACAAACGAACGGTGTTCATTTCTTGTGTGCAAGATTTTGTGTGCATCATCGTATGACGCAACTTGCATACCTCACTGTCTCGTAGGTTGAGGTCACCACCAAAGATGACTGTCCTCTCGGCAGGTTCTTTGACACACTTCTTGAGGCATTTGTAAAACTGCACTGTTCGCTGCTCAGCAAAGTCAGCTGTGCTTTCCAAGTGGGTGTTCATCAGCGTGATGGGAAAGCCCCTAAAGGATGCCTAAGAAGCAAACATGACTGTTTATTTATCAAAATAAACAAAAAGTGAAGTCAAGCGTTCATAGTGAAGTCCAGTTGCTGGACATATGATGTGCGTTAGAGGAACATATGGCACCTGCGTAGTGCGAAATTGTTACCGCGTGGTCGCAGCAGTGGTCAACAAACACGTGATTGTACGGGGATAACAAACATGAAAACAAAACATTTCCATTGTTGGATACTTATATAAGCATATGTTTATTACATGATGGTACTGTCAGCAAAGATTTTATAGAATTGCTTTGATATAGTGTCTGATAAGTTGCTACATTCATGTCCAATATCTCTGCGGAATAAATATAGGTAACAGTGGCTTTTAAATGTTGCCTTGGTGTCAACCCAATAGCGACAGTCAAAGAAAAGCAAAAATGACTGCCGTCAGCTCAAATGATAAGTACACAGGTAGGCTTGAAGATTGCAGCACTCACCTTTACATATGTCACATTTCTGCCCATGGCAGTGTTGGAAAATGGGTATATGACATGACTTTCATAATCGATGGTTGCCTTCCTGAGCAGGGTGACTGTGAAGTACTCAATAGTGTTTCCCACGATGCACATGTAGCCAGGGAGAAGGGACTGAAAGATCTCAGCTGAAGCAGGTACCACTTCTTGAAGGAACGCAACATCTATGCCAGCACTACAAGGAAAAAAAGGAGGTTCATTTAGAAAAGAAGATACTCTGAAATAACAGTCCAACTTTATATGAAGACAATGTTGTCCATTGTGGTTCCTGACAATATCTTGTTCTGTCGCTGCCTTATTTCAAACAACAATTTCACATGTGACTAGCTTATCCTTCAAGAAGTGGCACTGCTCCACATTCACAATTTAATAGCTTAAATTTTGTCACGCTTAAATGGCACGAAACATACACGGATCCATCATGTCACAGTCAGCATATCAATGATGGCCCAATTACCTTTCAATGGTAGAACATACTGCCTTTGCACGAAGCACCAGGTTCTTATCATCAATACCATCCGTGTTCCACGAGATGAGCTTCAAGGTGTCGGGCTGACCTTCCATGGCACTTGAAGTCCTTATCCCACTCCTGTTGCTGGTGGCTGCCTCGGCAAATATGGCAGTTGCAGCAGCTGCAAGACTCGGGCGGCTGCCACTGAAGTACAAGAAATACCAAACTGTGCCAACATTCGCAGAAGGGACCAACAAATAAAATTTAGCAATCCACATTTGACAAAATTACAATATCTCCAACTGTATGCTCCATTTATGATATAGACAATATTATATGTACACAATGCACAGACTCTTTTCCAGATGCAAAGCTTTTTTCTTATGAAATGTGCATTGGTTACCTTCGTAGTTCCGTGCTTCAAGATGACTGGATGACAAGTTTTGCCTTTCAGTGTCTTTTTTTTTTAATACATGTGAAATACATAGGCCTACAGATAGCACAACAGTAAGGCAATAAATGCCACCTCAAGTAGCAGATTAAACCATGAAACTCAAAATTTGCATTTAGTGTACTGTCTTAAAGCTCTCATTTCACTTAAAAATGTGAAGCACTTTGTTTGGCATTCACACAGTTCACACCGTGCTTTAGAAACATGAATGTGTTCTAAAGGAAGTCATTGTGGGGCTTGTCAGTTCATACTTGTAAACTGCAAAACATAAATCAGGCATGGCACGTAGAACTGAACACACAGCACCTGGACAGGTGCTTTCTCGTAACAGTCTTTATTTTGAAACGCTTTCCTACATATACATCATCCAGGCTGCATGTGCAATGCAATGTGTGTGATCGTGATATGACTTCCTCGTGGATATGATGAGCACTGCACTTGTGCATGCTGGCCGGACAATGCACGTATGGCCAGACAAGGTGTCGCAAAATAAACAATGTTGCAAGTAAGCGCCTGTCCGGTGTGTTTTCTTCTATGTCCCGTGCACATTGCAGCTTACATCAATATGCATACTCTATGTATCAAGTCTAGAACCCATGCTTACATTTCTTTCTTGTTTTCTAGTTCCAAAGGCACAAGGGTTAACATAAAGCCATATATACACTCTGTCCTAAAATAAATTTATTTGCATTCTCGTTCTGTGCAGTAATGTTGAACGGTGTTAAAGAATAAGTCCCAGCTGGCATACTGAATAAGCTAATAATGCACGCACACACACATAGAAACTGTGTGTGTGTGTGCTTGTGCGTGCGTGCGCACGCGTTTCTACATTCCTGTGGCGTCTTCCTCGCGCAGTAAAAAACCTGTTTGCTGGTTCTATGTACCAACTAGCCCAACAACATGCCTTACTTTAGTACGGAATAAGACGTAGAAGTACGGAAAGAGTAACTATAGAATGAAATTCTCGGTATATTACAATATATGCTTACTCCACAACAAGGACCACGTCCGCACGGTTGTCGTCTCCAGACACCCTGACGGCACCTTTGTTCTTCCGGTCTTCGAAGAAGTCATTAACGGACCGCTGTAATGGAAGACATGATTCAACGAAGTTCAATGAGAGTGTCGAGTGGTGTGTACCACCACGCAAAAATAATTGCAACAGCCGCTGCTGACAAACATTGCGAGCCTCTGTAAGGCTGCAAGGTAAAGTGCGGTTTTAAGAGACAGCGTGAAGTCCGAAGTTGACAGCTATGACGTTTTAACGTACGACACTTGTTATATTAATATCGAGAGTGCGTCTTTGGCGACAACCAAACCGCAAAGTATTCAACGGTACTTTAGCGACGTGAGAGAACTGCACACAGCATCGAAAAAGTGCGTGGTACAGATCTCGCTGCGGAGATAGCGAAACTTAGCCCTGAGCTCACGGGATGAGCAACCTCAGAGCAAAAACAAAACACTTAGGAGAAAAAGCTCTGGATATCTTAGCGCAAACGAAGCTTACTTATTTAATATGAGCGTCGAGCTTCTGCCATGCTAAAAGGAACAAATCTGCGCAGAAACGAACGTTACCTCGAGGTTCCAGGACCTGTCTTGGAGATAGAACTGCGCGCAGGCAGTGTCGGTTTGTGTTATAGCAGCAAATTCCTCGCACAACTGCTGGCAGACCTTGCCGTCAGGTATGTCATCATCGGTGTCAGAGCTGCTCATGGTAAAAGTATGGCTGGAACGGGGTTTGTAAAATACTTCACAAGAAAAGATTGCAGAAGCTCATGCCGCGCTTTTCAACGGATGAATCACAAACACAAAAGCACGGCTCTCTGGATTGGTTTGGCTAGGCTGGCTCGGCGACTTGAACAAGTCGCAGAAAAGCTTGAAATATATTTCTTCCGTAAAACAAGAAAGGGGAATAACTTAGCTGTATTGCTAAAAAATTGCGAGTACGTGGTGATGTCTAACTTCCTTGTTTGAAGATTGTGAAGCGAGTCACTTGCAAAGAACCGAAACGGTAACTATGAACCGTCAGGCGCGGCACATTTTAAAGTTCGCGGTTTCAAGCAAGATGAAGTGGTGGTTTCTTTTTGAAAAGAAAAAGTGACCCAACGCCTTGCCGCCCATGAACTTGATTGGGAACATCGACTCAGCGACAAGGGGCTATCGTTTCAGGCAGGTTACATGTTTTTGTTCTTATTTTTGCCTGAATCCACCGCGGCATACGCATGGTTTGTGCGATGTTGCTGCGACAATTCCTTTCGACTTGATATCTGTTATTTCGAAAGTTTGCGCGCCCTTGACAGCGTATTGTTAATTGGTTAAAGGTGGGGGGGGGGGGGGGGGGTTCTGGAGTGTGTTGTATAAATCCCTTGCATTGAGCAATCCTGATATTATCACGTAAATTGCGCCAGCTAAACTGCATGCTCCAAGCAGAATATGAAACGACACCGCTGCAAATACCGCAGAGAGGAAATGTATGGAGGTGTCTGAATTTCCGGGAGCTGAGACACGCCAGCATCCGATTTTCTGATGTTGTCCTCTGGCATGCAGGTACGCCATTACTTGTGGCTTTAAGCCTTCGATCGGCTAGAGGTGTCGCGCACCTGTCCTCTTCCAGCCATGTTGGTTCCCAAAACTCAAAATTCGATTTCGCCGCAATGTAAACAACAGGAAGTTTGTGCAGAAAACATGAAGTCAGAGAGGTGTATGCTGGAGGGCAGCGTCCGTAACAAAACACTCAAATGACGGTGGATACGCCGGTACCTATTTTCTTTCTCGGCTGTTCAGCATCCAAACGGGCTTTCCGCCAGCTTATGTGGACATATCTCGCGTTTGCAGCTTCTAGTTAGTCGCTGATAAATCGTAGGTTAAATTTTTGTTTCTCTCTTTGGGGATGTCACTGCGCTTTGAGATGTAGATTTGAAAAGTATGACGTGACCAGGCACTTGCGCGTAGTGACATCTTAACGCTCAAATGGGCTAAGAACTAACCACCGATGATGGGCGGATGGGCGCTGACAGACCGTGCTGAATATAGAAATTGATAAGGGTTGACCACGCCTTGATAAGGGTTGACCACAGCGCACCGCGTTGTCATGCGGTTCGTTAATGCCACGCCTTTCGTAAAAAGGATGTATACCAAAATTGTTATGGCACAACACGACCGCATGACGAACGTAAATGACAGGTCATAACATTAGAATCATGGCATGCGTGTCATGAGCAGCATATGGTTTACATGTCACAGTCTTGGTGCTCTTGCGGCCGTTTCGTTAACTTCATTTGTACCAAAATCGGCATAGCGAGACAACAATGCAAACCCATTTTACGTTCTTGATGCGTGCTTGGCGTTTCCTTGGCAAGTGGGATCTGCCTTTTTTTTTTCTTTTTTTGTCTCTGGCTCTTCTTCCGCTCATCTTATACTTCCGCTCTACTTCTTCTGTCTTAATTATCTGCTCCCACTTTTTCTTTGTTGCCGTCTTGTCGCCTGACTTTTCTTTTTCGTCGGCGTCCCCTTCTTCATGGTTGTCGTCGTTTCCTTCTTCTTTTCCTCCTCATCATTTTTCCCTTCGTCGATGAAACCGCAGCCGACGGCTAGCGACATTTATTATGTCCTGAAACACCACTTTTACTATGTTAGAGCCGTGGCTAATATGGCAAGTCGCTGATATCAGATCAGATAGGAGCCGTGGCTGATACGAATGGGCTTTGTGTCGAAAGTCCCAAGTTTCGGCTCGCCGTGCGGCAGTGAAACTGTGACATTGACATTTCTTTTTGTTTTTATATCTAACTTAATATGGCGAAAACAAGGGTTCCCGACATATAACGTACCAGTCTAAACCACGTCACAGTTCCACATTTGCGCCCTTTTCACGGGCTCTGCTCTCGAACTTGTGTGTTGTGAATATGCAAAACGCGCTTACGGGAAGTGAAGGCGTTTTATGTGAAAGAATAACAAGTGTAGTAGTACGCACATTGGGCACTGCATGTCATCGCACGCAATTTTGTCCTCCCCATGACATGCTAACCTCAGGTCCGTGCCGTCCACACACACACACAGACAGAGAGAGAGAGAGAGAAAGACAGCGCGCACTGCCGCTCCACAGCGTTTCTGAAAAAGCCCGTCGGCTTCCTTCACGGAGTCCAAACCAGCAGCTTGACTCAATTTCACACCATCAAACTCGTCGGGAGGCCGGAATATTTCCAGTCCAAATTTACAACCCGACGTGATCCCTCTCTCGTCGCCGCGCAGCGGCTTACATGCGCTCTTAGCAACCGGCGCGTTCGGAGCACGCAAAACCACACCGTGTTTCCTAACCAGCGGTGCTCAGACCTCTCTCCTATCCCATAGAAGTGAGGGGGGCTCTCAGATCGAGGGTTGTGGGGTGCACGAGGCGACGGTAGCAGCAGCTGAGGCAGCCTTGAGCAACTCCGGGAGCCGGGGGAAGCGCTATCGACCGTGCTGACCTCGACCGCTGCGCGCCGCAGCCCTGAAGCGAGCCGAGCGCCCTTGAACTCGCTCTCGCCGACCTTGGGCCGCCCGAATCTGGGTCGTGCCGGTAACGGGGTTCGCTCCAACCGCGCCTTACCCGTTCCCCAGTTCTTCCCCGGCTCCGCATCAGCCCCACGGGCTCTCCCAAAGAACCACTCCCCCGCCTCTGGCAACTGGTGACGAAAGAGCCCGTAGCAACCCCCTTTCATCACCACCAGCACGCCCCCGCTTTTGCCCCGCTTTTGCCCCCCTCCGAGGGCCGAGAATGGACTCTCCCGCTGTCGGGTGACGTAGCCGGCTGACGTCGCAACAGCCGGGGAGAGCACGCACGCGAAAAAAAAAATAAATAGGCGATAAGAGGAGAGAAACAGCTGTTTCTCTGTCCTTGCCCCGGAAACAGCCCTCCCTCTCTTCCCCCCCTGTCTCGCGGCATCGTCGGTACGACTGCGGGCAGCGGTGCAAGCTGTGCAGGGCGGAGCGATCCTTGCCGATTCTCGCTGCCCTCCTTTCTGATGAGCGCGTGAACTTGGCCCACTTTCACGCCGCGTCCAGTGTCAAGGTGGCTCTTTGTGTTTTGCTTCTCCAGGCCAAGAGGAGCGCGCGCGCGCAGTGTCGACTTGTTGCGCCGCCGCCGCCGCTTGCGCGCGTGTACCGGTGTGCGCGTGCTTCGTGGAGGAGAAAGTCGATGTCAGGTTTCGCCGCCTGCTCTTCCTTGCTTCCTCTCCCCTCTCGGCGCGGAGAGGCCGACGGCCTTGGCGGAGAAAGTCCTCGCTTTGCTCTCCCTCTCGTTTCCTTTCTTTTTGATATCCCCCCTCCGCTCCCTTGGCCTTTGGCGAAGAGCGTTGCCAAGGCCGACCAAGGCCGCCCCTCCCTCTCCTGAGCCTACCCTTCTCGCGAAGGCCGCTGTCGTCATCACCCGGCATACCACGTGGAAAATGTGCGAGACGTAATCTCGCAACTTCTGCGGCAAGTTGGCAGTACCTGTACATATATCCTTTATGAAGTAATTTTTTATGCATATATCTTTTTTTTCTCCATAAATACACGTATGCGGTTCGAAGTGGATGTAGGGACAAACCTTGACCGAGCGCTTGTCTTTGCGCGTGACCGTTGCATTCGGTAAGCAAGGTCAGGCTGGGCTTTGTGATGGTCATAGCCAATGCTCCTTGACAGACGCCCATTTGGCAGCTAGCGTACAAGGCTAAAGCATCCGTCATGGGATACGATGCCCTTGAAGCAATCGCGACGTTAGCGAGAAACCTCTCTTGCGAAACCTTTCTTTCACTTCCCTGAAAATTCATGAAGTACATGTATTGGACTGCGTGACATTTGGGGAAAATTGACATGTCGCGGATACGACAACACAGCTTGCCAGCTAGCAGCTAATATGGCTTGACGTTGTAATTTGCGGGAGAAAATCGTACTGTTAGAAAAATATGCCAACCTTACGGTTAATATTGTTTTTTGTTTGTTTTTACTCCATGCCTGGATTCTTCAAGTCACAATCAACAAACTGCCCGTCGTATACCGCTCAAATAAAAACAATAATGCTCTCAGTGGAGCGACGGCGGAGAGTAAGTGCGCTGACCTTGATCTGATCAGGGAGGAAAGGTCAAGTGCAGGCAGCGTGTCCGGAAATATCGTTTTATTCTCGGGAAAGCTCCGCGATCGAAACCGCGCTCGCCATCAATCTCGATTCGCCGAGCGCTGTCCAGAGGCACACAGTCACCTTGAGCCAGGAATAACAAACAAGCAGGAAACGTCTATCCGGAGGCCGGCCGTGTAAACAAGCAATAATAACCGTTGCCAACCCGGCAGGCGTCCCCCGTTTCAGGGTACTTCCCCCTGCTGTTCGTCTCCCCCTCTCCATGTACACACAAACCGGCACGCAACGTAGACTCGTCCGTTCACGAGGGGTGAACGCGGTGAATCGGACGAGTCCACACGTTTTAGCTGCATTAGCGCCCGTACCAGACTCCCCCCCGACTCACGCTCTCTCTCCGCTTTGCGGAAAAAAATGAATACACAGCCAACTGTCGGCCGCCAATCGTAACGCGGCTGTGGGAAAAAATCGCGTTCGAACAAGACCGCGCGCCGCGCCAGGAGTAGGTCACCGACTCGTGCGGCTTGCGACCGATGCTGAGCGGTACCGTAGCGCGGGCTCTGCTTGCGTTGGGGGAGTGGCACACCGGCACGTGGCGACTGGTCCGCTCATCCTTTCCAGCTGGGAGGGAGCAGTTGCCATGGAAACGCAACGCCCGCGCCGCCCTGGTGGCTGCTCCGCAAAACACTGACACCGCTCTCGGCGCTCCCGCACAGAGGATGCTCTCCGAGTTCAATGCGCTGTGTTTGCGGGAACGGGGTCCAAGGTGCGACCAGTTGCGGTCCCTTGTGAGGCATCGTTTTCTTTGTACTGTGTTATAGAAACGAACCCGTTGTTCTGCACCGCAGTGCATCGATATGTGCATACCAACGCCCTGTAATGATTGTTTGAATTGCTAAACGAGGCGGTGTGCTCGGTGGCCACAGATACGGCGGTGGTGAGGACATGTTCACGAAGGGTGCTGCATCAATAGTGTTTTGTGTGAGAGCTCCTGTGGCTTTCTGGAGAAAAGTGCAACTCGACTACTGTGAGGAACTGCAAGGGATGAGCGCGAATAAATAACGTGTGATAGCAGAGAAGGAGGTGGTGTTTGTTTCTACAATGGGACCTCCTCAGATACTTGATCAGTCTTAGAGCCAACGCCATGCCAACAGCGTAGAACATCTCGCAAACGTACTGAAAACGTACACTGAAATAATGTCTCTGCAGCTCTTTACATTTGTACCTTTCTATTTAAGTTTCGTGCACTATCTTGCATCACACCTAATAGATGGTACCGGATAATATATAAAGAGGGACGGCAGTTAACGACTAGGGCAATCAGAATGGAAATATAACTGAGCTATTACGTTATGCGGCAGGCTGCGAGCGAGTTACGCTCCTACGGGTCACTGACGGTAAATATGCTCATTCAGTACAACGTCTGAATATGTTATATCATGAGCGCTTTCCCTTTGGGTTAATTGTAACAGTTTGCAGCGAACCCACGCAGCACGACTACTGAAAGGCAACAACTTACGTCACTAGGGGCACCGACTACGTCACACGAGGCAGAACTAGCATTGGCTGATTTCATGATCGCAGAAACACTTTCAGTGATGATTTATTTGTTCGTTTTGTGTACAACAAATACAATGTAAATGCCTAACACTTAAAAAAAAAATAAAGGTCAATCCAGCTGTATTCGAACACAAATCTCAAATTCACTGGTTCGTGCAGTGCAATACTATTTGGCACACATATTCATAGGAGGCTCCACGACTTACCTGCTTGGTTTTCAGACTACGCTCAAAGAGTGTTGCAGGACACCTTTAAGGTGCGAATGTCACAAGGTGCATATAAGATGTGACAAATAACATTCGCGAGTAATACATGACAATGTCTCATAGGAAACAAAGCCGAATACTCGTGTTCATGTTATTCTCTCCCTTTAGTAAATTCATTTCCAAACTAATATTGCATCTTCGTATCAAAAGAAAGGTTGTGTTGTACACTGTGACAAATCGTAATGCTCGTTATCTGGAGGAGCTCTCTCCAGATCAACTCGTAGGACGTATACAATACTGACGCTCACAAAATCAACGAGAGAGAGAGAGAGAGGCAGTTCCCGTGCAATCGGAGCCGCCACCCACCCTCCTCCTTCGATGAAGAAAATAAACTTTTGTCAAGAAAATAATTGAAGTGAAGAAAGAGGGAGAGAGAACGAAAGAGGGAAAGTGAGAAACATTCGTGCTACACACGAGCGGGCACAACAGCAACATGAACACCATCTTTGCGACGGGAGTGCGAATTGCCCTTTACGGGGAGCCCCCCAAAAAACCACGGCCGCCCCTTAATTTCCCTCCTGACGTCCGGAGGAGGCGTCACAAGAGGGAACACCGGGCGAGTCCACGCGCAGCGATCGCGGGGTGGGGAGCCCTGCTGCCGTGTCGCCAAGTCCGCATGGTGGGGGGGAGTATTGGGCGGCGAGAGAAAGGTTCGGCGGGGAGAAGGCGTCGGTGGCAGGCAAGGGTGTCGGCGGGCGTGCCGAGAGGGGTGTTCGCAGGTGTCTAGCAGGCCTTGACCTCGGCCCGCAGCCCCTTTCCGCGCGCGGGCGGCCCTGAACGGGGCAAGCGCGCGCCAGTTTCCGGGCCCGCCGGAACGAGCCTTCCGCGCTTCCGCGGCATGGGAACCTTGACCGGGATCTCGAGGACTCCCTCTCTGGGCAACCCTCTCTCCCTCCCGGAGGGGCACACCACGTGGGGGTTCTGCGGGGGCGCTTTACCGGTGTTGGCTGCTGCCTGATGCACGCTCGGCTTCGAAGTTTGTCGGCGCTCCTTCGCACCACTTCGGGCCGGGTCCGAGATTGATCGCGGTTTCGGCGAAGCGTTCGCCACTTGGTGTGGGAGTTCTGCTGCGCTACCCTCGAGCTAGCTCAGACTGGCAACAATCGGACAAGTTATTAATACCTTCATTATTATTATTATTATTATTATTATTATTATTATTATTATTATTATTATTATTATTATTATTGATTCACTGACAATGGGTATAGTGTACGAACATTCTAGTACACTGTACAGTGGGTGTCGCGAAGAGTAGGCTGCAAAAGGGGCGAAACTGGTGCCAGCGGTGAACTGACGCTCGTGACATATATATACATGTGTGTGCTTGTCTTTTGTTTTTATTTTATTTATTTCTTCAATACTGTAAGCCATGAAAGTCTCATACAGGAGTGGGCATACAAGCAGTACTTAGATAGCAAATTCTTTTTTTTTTTTATCCTTTCTTTTTAACCAGGCCGGAACACAAGACTCCGTGTTCACCCGTTACAAAAAGCAAGACCACATCATCATCACTTTTCTTTTACCATGTATTTCATCGTGCGCGAGCGCCAGTGTAGGCTTAGAAAATTATGACAAAAAGATTTAGGGGAGGGGGGCAGGGGATGACATATATATACTGCGTGCTCTACTCCTAAGTACCTAACTAGTTCTAGCATGTTCTATTGGTCACTCAGAGGCGTTGCTCTAACGGAGGCGTTGCTATATTGTATGCAGCTGCCCCAATTTATCTGGTGCGAGACGTCGTTCGAGTAACCTTAATTGAACGTGTTTAGATAAAAAGGGAAACGACTCAGATTATACGTGAGCTGTGTACTTGATATACTATGACACAACGCTTCAACATTTTAAAACAGCAGTGCACACATTTCGACATTTGCCATAGCTGCCGGCGCACTTGACTAACTGGTAATTTTTGATCGCCACATGAAGTCGCGGGACAATTTTAATCCGTGACAAACAATGCCGCTATCGCCTTGCACTCGTTAACCCAACGGCGTGTAATTGGTACCGAGACTGCAAAACGAGAACAGGAGGAACCTATAGTCGACAATGTTTATTTGCCACCCCAGACGCTTTAGTCTCCCGCAGATAACGGGTGATAAGAAAATTTCCGGTAATGCCTACTAGAGCTGTGCACGGGCCATATTTCCGAGCCCGAGCCCGGCCCGGGCCCGCTGACTTTGTCGAAGGCCCGTCCGAGCCCGACGGCAAAGGGCTGCGAGCCCGCCCTGTCCGGCCCGACGTACGAAAACACAATCCCGGGCCCGGCCCAGCCCCGCCCGGCTTTTCGACGCTAAGCACATCAGCTGTACACGAACAAATAACGTAATAATTATGCACGTGTATATAAAAAATACTGCGATACAACGGTAAACGTTTTACGTAGCAACATGCAACACATTTTTTATTTGCATTGCATACCTGCGACAGCGCGGCACTTTGCCTCATGCCAGCAACAATGGAGCTCGCTCGTCAAAGCCGTCACGTGTATGGGGTATTGATTGATTGATTGATTGATTGATTGATTGATTGATTGATTGATTGATTGTGGTTCGGAAAGGACGCTAATTTCTGCAGCCCATGTAGGGAGCACGGCTAAGCGTCCGTGGGGGTGGGGGAAAGGGAGTGAAAGAGAGAGAGAGAAAGGCCGTAGTGGAGGGCTCCGGAAATTTAGATCACCTGGGGTTCTTTAACGTGCACTGACAACGCACAGTACACGGTCCTCTGGCATTTTCGCCTCCATCGAAAATGCGACCGCCGCGGCCGGGATCGAACCCGCCCATGCAAGCGTCAGCTTGCACGAAGGCGATCTACGTCGGGTCGCTCGTCGCTGTCGCGTGCATTTTCACTCATATGGGATTTGGCCTTAAATCTAACGCGAACAGTCGCGTGGCGCCGTCACTAGCTCAGGTGGTGTTACTTCTCTGTTTGTCGGAGTGCAACAGAGGTAGTTCTTTACCAGCTCCCCTTTTGTTTAAAGTAGCGAATGGAAAGGAAAAGCGGTAAAGGGCGGGCGCGGAAAAGGCGCTGTATGCGTGCTGGAAAACAATTCTCGCTCATTCTCTATATTTCGGGCTTGAGTCGGGCTTTGCGCCGGGCCCGGGCCGATAAAACTCCAAGTAGCCCGGCCCGGGCCCGAGGTGAAAATACGTCGGCCCGCCGGAGCCCGGCCCGCGGGCCGGGTCGGGCTCGGGCTTTCGGGCCACCCGGAGCCCGTGCACACCTCTAATGCCTACGGATGGCGTCGAGGGATCACTGCTTCTGTAATGGCGCTTCCTTAGAACAGTTTAACACATAGCCCACCGAAAGAGAGAGAACAACTTTATTGTTTAAAGCAGGACTGGCCATGTCACTCATTTAGGTGGCAGGCCGGCGAAGCCGTGACGTTCCAGGGATGTTGAATGGTTTCGGCGCAATTATAGTGTGAGGCCAATCCTTTGAATGCACTCGTGAGTTCCGCACACAAAGCACCCACGCGTGCTCGCTCGCAACGTGAGTGAGTTGCTCAAGAGCTGTTTCCCTAAGCTGATCGTGGTTATTTCCTGCGTGTACTTATCGTGCAGATTCAAAGAGAGAAAAAAAGAAAAAAAAAAAAAAAGAAGGATTGTGTTCTTGCCAGGGATCGAACCTGGGACCTTCCGCGTGTTAGGCGGATGTGATAACCACTACACCACAAGAACAGCTGTCAAGGCGCTCTCATGAGTGCATAACAAATCTATCTATCGTACTAAACTAGGGTGGTGTATTAATTGCCTTGTTTTGGGGAAGAAACTAGTTCTGCAGGGACCTTTAGATTGCTTCCTGAAAGGGCTACGTTGCTGGCTGATCGTTGGCCGCCTCCTTTTGCGCTGGAAAGAACCGGCTCGTTTATGACGTTTGTCGCCATCTAGTGGCAATTTCTTAAAACGTTAGCTGGCGGCAAATTTAAATGGGACAAAAAACAACGAATTTACATTTCATGACTCAACGCTGAATAAATTTTCCTCTTGCGTTCCATTCAGTGGTGTCGGTCTCACGTGGTTTCTCTGCTTCGCTTGCATCCTTATCGATTCATCAGCAGTAGTAGTGTAGGCGCGACAGATGTGTAAGCGCGTTGCCGGAATGATACGCATGAGCGGCATTGTAGCGCTGGGTTTCTTTAAGGGCAAGAGTTTGTCACGTACCCTCAAAATGAGGTCGCAGTTGTTTAATGACATTTAGTGCTTGTTTGTTTGTTTGTTTTGAGGGACAGGTATTTCTGTGCACTTCGATTCTCGAGCGTCTGTTTTGTCGCCAGTAATATCACCAGGTTACCTGCGGTTCATGCGTGCTCAACTTCAGGGAGTTGAACTAGGTGGGCTGACCACATTGTGCCGGCACGGCTATAGACCAAAGAGAAATAAAGAAGAAAAAAAAAACAAAGGAAAGAAAATAAGTTTTACATAGTTCCGTGGTCTCGTCGCCATTTATTTATTTATTTATTTATTTATTTATTTATTTATTTATTTATTTATTTATTTATTCACTGTATGGTCCCTTGTTCGCTTAATGCGCTAATCGCCATCATAAATACACAGAGAGGAAGCCGCTGCGGGTTTTCAATTATGCTTCTTCTATTTTATCTTTTCTTGTGCAGAGAGCAGATAAGCATGGTCTTGTTCGTACTGCCTTTTTTTTTTTTTTTTTTCGCTCGTGCATATTTTGCTAACTCATGACGACTTAACTAGTTCTTCAAGGGACGCTACTGAAGGTAACCATGTGGTGCAAAACTGCTCAGCATGGCCATTGGACGTTCGACGAATATACTTTAAGCACCTTGCTAGGCACAGACCTCGGTCCCAACCGTAGGTTCCCCGATCACCCACACCTTTCTCCCTCGGAGGCCCTCTCGCCATTCAAGGACTGGGACGCCTTCTCGAAGGATCGTGCCCCAATGATCCCTTTTGTGCAAAACGTTGCTTGGGAAATCGACCTGCACTGTGCATTCGTGACGACGCGGACAGGGTCGTTCGGGCGCCGGGTGGAAAGGAGGAGCTGGGGCTTTCGGTTTCGAGGCCGAGACACGGACACAATGAGGCGGTGCTCGGCCCGACCGGGCCGGGCCAGGGCGCGGACGTTGTCTCGCTGGCCTCGGCACCTGCGGCCGCGTCCCACCGGTGACCCCGAAATGCGCCCCGTCGACCGGCGAGCAGCCTTGGACGGCGAGCGCTGCTCGGCGCCCTGATCCAGATTCGCGCGCGCGCGACCGCTCGCGCAGAGCACAATGCTCGTTGGGGGGCCTTGATTCGGTTACCAGGTCGCGCGGTCGGTCGCTCGGAGCTTCTCACCGACGCCTCGCTTCCGACGTCTGCTCTGGTTTCGAGGCACCTCGCATACCGTCCCCCCGTTGTTGGTGTGTGTGTTGCGCACTAGGACACCCGAGTGCACTATACTCCGTCACACCCTCGAAATTCCCGGAGGTCGGTGGAAAGCGGGCGAATGGGTGTTTAAAAAGAGGGGACTTTTTCACGTATATGGAACGGTGACGAGGAGCGATCCCCACCTTCTTGCATGCGTTGCCCTCTTTTCTTCTCACAAACGAGAAACACCGCATGTTCAGCAACGTTGTTCCAATACGATAAATTAGCGTGTGGTTTGGACGCGGCGAATTATTGGTCGCCGTCCTTCCCGGTACATTTATGTGCGTACGGAAGGCCCCTAAGTGTAGCGGTATTCCTATTAGTGACTTTGTCGATGCAGCACCCCTTCCCACTCCAGCCAATGCATTTCGCGCGAAAGCACAGCCTTTAGTGCTTTAGTGGAGTGGTTTGTGGACAAACAAGCGGCAAGTTTAGATGGCAAGTTTAGATACGGAGCGAGTTGACGTTATACGTGTAGGCGGTAATGCTGAAGCGTCGCGAATATTCGCCGTGATGTCTTTCTTGTGATGAAACTTCATTTACAATTGGAGAGGTTGGAAAAGCACGTCTACAGGCGCGGTATAAATGGCTGTATACTTCACAGAGCTATAGTGATGGGAAGCGGGAAAAGAGAGAGAGAGATAGTCTTCGCCGAGAGTAGAATTACTCTATATATTCCTCTTGAAGCATATATACAGTAACTCTAGCTGAGAGGTCTTTGCATCGCCACTTATAAAAGCTAAAAGCAAAGACTACTTGTGGTGTAAACAGCAGCGCCTGAGTTCTTTACTTTCCCACGCTGCTCCTTCTTCATCTTTTCTTTTCTTCTTTTTTTAATGAAACCTACCCTCCAAGAGTTCGCGCCCGGGTTCGAGTCTCTTGTCGGCACCTGTGCACGCACAAGGTCCTGACTCGCCGAGGAAGCCGTGCATCGCGCGACACGCTGCCCTGACCTCGACACCGCGCAGCGACCGGAGAGGAGTGAAAGGGAGCAACGAGATGACCTCGAGACGTCGTCGGGTCTCCTTGACATCGGCGGCTGGGGTCATCGCGCGAGTCCCCCTTGCTGACGCCTGCCCCGATGACCTTGGGCGGACCGGACCCCTCGAGGGGACGCCCCAAATCGGGACCCCTTGAACGTCGGTAGTGCTCTTGACCTCGGTGCAACCGCCTTGACCTCTTGGCTGGTTGGCCTCGAAGACATGGCACCCCTCCTCAGACACGTCAGGATATGCTGCTGCAGAAAGCCGCCGAATTTGGGAAGGAGGCGGGGCCTTCGTCAGCATTTGCTTCTAGTTGGTACATTCGGAACACGCTGTCGAACATTTGGTCCTTGGATTTATGGCTTCGATGTCTAGAGCCTCAGGGGACATTGAAGCCACAAATCTAGGGACTATAGGCCCGAGCAAGTCGATGCACGCGCACATGGCCGTTTAATATAGTGTTGAAAACTGGTCTTTTTGGCATGAACGTCGTCAGCATGGTGCAGAAGGGACAGCTGCACACACCAGCACTTGCCTGTCCACCCGCCTCCCCCGCTCACATCTTGAAGTTCCTCTCCCTCGTGTTTCCTTACTTTCCCGTACACATTTTGGACACCGTGGAGTCTCGCTGTTCTTATTGGACTATTGGAATTATTCTGTGGTCGTTGTATTACAACGGTTTTGCTCCCTCCATACAAGACAAAATCCTGCCGAGACTCATACCCATTGGTCCCACATATATGACAAATATATTGCTTGACATACTAACTCTTGGTGTCCTGTGGAATTCTTAGCAGTTGTAGGGTTGATGCCTTCCATACACCTTAATTGAGAGAGATCGAAAAAAAAAATTTCTGAATACCTAAACTTGCAGCTCACGTGCACGGTGCAAATGGCGACCTTACCGCGAGGCCGAACTGCATGTCACGCAGCGGATTCACGGGGATATGTGGGCGTTCACAGCAGTGCAAAGCAAGACTTCCGAAACGGCTTGACTGTTACTTGAAGTTGAAACATTGGGCGGTTGGCTGCGCATATTACGACGTACGGGAAACAGTGCAATGCGCCGCTTACAGAAGATGATCAGACGGCGCACCGCGTCGTGTTTTCTGTGTGCCTAAATATTTTTTCCGTGCCTATTAGCACCACCGTCCGTCGACGTAGCAGTGTCTGTAATGCTGTGCGTGTCCTCATCAATTCCCGCACCGAAGAGGGAAGAAATGTTACGTAACTTGGCTGTGCACTGGCAGACTTCGTCATGTGCTCAGACGTAAACATACAGATCATCAGCGCCGTATCGTTTCCCTCCATTTGTTTGCTTCCTCCGTTAGGTTCAACGAACTACTGTCCCGCAACAATCACGTGACCGGAGCGAGCAAGTGCTTTCACCTCGATTTCCAGGCGTGCCGCCACAGCAGCTGCCGGAAGGCAGCGTCCCCGCGGAGCTTTCTCAACCCTCTCCTTCTCCCCCAACCCGTGCGGTCAGTTTCAGGAAGCGTCCCACATTCCAGCGGCGCTTCGACATTGAACTCGGCTCGGCGAACGAGGGTGGCGGAAGGTGGGGGAGGGTACGGCCGCCGCTTTCGCTTTCGCTCGACAAGAGTGCAGCGACCCCTTTGGCCGAGGTTCTTGATCCCGCGCGGCCGAACCGTGACGTCACCCGCTCTCTCCAACGAGGACACTCTCGCTTGAACCCGGCCGGCGCTGGGCGGCATTCCAGCACGCACCCGCGCGCACGGAGTGGCGTTGCGAGCAGGGATGTTTAGCTTCTTTCGACGACAGCAGTGGCTTGAGCCCGTGTCCCATGTGTCTAATGCATTGAATCGAAAAAGAAAAAAACAAAACGAAAAAAAAAAAAGAACGACGACGGCAACGTCATTTTCTCACGCTGGCGCACGCATCTGTCGCCCACTGTACGACAGTCTACCTATCAGCTTAAACGCAAACAGGTTAAACGTTTGAGGCTATACTGACTAAGCCTCCTCGATCCCATCGGGGCCTACTCCAAGCGGAGCCCGGTAGACAGGTGAAACAGCTACTGCGCAGTTGTCTTCCGTTCACAAGCACTGCGTTAAGTGCAGCGTTACGTTTAACTATGTGTTCTGTGTATCTCGTGCATCTGCGTGTCCACGCATGCTGTTCTTATCATTCCTGTAAAAAAATGAATGCACGAATGACGGTGTGAAGGTTCTCAGCGTGATACAGTGTACCAACGACGCATAGTTTCCGAATTCCGTTCAACCGGTTCGACGTCGGCATGCGCAGTTCTCGTATATACCAGCAGCTGCTACATCATACGACACTGTATACAGGTTCTCCCCATATCGGGCGGCTTCCCGTCCCTTCGACGCGGCGCACAGATCGCGCATCATGCATCCGTCCCCGTTTTGAAAATAAAAGCGACAGTTCCCGTTTGTTTTCTGGGTGACCGGTGCAGCGCGCGGGAGGGCACTATATAGGAAAGCAGGCCGCCGGGCGTCAGCGGTGAACCGCGAACAAAAGACGCGCGCACAGCTGCGTCACTATTGGAGTTGAAGAGGGGCCGTGTAACGGGAGTAAGAAAGAACAAAAAATAGAGCGGTGGCCGTGTTTCCATTTCGGGGCGTCGATGTGGGTATCGCGGTCGTATTCTTTTTGGGGACTTGACCGCGCTACTTGGCATAAGCGGGCCGACGGCGCGCTGTGGTACCGTTTGACCGCTTTCCAGCAGCCCGCTGCCCCAGTGACGAACGGAAAGGCTTCCCGGTTGGCCCGGCGTTAACCGAACCGCCGGTGGCCCGAAAACCCCGACTCGCTGTCCGCCCGCGCCCCTCCCTCCTCTCGTCACCCCCCACCTCCGAACGCTCGCGCGTCAACCCCCGCTGACCTCCCCCTGCACGCTGGAATGGGATCGCCCAGACCGAAGCCCTGTTGTACTGCGGGCGTTGCAGTACACTGAACTGGCAGGGGAAGGTGCGACGACTCGGGCGAGAGTGGCGGAAGTGTTGTCGAAATAATGCGAGAGAGGGAGGGGAAAGATGAAAGTTTCAGCCTCTTCCTGCGTTCTTCTTTTTTCTTTCTTTTTTGTCCCTCACTTTCTCTCACCGCCAACTAGGAGCGTTCCCTCGCAGTCTCTAGAGCTGAAAGTTGAAAAATAAAGCATGAAAGAATGAAAAATAAAACAAGAAACAGAAAAAGGAAAATTAGCGCCGTGAAAGCAATAGATTCTCTCTCTATGGTCGACCAATCTGCCTGCAGTTCGAGAAAAACGCTTGAATGCCGCTCTGCACCGCGTCTAGGTATTTCTTGATGGCAGGGGTTTCTAAATGTAAGAGGGGGTGTCAAGCAGCAGATATGTTGAATCGGTTACACAGTTTTAGATAAAGGGTGCCTTTCGAATTTTACCCCGTCCCCTCCACTAGCCGGCGTGTAGGGAAATCGCTGCTTGATGGTATGGCTACAGCGAGAGAATCTGTTGTAATGGAACCCTTGAAAACCCACAGCAACCGTCATCTCTCCTGTTGCAGGACGTGGGTCGGCCCGTATAGCTAACAATAATTATTGATGGGGTTTTACTTGCCAAAACCGCGATGTGTTACGCCGTAGTGGAGGGCTCCGAAATTTTGTCCACCTGGGGTTCTGTACCGTTCACGCACTGGCAACGCGCAGTAAACAGGGGCGCCTGCCATTTCCACTTCCATGGAAAACGCGGCCGGGATAAAACCCGCGTCTTTGGAATCAACAGTGGGGCACCATAGCCACTATAGACCACCACTTCGGACGAGTGGCCCGTCTCCTCCAGTAATCTAATGTGCCAGTTTCTTAGGTGACTGGTGTAACTACTGCTTTTGCGATAGTTTGCGGAGATTAATTTAGGGAATATACGTTAATACCTCTTCGTCGGGGCAAGTCACAGACAGAAAAATTAAAAAAAAAAAAAAAAAGCATCGTCACCATCTCGAACCGTTCGCAACCCACGTCGTCCATTTTAGAGTGATGTGCACTGAGAATTCCTTCAACTGCGCCTCTCTCTGATACGCGCCGCTCTCATGCGCACCGGCACGACGACACTATGGCTAGCAACCGTCACAAGGTCGTCAGAGCATCGCCTCCAGAAGCAGCACGTGTGCCATCGGAAAGAAGGAATAAGGGATTTGTGTCCTCGAGAGACAAAACATTCTCAACAACCTCCTCGACCTCGTCTTCGCGTGAAGGAAGAGAAGCACGATCACGGCATCCTCCCCCAGCGCAGAGAACCGTCAACGTTCGCCGGGCCAAGCAAGGTTGGCCCCGTTTTTATCGCAATATACTTTATTCTCTCTCATTTCACTCTCGATACTCGACAACTAGGGGGACGCAAGCAAACCAAAACTCCTGCCGCGGGCGAGTCCAATTCCCGGGGAAAGAAGCAGGGGTGCCCGGGTGTCCTCTGAAGCATCCTCTCAACTGGGTGGGATGCCGCGGAGGGCCGGACCTCCCCCCCGAGCAGCGAGTGTGCTGTGCGGGACCGACCCGCCGATTGGCGGCCGACCTTTCTTGCTGCCTCCTTTCCCGACCTCCTGGAGAGGGCAGGAGAGGGGCGCATAACCCTCGCCATCTTTCCCGGATGCGAGTTGGCTCGCTCTCGTTCCAGGAAGCCGGAGCGAGGCGCGTCCGGATGCAGCGGGCGGCAACAGTTCCCCCTCTTCTTCATCTCTGCGGAGAATGAACGGAGAGCACTCTCGCTTTCTCCGGCTCCTCGCCCCTCTCAGGGAAGCACCTGCTCTCAGGAGAAGCCGCGAGTACAGGGACGCCGCGATGTTCCGCTTCTGGCGAAGTTATTTGAAGCGCGCGGTTGATGGCGTGGGGACGAGGTAGGGCGAGTAATTGCGGTGACATATTGCTGTAGCAACTTTATGGACACCTCGTTCCCATTTTGTCATGTCAATGAAACTAGAAAAATTATATGCGGTTGATTGAGTAGCACTTGAAAGTACGCTCAGCTGTTTCTCTGTTTGCTCGTCGCTTTGAGTATACTTTATAGTTTGAGCCCTGTATTACCTCACCCACAATATTGATTCGAAGACGGTCTTGTGGAGCGGGCATTTTCTTTATTTCTCTTTTTTTCACCGTTGATTGTATTAAAATGTAGGGCACAACAAGGCACGTTTACAAGGCACATAGAGAAGAAGAAGAAGAAGAAGAAAAAAACTAGTTTTATTCTTTATCACAAGTGTTTAGATACTGCAGTTTTACCTGTGTTGTGATAGCATCTACCTTTCCCAAAAGACGACGTGTTACGGGGGAAAAAAGGAAGTGAATAGTTGCACTTAATTGATCTATGGTGGTTCAGTGGCTGCGTCGTTGCGCTTCTTTATAGCACGAGGTCGCAGGTTCAAATCCCAGAAGTCAAGGAGGCCTTACTACGATGGCAGCGGCTAAAATGAAACCCGCAGGCGTCCACCTTACGTCGAATAGTACAGTGAGCTAAATTAACACATAAAGTGACGTGCCGATAATCTGCGCATCTGGTGGTTACTCGCCACCCCTATCAAATATATCTATACATATATATTTTCAGATAGCAACATAGTGGAACGCGATTAGAGCGGTTACGCATCTGAATTGGCTGAAGTGCGAAAGAGAAAGCAGTAACTGCTGAGTCTTGCAGAGGGCGTTCGCCTCGCTTTGAAACGCACGCTGCCGATATCGTTATCAGCTTTGTCCGATTGCGGCACACTGGAGGAGGGGGAGGCAGGATGCGGGGCTGTTGGCATCGACCAAGAGTGCCGGGAGGTAAGGTCGGGTCGGCGTGAACTGCTGTCGTCGTCGCTGTAGGTGCACGCGAGAAACTGAGCGAGGTACAACGCACTCTGTCCCGCACACGCGGAGAGGGAGAAAAGCAGTAAAACAAAAAAACGGGCGCCGCGGCCCGGTCATTGCATCACAGTTCACGGCAGCCCCCCGTCGTATAGTTGTTTTGGCGGCGTCGCGCGTTGTCTGGCCCGGTCACCGCCCCTCCCTTCCAGCGCCACCGGCGACCCGAGCGACCCGGGCTCGAAGAGGACGGCGACGAAAGGGCGAGGAGGCTGCGAGGCGCACCTGCCCCGCACGCCCTCTCCTCGTGTCCGTGCCTCCGCCCTCTCCTCCGGTCGGGATAAAGTGGTCGTTGCCGGGGGGCGGAAGCGGAACCAGGTCGACCCGGGGCTCAGCGCGGCTCGGTCGGGGTCGACGGCTCCCGGGCCGGGGTCGACGACCCCGGTCGGGACGCAGCCTTCGCCGGGACGGCCGGACGCCCTCTCCGGGGTCAAAGACCCTGCCGGCCCCGGGGGCGCGGCCGGGGTCACAGGCGCGCGCGCACCCTTCGGCCGCCCCTCGCGCGCTTACACTCTGCCGTGCCATATACCTCGGTAGCGAAAGGGAGAGGGCGGTCGCCCGGTGGTTTAAATCCCGGCAATTCACACGTTCCTCCTCTCTTGCGTGTCTCCCCCGAACCCACCGGTTGCAACCCGTCTCTGCGACGGTGCAGAAACTTATCATAGCAATTAAGTGATATGGAATGAGATAGCATTTAGAAGTGGGGTTAGTGGCAGTCTTAGGCATTCGCTTTGTCACTACACGACCCAATCGAATGGTTTTTGTCGAAATGCCATTCAATGCACATCGAGCGTGCATATCGAACGCCGTCCGCATAAGTCGAAACGCAATGTTGCGCGCGCTTTGCTGTCGCTGTTGATGTATGCTTCGCCCTTCGCGTGGAATTGACAGCTAAAAAAAAAAAAGCGCCGTATAAAAAGTGCATTTGCCAAGTCGACGCAAATTAATGCATGACACAACGTTATATGACAGAAAGCTGACGCAATATGTCAATTGCAGAAAAAATACGAAGGACGCATAGTTGGAGCCGCAGTCATTTGTAAATTATTCTATCGATCGTTTCTGACTGATTTATTTAATCATCACAACAATGAATCAATAATAATAATAATAATAATAATAATAATAATAATAATAATAATAAGAAACGAATAGCGCGCTGAAGGATGCTGCTGCCGTTTAGCACTGGAGACAAGGCTGAAAGCAGATTCATGTGCAGATTTTAATGACGAGTTCGGCACCACAAATGTACGGATGAAATGTGGTAGATTTGCACGTACTACAATCCTTTCGTATCCTTTTCTTTTTTTCTTCTTCTTCGTTTCGCCGCCAGACCCGTTATTATGTACGTGCTCCGGAGTACCTTGAATACGAATACTGGTTCCATAGCAGTTGTTTATTTACTGGTGAAGGAATGAAGGTAGCTCTTGCCATGTTTTATTTCACACAATCCTGGAATAAATAAAGCAGTTGCTGTTACGTAGCTATACTTAATTGCGGATGACCCGTTCTAGCATACCAAGGACCGCTGCACGTATATGTACATTCCTTAGATGCCATTGCTGTGGGGCGTCCCCTCCGTGGTGAGCTGGTAGCATATCTCCTTCAGCGCTCGTGCGCACTTGTAAACGTCTTCGAAAGTGTTGTACAGAGGAGCCGGCGTAATTCGGAGCGCGGACGGGTCGGCTACATCACACTGAAACGAACGAACAAGGCAACACGAAAGTATTTGCAACAAGTTGCTAACAAGTCAGTCAGCTAAAAGTATATATACGCTGAGGTAAGCGCAGAGACACAGAAAAAGATGTGTGCTTATAAAAAAAAAAATAAATGCCCTACCTGCACCACAAAAATGTTACAGATGTCGAATCATAAAGAGAAAGATAAATATAGAGAATAAATAAATGTAAGTTTTGAAAGAGAGAAAAGGAGAACTCTGCAAAACAGCGAAGGTGTACGGTCTATAAAAGGGCTCATGGGGCGCGTATGAAAAAATTTTGCATGTAGGATGTTACAGATTGTATACCATCTTCGGTTCGACTTGTCCTGATTCATAATAGGCTTCTTGAAAGGCTGGGAGTGTTCGAAATTATTTGAGCTATAATAAGCGCCGCCTCTCCCAGATGTACAAACCTTTGGGATAGCCTGGGATTCATGGCCAGGGTCAACGTCTGTATCCCTTTTTTTCATGACCGGTGGGGTAACCGGTGGTGGGTTTCCTTCCCCCCCCACCCCCCACCGCCTTCCACACACACACACACACACACACACACACACACACACACACACACACACACACACACACACACACACACACACACACACACACACACACACACACACACACACACACACCTCCTGCTGCCGAGGTGGACGTTCCAACCACCAGCCCACAGCTACTCCAATGGACCACTTGGACAACGACCGCGTCACTCAAAGCGCACAGCATCTGATTATTTCGCATATAGCATTTCGCGTGTATGGCAAGGAAATCGAACTTACGATGATGCCTCGTCTGAGAAGTTCTTGAACCAGTGATCGGGGATCGTGGGGTGCGGCTAAGCGCAGGCTGAGCTGGCTTCCTCTGCGCCTAACGTCGGCTGGTGTGAGCAGGTGGAACAGGCGAGTAGTGTCTTCGAGGTCGCGGCTGGCGCCTAGCACGTCCATCAACAAGAGCTCCATGTAACCCGTCAGCAGGAACTGCTTGCGCACACGGTTCGGCTCTCGGACCTCGGTGAATATCTTGACCCATGCACGCGGGAAAAAAGGTATTCACAGCTTCCGAATTATGATAATATTGAATTGTGGTATTTCACGTGCCTACTAACCACGATATGATTATGGGGCACATAACAGTGGAGGCCTCCAAAAATGCCGACCACCCGCGGGGTTCTTCAACGTACACGTAAACATCTAAGTATACAGGAACACGATGCGATTATAATGAGGCACGCCGTGGAGGTGGTGGACTCTGTATTAATTTTCTCCACATGGGGCTCCTTATGATACAGCTGTCATGTAAAGCAGAGACACATCACATCGTTGGACGTGCGTTCAAGTAGCATCTCTCTCTCTCTCTCTCATTTTATCGCGCTTAAAACGCCAGTATTGTCATGTCCGGCATGATAACGGGCAATAAAATTAAGCGATAAATTTGCGTTTAAATTTACCTGTAGGCTTGTCATGATCGGTGCGATGAGGACAGAGCAATTGACAGAGACCTTGAACATGTCAGCTGATTGGGCTGGTTCGAATTCTGCGTATTCAAAAGAAAAAAGCTTCAGTGCAGTGTTAGCTCTGCTTCGTGGTCTAAACACACACACACACACACACACCAGCACTTTCTTTGTTTCTCTCTCTCTCTCTATCTCTCTTTCCTTTTCTTTTTGCTTTATTGCGAGAATATGCATTTGCAAACGCTATTAGGTGGACATTGTTTGTAGTTTATTTGCTCTATGGTACTATGCTGTTGTGTCAAGCAGCAGCTGCGTTGGTGTGTTTCACACTAAATTTCTATCTTCTCATATTTATTTCTGCACTACAACACCCGCAATAGCGCCCACGAGGACCATGCATGTAGTGATCTTTACAATAATAAAAACAAAAAGACAATTGAAGCCAGTTCCACTCCTGTACAATGTGAGTAAACCGAGTAGATGGCAAGTTTACCGAAACTTTTTACTCTACAATATTTCATTGTAGACCCCCCCTCCCCACATCTCTTCTTTCGCGCAACACTGCGTATGTGTGAACTGTAAGAGGTGCTCAAATAAATAAATAAATAAATAAATAAATAAATAAATAAATAAATAAATAAATAGGAATGCCAATGGTGCATCGAGAAGAAGACCTTTTCGTGAACAAGAAGACTCGCGCATTCGCGAAGAGAAAGGCGACAACACACCTCCCCCTCCTCTTGTTTTCATGGCACTAGCAGGAGCATCATACGTCTAATGAAGCAAGCCGGAATTAGAGCACTGCACGGGCCGGCTTATTCCGGCCCGGGCCCGGCCCGGCCCGAAAACGCCGAGCTCCGGCCCGCCCGAGCCCGGCCCGGTGTTTTTAAATACGGCCCGTACCCGGCCCGGGCCCGAAAGGTTTAGGCCCGGCCCGACCCGGCCCGGCCCGGCCCAATTCAACCGATTATTCTTTCAGCATAAACAAGGCACTTTCCAATCTTCTCCTATAGTGTAGATACCAGCCGCACTCAAGATAGTTTCCGGAGACTGTTGTGAAAACATATGACAGTGTCACGATTTGCACTGGTACTGTGTTTACCTTCGGTTAGTTACACCTGTAACACTTTAGCGAAAGAATTGCAGGGATTTATATGAGGAGGCATAGCTGGCTGTCTCATGCACGCAGTGCTAACGGTGCTATGTTCTTATTTCTTTTCAAAGAACGACTACATCATACAACGCCAACATAAAGTGGAAAAACGGCGGACGTTTATAATTGGCTTCACTATAATTGCTGGGACTATTGAGTAAATAGCGCAGAACTTATCCTGCAAACTTCGTCTATTGCGCAATGCAACGAGAGGGAGAAAAAAATGCGCTCTAACTACTCCTGGGAGGATTCGCCAGGCTGAGTAGCGTTACTAAACCTGTCGTTTCGACTCATCGGTAGGCAACTGTCTCCAACGTACGCTACATTTTCGTGCTAAAAAGAAGGGGTCCTCTCCCGCACCTTTGTTCGCCGAACCAACTCCACCGCAGTGCCATAGATCTGTCAAAGCAAGCCAAACACGTTAGCGAGCGACATACCGTCCTCGCTATTCGCTTTAGATGCGATCTCGTCGCCTTTGTTTGACCGTCCTCGGTCTTTGAAAGTGTTATACTTTAAATCAAGACCGGACTAAGGGCTTCCGAAATAACAGCTTATTAGAGCGCCCAACTGAACTAGCCGCTGGCTTCTTAAGCGCTCCACGTCGAACGCGGCGGGTCTGGTGTCCGGAGCGTGATCCCATGCAATGACTGCAATCGGGAAAGCTGGTTGCCGCCGAGGGCCAGAGACCTCGGTGCGAACAGGGAAGCGAAGTCTGACTGTCTGTGGCTCGCAGTCGTGGTTGTAGTCTTGCAGCTGGCGGATGTCACGGTGGAGGCGACGTGTGCCAGAAAGGAAAAAGCGGTGACTACGATGGGCAGGAAAAGGCGGAAAGTAGAGGAAAAGCAAACTTCTGAGAGGGGTAGCGCCCACGTGGAAGGACATTTCACGCGGATCTCGCATATTCTATTGCTTCACTATAGGCTTCATTTCAGAAGGTGTCAACTGCTCCGTCAATAAAATAAGTTATGTGTTCCATCATTGGATGAACTTGGGCCCTTCTGCTTTTGTTTCAACATGTAGGGTGCCAAGCATCTCAAGTGCGGCACAGAATACTTAGTCTATGCCTCTGTATATGGCTTCCGCAAAACCTGTATTACCCACTATAATCAACTTATGTTAGCGCACGCACCGAGCTAGCAGCGCCACGATTTTGGATCGTGGTACACTTAACACGCGACGGTGATACCGCAGCCGATAAAAGTAAACGAAAAAGTAGCGCACATGTCGCACACCAGCTTAGCGATTCTGGCTAACAAATTCTACTCGTGCCGGGGAAACCCTACTTGCTTACCACAAGCATTGAGGTCACCAAGGTTGAGGTCATTGAGGTCACCAAGGTCACCAATTGAGGTCATTGACGCTTTGGTCCACGGAGCAGTGGGAACTCTACGAACGGGAATCGCTGGGTGCCCGTGCTACGCACGTCCTGAGGTTTCACAGCAGCGGAGCTGCCATTCGTTTTTTTTTTTTTTTTTTTTTTACTAGAGGAGGGGTTCATGTCTCCCGTTTTGATGTGTGTTACTTAACCGCTAAAATCTAATAGCGGCAGAAGTTCGAAGGCAGATGGAAGCTTGAAGGGATGAAAATTCGTCCACACGGGGTGTCTCTGGAGCCCTTAGATATTTGTGCGGTAAAGGGTGCCAATACACAAGCCTGTTACAAAGTGCACTGCAGTAAGCCATATCACCTTCCTTAGGTGCTTGCTCACTTCTGTCTCGGGAGCGCGTCCACGTTTTTGAGCGCCTGAGAACACTTGTGCTCCGACGAATGACGAAACTTATGAATTACTGACGAAGTGTGACGAAGACAAAGGTGGCCGTGAGAATCAGCAAATACACACTCGATGTGATGAGAATCCGAGTTAAATGCTAGTTCTGACTCTCTAATTGCCAAATCATAAATATTTGCAACTGCCTTGCTAGCACAAAAATTAGCAACATCTGCGTGGATCGGCGACCCTGTGACAAGAGTCACTTCTCTTCTTGCGCTTAAACTGCAGGAAAAACAGCTCCTCAAGTCTTAATGACTTACGAGTCGCGTTGACCAGTCTACAAAGTCACGAATGCGAAAGCAGGCGATGCGGGCATGGGAGCGTAGCTGCATGCTCGAAATGTTTCCCATGATACCCATGAGTGCATCTTATATGCCCTAATCTGGGCAGTGTACCGTTGCTTCGCACTTCTCGCAGTGCTGCCTTTCAGTGCACGCTAATGCACTTCAGGTGGTCTAAATTGCCCGGAGACTTCCACTACGGCGTCTCACATAGCCTGACTAGGTTCGGGACGTTGAATCCCAAGAAACAACAAAACCAAAAAGCATACACGCGCCATTACCGACACGTATGAGAACCGGGCCTGATTCGGGCCTGACCCAGGCCCGGGCCCGAGCCCGGCCCGGGCCCGATTTAACAATTACTTACCCGGCCCGACCCGGCCCGCGGGCCGGGCCGGGCCCGGGCTCTCGGGCCTGCCCGGGCCCGTGCAGTGCTCTAGCCGGAATTCACCCCCAGCCAACCGTAAGTTGAGGTTGAGAAACTCTTTTCCGCGTATGTTATCCATGCTATGAAACCCCAGTAAAAAATATGCCACACATGATTGGATTCGCCTAATATCTACCCAACTCGACGAAAGTTCACCAAACTCCAAGGGCCAGAGCCATTAAAGTCACCTATGGATATGGAACATTAAGGTCGCTTATGAGGGAGCTAAGCTTACACACACACAAATTACACCATCTCCCGCTAAAGGGGACCACGAGGTGATGCGAAGCAGCACGGGGGGTGCACACCGCGTTTACATCGGTTTGACGCTAGCAGACGCTGCCTGCGTCAGCGTTGTCTCTCGCGGGCGAGGGAGCGTTCTCGTTCCTTGCGAGCTGGTAAAGTGTTCATCGAAGAAAGAGCGTTTCCATAGTCAACGCGCGCCGTTCGGAGAGGAGGAATGCCGAGAGGAGAGGAGATGAGACACGGAGAGGAGGGGGAGGAGGATGCGCATGCACAGTGCGGGTGTGGACGCCACACGGCGTATGGATGGAGGGAGGGAGGGAGTGACAGCCCCGACCATAAGCTGCTTCGCGTCTAAAACGCTGCCAAAGAAGGCAGGTGCTGTCGTGAGGAAAACAAATCCCCTTGTCCGAAGGTCGACTACAGTGACACTGTTTGTCGAGGGAATTTCCGTCTGGCGTACATATAGACAGAGGATAGCTGAGCTTACCACGTCTCATGAGTGGCCTTGTGTCGGGGTCGTTACCCCACCAGCCTCTCAGCTCCGGCAGCCGGCCACTTGCCTTGCGAAACCTGTGGCTCACGTACGCCACTGCAGCGCCGCCGGGACCGCAGTTCATGTACTGGGCATTCCCGGAACGAAGAAGCGTGCAGCAAAGTATAAGTAATTTCATCAACTGCGTTCATTTTCGCGAGCGCGTGTGTCAGCGACGGTTAATGCTTCTCGTTGCTTTATATGAAGAGCGTGCATGCATGTCGTGGGAGCGCTCCTTGCGACTGAACGCTCGAAGCGTAAGATCAGAAAGGAGTGCGCGCTCGCTCACTGCTCCGACACTTGTGACGCTTAACAAGCTTCGCTTAAAAGTGGCAATGAGGAAAGTGGATAAGGCTTATTTCCTTGTTAGACACAATTAATCTAATGAATCTAAAAGACAATGAGGCCAAGGAAAGCACAGAGAGAATTGTTTGTGAATACTCTTAACAGTTGCGTAGTAAGGATGATATAAATGAAAACGAATTAGGATGAAAAAAAAAAACACCTGCCGTCGGGGGTGTATTATCCGAAGGTCCATATGGGTTACACCTGCCGTCGGGGGTGTATACCTATGGACCTTCGGATAACGCGTCCGATGCTCTATTAACTGACATACAGCAGCGGTCGTTCTGCCATCCACTTTATTGGATATTTCTGTGCATTTGCGAAGTGGCAAATCAAGGGACATCGCTGCTCTCTGCAACAACAGATCAGCTCAACCGTTGGTTCACATAGGCTTACCGCGTTTATAGCGATAGCAATTATATGGACACCTGAACGAGGATTTCGCCGCCGCCGTCATGTCCCATATATACACACACACACACACACACACACACACACACACACATATATATATATATATATATATATATATATATATATATATATATATATATATATAGGACTGTATATGCAAAAATAGCTTGGGTTGCCGCTAGTTTATAACAGAATTGACGATGCGCCTCTTAGAGAACGACGGTTTATTACGTCAACGTTTCGGTCGGAGCCCGACCTTTTTCAAGACATGTACTACACGTATGTAGTACATGCACAATACCGCCGCGCCCTTATGCGTTCATACGTCTTGAAAAAGGTCGGGCTCCGACCGAAACGTTGACTTAATAAACCGTCGTTCTCTAAGAGGCGCATCGTCAATTCTGTTATATATATATATATATATATATATATATATATATATATATATATATATATATATATATAATGACGTCTTGGTAGCAACGACGTTTATTAGGACCGGACACTCAGCATATCGAACCAGCCAAGGCCCACACACACGATAATGATGATGCCGAGGCACTGAAGATGAAGATGAACCACAGCAGGATGATGATGATAATGTACAGATGAGGAAGAAGTGCATAGTAAATGCCCACAATATATATATATATATATATATATATATATATATAGAGAGAGAGAGAGAGAGAGAGAGAGAGAGAGAGAGAGTTCGGGAAGAAGATTTCCCTGAGCCCGAATAAATATTTTCAAAAGAAGAGATTCACACGATTAACAAAAAGAATATAAATTTACTGACGTTGGGGCCGGTGGACCGGCTTTCAACAGAGTCAACTCTGTTGAAAGCCGGTCCACCGGCCGCAAGGTCAGTAAATTTATATTCTTTTTGTTAATCGTGTGAATCTCTTCTTTTGATATATATATATATATATATATATATATATATATATATATATATATATATATATATATATGTGTGTGTGTGTGTGTGTGTGTGTGTGTGTGTGTGTGTTTCGTACGTAGCTCACAGCTGTCGTGGCGGCGTACTTCGCCACGAATAAAATACGAGGACGGACGGAAGGAAAGACACAGCACACTGCGAGCGCAGATTTCTCGTAAGCAAATAGCAACTATTTCAATCAAGAACCTCAACACGTGGCTACATACCAGTGTTACATGTGCAGGAATCAGTGTAAACAAGATTGCGACTAAGTTATCACCGGGTACAATAACCGTTCTTCCACTACCCGGCCGTTCCGGGTGCCGTTTCCGGTAATAACTTACAGTCGCAGTCTTATTTACGCTGTTACTCAACGGATGTGAACCTAAGTTTTTCTCCTGCACATGCAAGACTGATATGTGGCCACGTGTTGAGGTTCTTGATTGAAACAGTTACTGTTTGCTTACAAGGAATTGCAGTCTGCGCTCGTGGTGTGCTGTGTTTCCTTCCTCCTGTCCTCGTCTTTCTGCGCAGTTTCAGACTTCAATATGAACCAACTAGCCTGCCACAATGTCTTACTACAAAATATGTACAATATTTTTTTACACGTATATAGTACATGCACAATACCGCCGCGCCCTTATGTGTTCATACGTAATTTGCAGCCAAGCATGCAATACACACGACCATGCAATAGTTCTCTTTATGCTCGTAACAAAGTAAAATGAGGTTCACCTTGTACGTGCACCAGGCGGCAAGGTCTATCTCCCATTCGTTCAGCCTCAGCTCCACGTTGCATACGGCATGAGCCAAATCCCACAGCACGATGCAACCCTGGGAAACGGCATCGTTATAGACGTCATGCCACTGCTCCAAATGGGTTGTAAGGGTTCACCAATAAAATGCACGCGTGTGATAAGTATCTCTGTTTGTATTACATAGATTGTATAGCGTTAATAGTATCGTGTGCTCTTGTATACCGGGTGTCTCACAAAATGCGTCCAAAGATCTTTAAAATGCGGAACTGCGTTGTTCACTGCAGCGAGCATTATATAACATGGCTAGGATGAACTTTCAAATAGTAATTGACAAAACTAACTGATTACCAGGCGCTCAAACCTAATTGAAAAACGGAATTTGTTTGTGCAAGGAGTGCACACCCGCTGTAATCGTTGCAAAACGGTGACGATGCTAATTTCTGCAGAACGATGAAATCCCACTAATTTCACTCAGTAAAACGAATCTGAATGTTCAAAGAGCGCCGTTGCTATATTTGATAGTGCTCAAACTGATATAGTAGCTCCCCTCGCATCGCCGATGGGCGAGGATGACCAAACGTGCATGGTTATCGAGCGACGATCTTTCTTGTTTCGTTGTTGCGCCTCATAACGCTTAATAATAGCCCCTTGACACCAACGCTTGCTCATTGTCACTCGACAACGGGTGGAGAACAACTATGTTACACAGTGTACTACTGAAGGCACCGGCAGCTGCGCTCTTCGACCATTCAGATTTGGTTTGAGCGAAATTAGCCAAATTTCGTCGCTCTATTAGCAGCGTCGCCCTGTTACGAATTTTGCAACGAATTCGGATTCCCTGCGTAAATAACTTCCATCCTTCATTAAGTTTAAGGCGCCTAGCCGTTCTGGTCTAAAAGTTATTTAGCCTAGTTTTGTTGATTACCGTTCAAATTTTCGCTCATACCCATTTTAACGGTGTGCTCCACTGTGAACAAGCAATTCCGCAAAAAATTTCGCAGATATGTGGTCAACTGTATGTATAAGATTTTCAGACACATTTTATGAAACACTTTGTATTGTCACGTTTATTTTCGAAGCGCTACTGATGATAACGGCAATACCTCACGGGTAACGTTGTTTGCAGCATTTCTTCGCACTCATTTCATTGGCATATCTAACCGAATCGGGGGTCTCTCTCTTTCTTTTTTTTTTTTTGCACTTTTTGTGATTTATAATATTGCTGAACTTTTGACATCTCTTAAAACCTTACACATGTGCTTACGCAGCCAACTTTTCGACAAAGGGATAAATTTCTTCGTCTTCGAGCTTGTCATCGTCGGGAACACGACGAACACAAGTCCCTTAGTTAAAACCACAGCGGCTCTCTTCATTCTACTCTGATCACTTCAAGCCTCTTTGTATTCTGTCAAGTTCCCTCTTGTTTGGATGTTGTATGTATCCCATCCGCACGGTTGTTTCGTGAAATATTGCAGCTGTCACCGTTAACTGTAAGCGGTTGCTGTAAGCGCCGACACAACTTGCTTCCGCTTACTCTCACAATTTGTTTCTTTCGCTGTCGTTTTAATTTGATGTAACTGCACGGAGGCCGCCTAACTAAAACGAAATATAGGTTCAGCAGAACGGTTGTCAAGCGCCGATGCATCGCCGTATTTGCGCGTCACGCTCGCAGAGGTGCTGCGCTGCTCACCCGCGGACTGTTCGACCATTTCGCGCCTCACGTGCGCACAGAGGCACATACGCTACGCACCTAGTAGTCTCTATGCTCACATTCGTAAACATCTAGCGTATTTTCTCACCTCCGCGGTGTGCGAGTGCGCACTTGCACTGCGTTTCGCTCGTGTCCGCGGCGAGAGGTCGGGCTCGCATCTCCGTAGCGCTTTAGAGCAAATGCGTCAGGTTCGCCGACAGCGTAACGTACGCTGTTGCCACACACTCCTTGAATCTCATGGGTTTGGTCCTTTATAAGCGGCGGTCCGAGTCTCGTGCAGAAGAACATTGGAGACGTGCTTAGCTGCCTCATGCACCATACTCGAAAGAAGCTGTCAAAGCAGGCTTCTCTGCATCAAGAGTCAACGTAAGGGAAAGCCCGCCGCTCCGCCTACGTATTGTGTTGTGCCGAACGTGCAAGCGGAACATCTACGCTACGCGTGCCACCAATAATGTAAAAAGGAAACATGAAGTGCCTGTAGAAGTCGGTTTTCAAGTATATTAAACCAACATCGAAGACAGGATTTATATGTGCGAGTCCGGCTTGAAACCACATCGTCAAGACCAGCGAACTTACGGTGAAACGCTATGCAGTTTACTTATTTATTTATGTGATTATTTATTGAAAAGGTCCTTACAGGCCTCGTCAGAGGCATTGGGTAAGGGGGGCATAACAAGAGAAAAGGTCACGCATAAATACTGCACAATATTATACAGGGTGAAGTGGCCAAGAGCATATACATTACTTAATGAACATATTTGAATATTAAGAATCAACAATTGTGCATGCACAGCGAACAAAGGAAGAGTTCAATGCAATAAACAAAAATACAGGCAGAAGAAACATATAGAAATACATTTTGAACACGTGTAGGCAGCTGAAATTAAAATGTACGAGTGTACGAGCATGAGTAAAACGAAATAACGAAACATGGTAGCTAAGAAAACACACATATCGACGAGAAAAAAAAAAAAAAAGAACGTGATATGCATCTGCCGAGGTTAGGCAGCGTAATTTGCGAATCCGAAAGTGTTGCGTGCCCCATGAAGCAGATAATCCGGCATTCTTTCCGGCGCTGACAATATAAAATCCGCGCGAACAAGTGATGACGCCACGCTTCGATGTCATTTCAAACTGACCTGGCTCCGCGCTGCTTTCGCACTCAACACACGCAGGGTGAACTCGTTTGAAACCACGTTTCAACTCACCAGTAAAGGCAGGCCCGGTAACGTTGAATGGCACCCACGATGATTAAATTGCTTGCGGCAGTTATTCAGCAAATGACTGACGCGAATCACATCCGACGAATTGCTACGCGACAATGAGGTTGCTAATCCTTCACGAATGTGTCAACGTGAACTGCCTTTTTTCATACAGGATGATGTACATATTATTCTAACTTATAAGCCGTAACATATCTCGTTTTATTCATAACACCCTATGAACATGGCAGAGATCGCCAAAAAAAAAAAAAAAAAAGGAATTGTTAATGTTCGTTTACAGTAAATTTTCCACATAACGCTTCAGCGCTTCAGCGCATTGTGGCGTCAAAAGTACAATATATATAAGCTTATTTCGTTATTTCTGCAGCTGTGTTTGTTACATACCTTCTTACGAGCGGCACTCGTTATTCCCCGCATGTCCAAAGCCTGTCCCGTCCTGTACTGCACCCCGCACAGGAGCAGGAGAGCAATGGTGTCGCCCTCTCTTTCGATGACGTCATAGATGTCCTCTTCTCTGAACAGCTCTTCTCCCTTTTGTTCCAGAAAACAGGCGAAGGTAGCATAAATTCGACGAAGCTGCGACATTGACATCCTGCCGCGAAGCGCAGCTTTCGATGACGGAGAAATATGTCACGTGACAACGATCACGCATAGGCGCATATCTCGCAATGCTATAGAGGTTCCAAGAGGGGCAGATCCCGTTGAGAGAAATATAATCTTACAGCTTTCAAAAGCACTGAAAAGGACACCAACCCAGAAAGATTTCTGAAGTTTGGCGGCTTACTCTTACGAAATGCCACATCGGTCAGGTTAAATTAAAGATCCTGCTTTGTCGCAGTTTTGTTAACAGGTGAGACTAAAACAAAAGTCGGGTATAGAGGCAGTGCAGGGAAATTTCGGCACCTTGTGGTTAGCCATGACGTCATAGCGTAGCAAAGAGCATACTGCAGGGGGTATAAGTAATAGTTCTTGTTGTTGTTTTGTTGTTTTGTGGGGTTTTACGTCCCAAAACCAGTTCTGATTATGAGAGACGCCGTAGTGGAGGGCTCCGGAAATTTCGACCACCTGGGGTTCTTTAACGTGCACTGACATCGCACAGCACACGGGCCTAAGTAATAGTTCTTGGTAAAAAGAAATGTCGCATTGCATTAACGAGGCGAACAGTGAATGACAACGTTCTCTTTTCACATGGAAGCAGCACAAATTACGCGTGGCGGAAAGTCATCTCGTTCGAGAAATCGTTTGGGGCACTGAAGTCAAATATGGCGGTCGAGTTACCTTTCTGGGGTTCAGAAGGATCAGGTTGGACGCCAGGTCGAGGCCGTGGTGGCTCACCTGGGACTGCGCTGCATACTGGAAATATTTCGTTTTGTCACTTACAAGCCCACGAGGGTGGCGAAATGGGCTCGTCAATGGTTTATCACAAAGAAGGTATTTTGGATAGCGCCGCAAAACATGGACAAAGGAAGGAATGAGACCAAGACAAATGTTTTGCTGCGCAATTTAAAACACCTTTTCCTGAGTGGTCCTATAACTAATGGATGTCTTCATTTTAATCCTTTAATGGAAGAAAATTTCGCGGCTCACCACCCGATCGGGAGGCATGTATACGAGCACTCTTGCAGTTCTTGAAGGCAGCCGATTCACGTGACCGCCTGAATTTGCTGTATGCAGCACTGTGCATGAAAATTGTGGATTGTGGCTCTCTTTGTTTTTTTCTTTGTCTCGTTCGCCCTCTCACTTCCGACTCCACGTGCAGCGTAGCAAACCGGACAAAGTTACAGATAACCACCCTGCCTTTCCTGCCTTTCCTCTATCATCTCTTTCCGTTCATCTGAGAGTATTTTATACTTCCCGACTGGGTTTCCTGGCCTATTATAGTTCTGTTTTCTTGTTTTCTAAAAGACAATACGATGTCTTTAAGTATAGCGCGCCTGCGACATAATCACAATTGCGGTCTATTTACTCAAAGAGGCAAACATAATTTCCGCGCGAGATCCCGATACATAATAATAATTTCTGGGGTTTTACGTCCCAAAACCGCCATCTGGTTATGAGAGACGCCGTAGTGGAATGCTCCGGAAATTTCGACCACCTGGGGTTCTTTAACGTTGTTGTTGTTATGTGGGGTTTAACGTCCCAAAACCAGCTTTAACGTGCACTCGCATCGCTCAGTACATGGGCCTCAACGTTTCTCCTCCATCGAAATGCGACCGCTGCGGCCGGGATTCGATCCCGCGACCTTCGGATCAGCAGCCATGATATACATTGGACCACCGTGGCGGGGTGATCTCATTACATAATATATTCATTAATTATATTCTCAGTGATGTGGTTTGTGAGATATGTTGCAATTTTTCTAGTTGCAGTAGGTGGGGATGCAAGGAACGTCCACTTTGAACTATAATGTCAATGTAGACGCCAGCATGGAAATTTCCAAAGCGTGCGATAAGACACGTGGGCTTCCCTCGTTAGCTTCAATACACAAAACAGCGTTTTGTAAAGCACTTGAAAAACAGTCTTCATCGTAAGTTTGATGGCGCATGCCTCGACATATGTGCTACACCGCGTATTTGGAGGGCTTACCCTCATATTTTATTTCAAGTCTAATGAACTGTAATTAGTCAGTTTCCGCAGCGTGCCATAAAAATGAACTTAAAAGGCGAAAAAAAATTGTTTTAGTTAAATTTACTCCTGTCAGCTTTTTTCGTACTACCATAATGCGCCGTTTGGTGTAACCGGGCTCGTAGATTACAGTAACAGTATCTGTCATTACGAGACGGTTTTTGAAAATTGCGTGTTGTGAAAAGAAAAGAACTACACATATCCCTGTGCGTTACACGCGCGTGAGCCTGTTCTAAAGGACTTGAAGAATTCCGAATTTTCAGTATACTGACCAAGTCTGTTGAGAACGCATTGGCTTCGACAGCGATCTTGGTTCTGGTCCCTTCTGGTCTGTAGTACGTCATCTGGAGAGAAGAAAATAATAAAAGATACGGCAAGTTTTGCGAAGAAGAGTGCTGTCGTAGTGTGCGAATCAAATCCCCCTTTTTTTTTTTTACAGAGGCAGAGACAGATGTGAAATAAGCATCTACGTGTATTAGCTTGTTACACTTTCGTAGCAGCGGACAGCAAACACTAAAGGCACCATTAGCCTGTTTTTGCTGTACTCATAAAATGGTGGACTTTACACAAACCGTCCGTGCCCGCCTGCTCGTCTGTCTGTCTGTCTGTCTGTCTGTCTGTCTGTCTGTCTGTCTGTCTGTCTGTCTGTCTGTCTGTCTGTCTGTCTGTCTCCGTACTCGACAACAGAATTATAGTGAACTAGAATAACCTAGTTCACTCTAGCATGGCAGCAACGTGAATATTTTTATCTTCCGGTTATGATTATTGCTTTATGCTGTCCCAAAGACTGCTTGTGAGACACTCCAGTTTATTTCCATAGAACTACTTGTATTACAGATAAATAAGGTGGTATATGCGATGCTCATTGCTTTATGGAACCTCCTCGAACGAGGTGCAAAGAACAAAGAACAAATGTTTTCGCTTATTTGAATACGATATTTTTCTTCCTCACTTACCATGAGCAAATGTAGGTTGATGGTGAGCCCGTTCATGATCACGATCTCGTCACGGTCGGCCCCTGCGTCGCGACAAGTTTTCGTATCCATATTAAAGTAATAGTATATTTACAGCCAACTAAATTTCGCAGTGTGACGTTTATTACTACACCAGCTACATTTGCGTAGAATTACCGCTCATTGAAGCATCGCGCCGATTGCGGTGTCAAACTATCGCACGAATCCGCAGTTGGAAGTGAATCGTTAATACAACAACTTTGTCCATGAGATTTAAGAGCAATGATTGGACGTTAAAAATAAATTTATCGAATTGTACGAATTCATTATAACTAATGTAAACATAAGCATAAAGAAATTGCAAGCATCCGTGCGATTCTGTTTATGCCTTACAGACACTCTCGAAATTTAAATTCTCCGATTCTGCAGTTTTGCGATGTCAGTAAATGGACGTTTCCATTGTTTGACCAAATGCATGGGTGTCGTCTGGCCTGTTTCACGTAGCAACTGTTCTGACATAATTATGTGTAAATGGACGTTTCCATTGTTTGACCAAATGCATGGGTGTCGTCTGGCCTGTTTCACGTAGCAACTGTTCTGACATAATTATGTGAAAACGTGTCTCATCTCTCATCTTTCGTGCTGCGCCAACGCAGATGAGAATATCTTCGCTCGAATAGAGATGCCAGTGTAAACGTAATCGTGACGTAGCTCACCCACGATCTCAGCCATGCGCTGCTTCGGGTAGAGGTCGGCTGTTGAAGCGGGTAGGTGTCCAAGCCGGAAACACTGCACGGCCCTGCGGCACATGAGCAGTCGTTGTCGAAAGTCTGCAAGGCACTTCGCGAGTGAAAAAAAAAAAAAAGAGGGGGGGGGGGGGGTGATAACGCAGTCGAGCTCCGGAGGATGGCATAGTCGACTTACGTTGATGAAAAGTCTATGAAAAGAAAGGCAGAATGCTCTTGTAGTGGGAAACTGTCACCTTTAGGTAAGATTTTTCCACCATAACGGTTACTACATGCATTTCAGGCAAAAAAAAAAAGAGAAAAAGGTGGCACGTGGAGACTAAGACCACGTGACCCAGGTGAAGTTCATTACGCTTACTCCAGGAATACCACCGGGCCCCAGGATAGATTCAGGTGGATGTGACACCGTCACAACGGCAATTTTTGGGAGATATTTCAAAGTTTTCACTTCGAAGTGAATTCGAATAATGAAAAGGAAGTGCGAAACTGCGAATCGAATCGAATATGGTTCGAATACGAGCTCTCCAATAGTACTCTTGGCCTTTGCAAAAATTTTCATCAGCAAGAGGCGGAAAAAAGCGAGCAGATTGTATAGCAAATAACGTACAGGAAAATTACACAATGTACGCCGTCTTTTTCTTCTTCTTGATAGTACCACATCTACACTTATGTAGCAGTATTATAATGTGGGCCATTCCCATTTTAGTACGCTTCACCGCATAATATTAGTGTACTGCGAAGAAGCCAGCTTTGCTGCAATACATGTTGTGTTACAAAGTTGGCTTCGCCGCGATACAGTATTGTCACGCGGCGAAGCGTATCAAGAATGTGAAGGGACTACAAGCTGTCACGAGACAGCGCATTTATGCGCCTACGCGCCGTATAAATATGAGCATCAGTATGATCGCCGATGTCTAAAATTTTTACTGGCAGTCATTCAAAGCTGATTATGACGCTTCGCCGTTGAGAAACAATAAATAAAAAGTAAGCGAGAAGGAGGAACTAACTTTTATTGTAAGAAATTACACGGGATTAAGCGGCACTGGTGGGCTAGTTGGTTGTTCATGACCTTGTTAACCGCAGCGCAAAATTTTTGAGGAAACAAGGACAAACACCCAGTGATGCACAGAACACAGGAGCTGAAAGAATTGATACGGCCCGTCTCCGCTCACCTCTTTCCCCAGTCGTCCAGAACCTTCTGGAGATCGCCGTCCACAGCTTTCGGCTTGATGCCAAGCAGGTGGCCGTTCAGGTAGACACATTCCTGCTCCGTTGACTGGATGAACTCGGGATCCACTGAGATGGTGAACAAAAATTCACGGCTAAGCTATATCGTATACGGCACAGCGTGGCAAGGACACTGGGATGCGGTATGAAGCCACAGTTATAGAACAAGAATACGCATATTGCATTATATATTTTTACAAATTTATTTTATCGATATAACATTGCCCTTGAGACCGAACACGTCTAAAAGTTCAACCGCCCAGAATCTTTTTTATTCCCGACTTAAAATGCCTATAGGGAAATCAAGAGGTGTGCGAGATTGCCGCGTCTCGGCCCGCAGCAGTCAACCCCGAAAGCAGCCTTCAGGGCCGCCGTGCCCAGCAACACGTCCCGGGCCGGGCTAGCACCAGCGCGCAACCACCCCCGCACGATCACATCGTCTTCGTCCCGAGTGTGGTATACGGCAGCGGTCATCCATGAGGAAGAGCAAGTAGATGGGCCCACTTTTAAAGCCCCGCGTTCAACACAAGCGGAAGAAGCTGTTGTCCTAGCTACCTCTGATCCCCGATCTCAACATATAATAACGGACTCGCGTGGGGCTTGCCGTAGCTATGAAACTGGTTGGGTCACTCCGCTAGCAGAACCAATACTGTGCTGCAACCGGGGCAAAGATCCTACCCCCTGTTGTGTAGCTTGGACTCCGGTCCACCAGGGCCTAATAGGGAATGAAGCCGCGAACACGGCGGCCCGAGCACTCATCCAGCGGGCGTCGCACTTAGATCCTGAGTACCTGAAACTTGAAGGCGGCTATCTTCTCACATTCAAAGATATTACGACCTATTACAAGGATAGGCGTCGCCAATACCCAACTCCTGCAAAGGGGCTGGGCAGGGATAATGAACGCATCTTGTTCCGTCTTTTCACGAACACTTTATTGTGCCCGGCAATCTTGCAACATTTCGATCCTTCCTGCACTGCAGGCAAGTGCAAATCCTGTGGAGAGGTGGCCGACACCTACCACATGGTTTGGGCTTGCCAGCTCAACTCATCTCTTGTGCCCAACACTAACCCTAGAAGAGAGGAGTGGGAGGTGACCCTACTTTGTTCCTCGGACCTTCAGGCCCAAAAGGTCTTGCTCCGGAGGGCTAAGCTGGCGGCTTGTACCGATGGCGTCCCGGAATAGGGACACCACCCACTGTTGCCCCTCGAAGGCTCCACTTCTCACTCTTTTAAATGAAGATTTTCTCCTCCTCCCCTAGTATCTACGGTGCCTGAATGGTTTCGTAGAGAAGAGAGGGTGCCTCAATGTTTCCCTTAAAGTCCCTAGATTTTTCTAAAGTTATCTAGGGACTTTCGTTTCCCTCGGGCGAGGGAAACCATCCAGGCACCCTAATATCTTTTCTCAACGACCCTCTGGCTGCGTTCCACATATAGAATAAAATGACTTTTACCGTTTGACTTTAATATAAAATAAGGTGAAGACGGAAGCATCCTTGTTGTAGAAAATGGTAACTTCAACAACATATTTCTGCAAGAATATATAACTTACGAATGACGCGGCGTTTCCTTGTTTTCATAAAGGCACCCTTTAATTTGTAAAAATATTGTAACCAATGCGACATGCCTGCCGCCTCGCTGCAACCCCCCTCCCCTCACCCTTTCTCTTGAAATATATACACACCCCCAAATTTCAATTCCTGGGGAATTAAACGACCTGTTGCAGCGCTGGTTGCCATGGGTACGGTCGCGCTGCGCTCAGTGAAATGAAACGTGTTGTGTATACCTCCTGTCAAGTCTACGACTTTTGGGATGACGAAGCGTTCCCGAAATTTCCTCAGCGGGTCCTCGCAGTCGAGTCGCCGGGCGAAGTCGACGGTTGCATGTCCCAAACCCCACCGGTCGGCCAGCGAGAGCAGCTCTTGCCTCGGCGTCGCGCTCATGTTGACGATCACCTGCCCCTGGTTTCCGTGGCTGTAGAAGTGAAAGAATTCGTCAGTGTTATCTGCTTAACAACACTCGCGAGGCGAATAAAGTGCATGCGCTTCCTCTTACACGCTCTGTTTTGACGCACACGTGGCGAAGACTGTTGCTGATCTAGCGAGGGAGATAAAACAGGTGAAATTAAATTGACAGAGGTCATTGGCGTAAGCTGGGAGCGGGGCAGGCAAGGTTCAGACTTTGTTCTCCCCAAGTATTGCACTTTTTTGTCTATCTCCGTTCTTCGTGGGAACCTAAAGAGACTGCAGTAGCCTCCTTCCCGCACCAGCTCTGCTTCGTGAGAACCCTCTTCGTCTTAAACACATCGTCGAAGACGGAAGAGCTAACCCACGTCGGAATAAATATACGCACCCAACCCTTATGCAAAACCTCCTCGGGCTGCAACATCTATCAGCATCCTTTAGTGCACGCTTTACTTAGTAACCACGTCCGAAACCATTCCGCCGGTTTTTCAGTGTCAATCTTCTTTCGCCACGTCGCTATGATATTTATTGGGTCATACCATTATATTGAGTCATTACTACAATCCAAATCGTTATCGATACCATCGTAACCTTATTTGTACCCGCGACGACCAATAATTCGCTATGCTTGAACACTTGCGAGCATTTTCGAGCCTTTTTTTTTTTTTTCTACTTTGTCGTGCTTATTATCACGAATAATTTAATGACTGTCATGCCCACATATTACTGTTTATATGATATTACTATCATGATCGCGTAGCTACCTATCGAATGATATAGAATGATATAGAATGTTATAGCTGCTGAATATTCGAGAACTATTCGAAAAGTATTCGATTCGATTTGCTTCTGCCATCATTCGATCCGGTCTCAAAAATAACTACTCGCACACTCCTACAACGTAGAGTTTCGATAAACCAATGTCATCGCGACTATTTATAGCGTGATTCGAGACACGATGTTAGACAATTTCGCTATTAGTCATTGCTTCGCTGTAGTAGGCGGCGTGTGGCACGTAGAGAAGCGAACTTTAAATAACCTATAATTGCTCCTCTGTCTTAAGTATCGCTAAATATGCACGCAAGAAGTCCCAGTTTCTGCGAGTTGGAACAAGCAAACACGACTGAAGTCCGATGTCTTTTAGAGAGGCCGGTGCATTGCACGGCGGAACCTATATGCGTCAAATAGTACTAATTCGTGGGATTTTACGTCGCAAAACCACGATGTGAGAGACGCCGCATACTGGAGGGCTCCGGAAATTTCCACCACCTGAGATTCTTTTTACGTGCACTAACATCGCGCAGTACACGGGCGTCGGGTATTTCGCCTCCATCGAAATGCGACCGCCGCCCCAGGGGTTCGATCCCGCGACCTTCGGATCTGTAACCGAGTGCCATAGCCACTAGAACACCGCGGCGGGTAAGAATCTGTGCGTCTGTGGTGAAAATCACACAGTGGGCAAACGTTGTGAAAGTGTGTATACGGGGCGTTACCTCTCCACAACCGGGCGAGGTCCTTTCTACTTGTTACCTTCTGTGTGTTCCCTCGTTGTTTCTTGTGCGCTGTTTCAGACTTCAAAATGAAGGCGACGTCCGGTAACATACGTGGGAAGCACTACACCGGGGTGACGTTATCAGGAGAACGCAAGTGTGGCGGTCTCGGACACAGGCTATATACAGTATGTACAAGCGTCGTGCTCCACTGGTGATCTGGGATCGACTAAACGTACGCGTCGAAGTGAATGCTCCGTGAAAGCAGGCGTATATGTTTTGCTTTATTAAAGGAGGCCTGCTGTGTATTACCTACGTCTATTACGCTGTGGTTATATACTGTCTGTCGTTTTAACCAGCAATATTCGCACACAACGGAGTCAACAACCAGCACACCTGTGGCAGTGGTTCAGCTGCTTTCCTGCGCGCGAGGCCGCGAGAGTGCATTACGCTCAAAAATGCCACCTCTACATAGTGCGCTATTTGACGTTTCATATCAGCTTATTTTTTTAAGTGCCCTTCAATAACAAAGACAATAAATAAAGAGGAAGAACAAAAGCAAGATGCCACGTGGGTTCGTTGCGCGCACGGCTGCGCAGCAGGTGCGCCCCATTTGCAGTGCTCGCGTCTGAATTGCCTTCGGAAAGCTGATGACGTAACGGTACGATTGTCCAGAGGTACGCCAAATGAAGACTCAGGTCAAATGTAGCAACGATTGACACTCCTCAAGTACAGTGCCTAGAAAATATACTTTCTAGGCACTGTACCTCAAGCTTCGAAGCTATGTTAGTGATCCACACTCTCAAACAAAGCCTAATTTAGTTCCTTACATAATTCGTTTTTACATAATTCATTAAACCGATTAAGTGATATGTTGGCAGTCCGCTCTGCGAGACGTTGCGATGATGATGATGATTGTGGTTCGGTTAAGGAGTGGACACTATTTTCTGCAGCCCATGTAGGGAGCACGGCTAAGCGTCCAGGGAGGGGGGGGGGGGGGAGGGAGCGAGAGAGATAGGAAGGAGAGAAAAGCTTTAGTGGAGGGCTCCGGAAATTTTGACCACCGGAGGTTCTTTGGCGCGCACTGACCGTGATACCCATCCAAAAAGCCCTTAGTCGCTAATGTGAACAAAACAGCTGAGGAGGAAAGCAAAACGCGTGCGTGTGCAGTCGTTTCCTCCTCCTCCAGCGTTGCGTTGTCAGTGCACGTTAAAGAACCCCAGGTGGTCTAAATTTCCGGAGCCCTCCACTACGGCCTTTCTCTCCTCTCTATCTCTTTCACTCCCTTTCCCCCACCACCACGGACGCTTAGCCGTGCTCCCTACATGGGCTGCAGAAATTAGCGTCCTTTCCTAACCGAACCACAATCATCATCATCATCTCTTCCAGCGTTGCACCGCAGTAGCAACAGGTGCCATTGCGCAGAAAAGCGGGCGCGCGCGTTCTGCGCAGGTGCTTCTCAGCAACGGAGGAGCCGCACGTCGCCGCGGGCCCCGCGGCAGATGCGGCATCCTAGGTCCGATGTGCTTTTTTTTTTTCATTCTTCGGGATATTTCGCGCGTGATCAACAGATTTTGTGCGTCACAGGCTGCTACACAAATGGCCATGCGTCACTTGCGGCTGCCTTGCATATAGGTTCCAAATGAAAGAGTACGTACTTACGGATGTTCTTACGGGCGCGTACGTGAGATTTTGACCCGAAAGAAGACACAGGTCCGCCACAGGCGGTCGCGTTTTGATGAAGGAGAAAATGATCTGGAAGCCCGTGCACTGGACGATGTCATGTGCACGCCAAAGAATACCAGGTGGTCGAAATTTCAGGAGCCCTTCTCCACTACAGGCTTGCAGAAGCAGCCTCAACTTCTCCGCATCACTCACCACCCCCTTTCCGTCATATCCCTCCCTCTCATACAGGTTCCCATAAGACTGTTTGCGCTAAAGGTGTGCGTGTGTGTGGAGGGAGGGGGATTTATCTTGGGATACCGTAAGACGTCGTAGCGCAGCGTTCCATGGAACGCTGCGCTACGCATTCATGCCGTGACGTACGTGGCACCACGTACGACGTCACCCACCACCGCCACCGCCAGCACCCACCACCGCCAGCATGGCCATACAAGGAACGTTACTGACAGTGCGTCACCGGTCAGCTCGTCCGGAGCATTGCCGAGCTATCTAGGTCGCGTCCTCCGCGTATAAGACCATACTAAAGAAGGCATGCCATGTATGCGCGAAAACACCGACAGTCAGAAAAGAGAGAGAGTAAAAAAGTCATTGTTTCAGCCATGAATGTTGGCCATTCTATCTTTGGCCATACACTGAGCCGTTGTCCAGCTAGCGTCCAGCAAGGTTAATTTTTGTTTCTGCGTCAAGTTTTCTTTTTATCTGACACATTGTTCGCAATCTTATCTTTTGTGTCCAGCTATCTCACCAACGACCGCCATTTTTATGTTCCTAGACTCCTGAAGCGGCGACCCACTAAAGTTCGTGCTCCCGTTTACGTTTATAGCGGTGAGGTATCTGTCCTTGCCTGGTTGCGGTGTTGCTTAACGTTTTTCTTGTAAAAGTTGCCGCTTGTAGCTTCAATAATGAAAGCGTCTGGACCGGCAACGTTCCCGTTCGGTCGGAGGATCTCTGCGTAAACGGATATACCAAAGCGTGCAGAAGAAACGTCGCAAGGACACTGGAGTTCAGTAAGAGAGCAATTTCTGCGGTTTTACATTAAATAAAAGAACAACAACCTGGATATGCTTATGAGAGGCCCCGTAGTGCAGTGCTCCGCATACTTCCACCACCTGGGGTTCTTTAACGTGCACTGACATCGCGCAGGACACGAACCCCTGGCATTTCGCTCGCATCGAAAGCCGCCGCTGCTGCCGGGATTCGATCCCGCGACCTTCACGTCATCATGCCGAGTGCCGTAGAGAAAAATTAGATCGAGCATGGTACAAGGGTCATGCCGGCTTTGACTGCAGTTCCCTGTTTTGACTCCCTATTCATTCTTTTGCTAACCCATATAACGGACAGTAAGTGGGAACATTGCCTCAAATATGCTTATTGTCATCGTTTAAAGGTGAAGCTTTCTGCGCGGGACTAGGCTGTGACTGCTTTGTTTGTTTAGCGTGCATTAAAATGGGTCAAATGATATATATATCTATGAGGGTTCTCCACACAGCAGTCGGCATCGGGAATGACGCGCCCACCGCTATGATTCATTGCCCACCGCTTCGAATGACCAATTTTAAACAAAATGCACGCCTGAAGAGCCAGAATATCACAACTGTGCGCGCGCAACGCAAGCAAAGCAGCTGCTCCTGCTGCTTGATCGCACCCCCCCCCCCCCCCCCCCTCCTCATGCCTCTTTTTTCAAGCTTGAAAAAGGCCGGTCTCGCGGCCGAAACGTCGAAATAAATCTTTCTCAACGTGATCCTTTGGTGATATAATTAACCTGCTGCCAATGATCTCTCTTAGAAGTGTATATATATATAGGACTGTATATGCAAAAATAGCTTGGGTTGCCGCTAGCTTATAACAGAATTGACGATGCGCCTCTTAGAAAACGACGGTTTAAGTCAACGTTTCGGTCGGAGCCCGACCTTCTTCAAGTCTTGAAAAAGGTCGGGCTCCGACCGAAACGTTGACTTAATAAACCGTCGTTTTCTAAGAGGCGCATCGTCAATTCTGTTATATATATATATATATTATATATACTTATATATATATATATATATATATATATATATATATATATATATATATATATATATATATATATATATATATGTGTGTGTGTGTTTGTGTGTGTGTGTGTATGTGAAAATGAAAATCGATGGATCCGGTGTAATATGTGTTTGAGGAAGAGGGTAACAAACGTTCGAAACACAACTTTTTTACTACCGTTACGGCAGGTGGGCCTGCCTTCGTCAGGTTACCCTGACGAAGGCACGAAGGCAGGCCCACCTGCCGTAACGTTACTAAAAAAGTTGTGTTTCGAACGTTTGTTACCCTCTTCCTCAAATATATATATATATATATATATATATATATATATATATATATATATATATATATATATATATATATATATATATATATATATATATAGTACACGGCGAAATGGGGCTAAGCTTTGCTTTCCCCAAAATGAACAGTCACAAACAGTCAATGGACGTGCTTTTGTGCATGCATGAAACGCTCTGCTCACCCATTTTTCCTTCGGTTGCAAGGTTTCTCAGACGACTCGTCATCTCGTTCCCGTGAATTGTGCGGTGTGCCGTTGAGTTGCGGCGTGGTGGGCGTCGTGAGACGTTGCATCGTTTTCAGTCCTGCCGCGGTGGTGTTCAGCCTCAGTGGAGACAGGCACCCCTAATAGATAGGCTACGCGAAATTTACCTTGAACGCTGCGCGAGCTCCGTATCTCTCCCCTCCTCAGCCTCAGCGCGTATTTGCCGACGGAGAGCTGCGCAACGCGCCATGCAATGGAAAGGACGTAGTCATCATAGTGCTGCATGTTATCGCGTCGCCCCCCCCCCCCCCCTCTTTTTTTGTTTTGTTTTATTTTTTTAATGGCCAAAAGAGTTAATTTGTGTCAAAGACCTTTTGGATTCAAGGATATGCGCGAACAGTACGTTGCGCACGTCTTATGGCTCCTGTGAGACACTTGAGCCATGGCCGCTCAATAAAGAAATAAAAGAGAGAGAGAGAAGAAGAAGAAGAAGAAATTTTTTTTATTCTGCGGCCGTGCTTGAGCATGTCATGTCTTACATTCGCAACGCAGCATGCATTGCTCATTAATACAAACGGACAGGTTTCATTCATTCATTCATTGATTCATTCATTCAATTTTGTACAAGAACAAAAAATGGAGCAAGGGCAAAAGGCCTGACAATAGGCCTTTCCTCCAAATGCAATGATGCGCGCAGGCCATCATAAAGGATATATGCAAATGCAAGTAATAGGATGAAAACGAAATAAATAAAAAAAGAGCAACACGTACAAAATAATGTAACACATGTAGTAAAAATAAAGCGTTATTAGTGGTATACGAATGTGTATACACTACACAACACTTGTTTTCTGCAGCCCATGTAGGGAGCACGGCTAAGCGTCCGTAGGGGTAGGGGAAAGAGAGTGAAATAAATAGAGAGTACAGAAATGCCGTAGTGGAGGGCTACCCGGCCGCGGCGGTCGCATTTTCGATGGAGGCGAAAATGCCAGAGGCCCGTGTACTGTGCGTTGTCAGTGCACGTTAAAGAACCCCAGGTGGTCTAAATTTCCGGAGCCCTCCACTACGGCCTTTCTCTCTATCTCTTTCACTCCCTTTCCCCCACCCCCACGGACGCCTAGCCGTGCTCCCTACATGGGCTGCAGAAATTAGCGTCCTTTCCGAACCACAATCAATCAATCAATCAATCTGGAAAGACCACCTGGGGTTCTTTAACGTGCACTGACAACGCACAGTACACGGGCGTCTGGCATTTTCACCTCCATCGAAAATGCGACCGCCGCGGCCGGGATCGAACCCGTGTTTTTTGGGTGGCAGCCGAGTACCATAACCCCTACACCACCGCGGCTGACAAAAAAAAAAAAAAAAAAAAAAAGGAAGTAGAAGAGATGGCAAAAACAGTGTGCGTAGACTTGTCCGGTCAGCGCCTCCTCTAAAATAGAGGAGCTGGTTCGGTGCACAGCGTCGCGAGAGCATGCATCCTCTCGTGACATCCTAACAGCTTCTAGAATAGCATAGGCATGCATAGTGACGTAATATAGCGTCTGCAAAGTTACACGGAAATCACTGAAAATTATCGGCTACTTCGGAGAGTGGTGCCACTACCGGATGAAAGCCTGAACAATAGGGAGGCAGTCGCATGGCGGCGCCTGCAAGCTGGACATTTTGTAAACCCGGTCTGGGCACATCATGTTCAGAAAGATGATAGGCCAAACGATAGTTGCAAGCACTGTGGGGCGAGAGGGACCCTCGACCACATAATGTGGAAGTGTGATAGCTCCCCAGGGGCTAAATCCAATATAAAATGTAGAGAGGCCTGGGAAGCCCTGCTGCGGAGCGAGGACCCCGCTTCACAGCAACAAGCCATCCGCCTGGCCGAAGAAGCCGCGAGGAGTCAAGACCTCTTCGCCTGCTTCTAATCGCGGAGGTGCTGGCCCCCGTCACCTACGCCTGTGTGCCGGGGACGGGGAGTAGGGGGCCTCTTTATCTGGCGGAATAATAAAGTTGCTATCATCATCATCATCATCATCATCATCAAGTGGGACGGCGTCAAGACTAGGCCACTCGCGCTGCGTCTGCCACCGTCTCAGGTTCGACGCGAGCGTCTTTACGCTGAGCTCGGTGCGAAACCTTGAGAAGCGTTCGCTGCACCTCGAAGTGCTTCACGAGGCGTTTCCCGAAGCCACCGAAGCCTCGGACCACGACGAAATGTGGATCTGCCGGAAACAAACATGGAACAGCGAAGTGCCCATCTGCAGAACCGGCGTCTTCGCGCATATGCACGAAGACGCCGCTCCTGCGTTTTCTTTTGTTTCCAACTGTCGGATAAGCTGCATAGCTTAACGTAGTTGTCTAAGACAGCACTGCGCCACTGGCAACCTCTGATAAAACAATGTTTATTTATTACCCTATACTGAAGCGTTCCGTAATCGCCAGTTCTACATATGTTCCCGTAAGATTCACATAAAAGATATGAGAAGTGTACAAAAGGTCTGAGCGCTACCACGGCAAGGAGAACAAAGGAAGACACAACGAGCTCGTATACACACGGTAAGAAAATCGAGGCAGGAATGTCGTCTCAGCTGTTGACACGAATTTCTTCACGTGTCGCCACTCTCTCTCTATCTCTCTTTTTTGTCGCTGCGGCGCAGCGAGTGAACACTAGCCGCAGGTCAATGTTATTTCCTTCTGCTTGCTTGCAACTGCTGTATGGCTCGTCGGAAGGCCGAGGCATATAAAAGTACGTGAAGACGCCTGTTCTGCCTTTCTTGTTTTTGTTTCCGTACTGTCTGCCGCGTCAAGCCCGATAAGCTGCGCAGCTCACCGTGGGTGTCTGAAAAAAAAAAAAAAGAAAAAAAGCTGCAGTGCACGCGCGCCATTGGCGACCCCTGAAAAAACAACTGCCCTCTGAAGCGCTCCGTAATCGCCGTTACAATAATCGCGCATACATTCCCGTAAGATTCACATCGGAAATTATGAGAAGCGTGCAAGAAATATATATAGGTGCGTTGGAAATATGAGCGCTACCACGACTAGGACAGGCAAGGAACACGCTCTCGATCATTTCCTTGTTGCAACAAATATATGTCGATGTTATATGCGTTTCTTGGGGAAACTTATGGAATTATTGGAGCACGGAACAGAACGTTTCATTAGAAACATGGGAAAGGGGGACAATTACAGTTTTAATTTTATGCTATAATGACAGCATATGTTGTTGACAGCCGAGGCTCGCACCAAGCAAGGTCATCGACCTGATCATATACCCCATAACGTGTCAGGAGGTTTTGTGCGCTAATTGATTGATTTGTGGGGTTTAACGTCCCAAAACCAGCTCTGATTATGAGAGACGCCGTAGTGGAGGTCTCCGGAAATTTCGACCACCTGGGGTTCTTTAACGTGCACTGACATCGCACAGCACACGGGCCTCAACATTTCGCCTCCATCGAAATGCAGCCGCCGCGGCCGGGATTCGATCCCGCGACCCTCGGATCTGCAGCCGAGTACCTTAGCCACTAGACCACCGTGGCGGGGCTTTTTGTGCGCTAAGTGCACCCCAGGTGGTCTAAATTTCCGGAGCCCTCCACTACGGCCTTTCTACTCTTCTGTATCTCTTTCACTCCCTTTCCCCCACCCCCACGGACGCTTAGCCGTGCTCCTTACATGGGCTGCAGAAATTAGCGTCCTTTTCTAAACGAACCACAATCATCATCATCATCATTATCAGTAAGCGGGCGCTGCTTTGTCCGTGCTGGATAGGATTACAGAAAAACTAGATTTTAGTACCTTTAAATATGAAGTACACAATAGCTCGATAATAGCGCTGAATACTGCAGTGATGCCTAGGGAGGGACTCCGGAACCGGCGAGAGAGAGAGAAGGGGGAGCAGAAGGAAGGCGGTCGCGCCTCCAACAATTCATCTGAGAGGGCAGATCCCCTCCTTCTTTTGAAACTTTCCGACTGCTTACGCTGAAATCAAACGTTTGACGACAGCTACAGTTAAATTTTCAAACAGGTGGCTGTGTGATGAGCCACCCTGCCCATATGATCCTGGATGAACGTTCGGCTCGTATATACTGTGCTGAGACGAATATATTGCATGCCTTATTTCTACACAGCGGTGAAGTATATAATATATTGAAAGTGACAGCCTGCCAAAACATATCCGTTAAACAGCTAGGGACTCTGCTGCTTACTCCTAGAGTTTCGGAGGAAAGGAAAAAAAATTCACAGCATATCCACGGGGTGAATGATGATGAGTGGGCGAAGCTCCGGAGTGAATCACCGGTAAACCGTTAATCTTCCGTGTAATTCGCCCAGTCGATCATCATGTAAAGACGTGAGAAACACTCTATTCGAACGCTGGGATCTCGCGTTTAAGGGGACGCTAGCACAAACGCGTTAGAAACATGCAGTACACTCTAGTAAGGGGGGAGAGGCCACAGCGTCTTACGCAGCCCCTTACACAGGCCGGAACGCGCACCGCGTTTGCCGACGCCATCACATGACTGCTGAAAGAGTATAAGGCGGAGAGGCCACAGCGTCTTACACCAGCTTCTTACACGCGCCGTAACGCGCTAGCACAAACCCATCATCATCGTTAGAAACGGACAGTCTTTCGCTCTCTCTCTCTCTCTTTCTGTCTCTCTCACGCAAGACAGCAGATGGAAGAGTGAGAGAGCTCGCGCGCCGGGAGGAACGCGCCGAGGACGAGCGCGAGCCTCCCGGCGCGCGAGCTATCGAGCGCAATCCTAGAACGAGGTGGTTACGACTACAAGGGACGAACGACCCACGCCATAAGGAGCTTCGCCCCTAAAAGGCGCCAATTTCTGTCCCCCTTACTGTGGATACACGGCAAAGCGCTGCAAGCATGCATCTGTTAGGGAGCCTACATGACTGCCTCATGCAAGCGCCCTAGCATCTGTCATCAGCTGCACGCCACCTCTGTCACGCCTGAAGAAAAATCAGACGGGCTCCGAATTGCGGAGTTCCAAAATAAAGTTGCGTTGGAGTTTATTTCTTTTGTTCCTAACCATTACTGTTCCTTACCATTGTTCCTAACTTATTACTGCTCGATGTCTACCTTCCAAACGATATTTCTGTACTGCGACCTCACAACAAAATCTCGGGTTAAACAGAGCAAAGGCAAAATCACGACCTCCTCTATAAAAAGTTTTTATAGAGGAGGTCGTGGGCAAAACACATTACTTGCAAATGTATAACGAAACTGAAACTTCCGAGAATGACCGCAACGCCACTTTGCGGGGCATCGTGTCCAAAACGCCGCCGCAAAAGCATTGCAAAAGGACAAGCTGGCAAAACGGCGAAACTTATGTCTTGTGCTGTTCTCAGTCACGTTGCTTTGTAGCTGCATTTATTGCTGTTGTAGTACGTTCATTTCGTGATCGGTGTGTCGTCGCTGAGTTTGTGCAGTTTACTGTGTGAGGCGTGCGCTCGTGGCAAGTACTTCAGCTGGTGAATAACAAGTTGTGATGGACCCGGCTGCTTTGTCAAGACGCTCGCGATGTCAACGACGGTTACCGAAAGCTGCGTGTGAAGAACTGTTGTGACGACAAGCTGTGTGATCTCTTCAGTCGCGGAAAGATAATGACGCGTGTTACGAATTCTCGTCGAAACTTCGCCAAGTCGGGTGCGACTAAAGCTGTGATACCGACAGATGACAGGTAGCTAAATTTCCCTTTCATTTATGAATCCATCTTCATGTGTGGGATCTTAGAATAATCACGCGTGTTTCTTTTTTTTTTCTCTCTCTCTCCCTTGTTCGTCAGAAAGCCTGTGCACGTGCATTTTCATTGATAAAATCATGTGCGAAAAAATTTTGCGCATGTTGAGAGGAACATCATGTTTGCGTTTAAAGCCGGCGGACCGCCATCATTCTGACTTGCACGATTGCGGAGATTGCTGTCAGGGCGTAGTACACAAGTGTCGAGAGGCTCACGTTTCCTGAATATGATAAATCTGGAAAGCGTGAAAGTAAGGAAGGCACGTGGTGATGCCGCTTGTGTGTTTTGACTTATCTGCTGTAGCAGCGTTGAACATTTAGTCAGGCGTGTTTCGGCACACGCACCGGCCTGAGCGTCACTTAATCTTTGTGAGCGATTTTCGAGCATAATGACGCTCTAAAGCACCCAATCGTCGACGGGAAATCCTCATTGTTGCAGCTTAAAAAGATTCAATGCCTTTCTCACTTGAACAGTAACAGAAGTGTCACTTTTGCAAGCGTGCAGTAAGAAGAGTAAGAGATCGTGTGCTCTTCTTCGCACTCTGTAGTTTGCCAAGTAACACATATACTTTCTCAGTAATGCCATAGCTCATGGCATGACATGCTTTCCGTAAGGTGCACATTTCGTCCCAATTACACCTTCCTCGCTTGGTTCAACGATGTGGTCAACCAGTAACAACAAGTCCTGTCTCAGATTTGCTCAGATGCTGCGCTGTTTGTGACATGCAGGGCAGGGCTGAACCACGAGGGACCATCAAGCCTAGCACGGCACATCCAATTGCCTGAGCTGCCTGTGGACGGTGATCTTGCATTTGAAGCACAAGCAGCACTGTTCGCTGTAGTGTTGCTGGTGTGCCAGCAACTGCAGCTGCACCGAGCTGCCTGGTGGCTTCCACATGCACACCAAGACCAGGCATTACACTATGAACTGGTGGAGCCGCATGCAGCTGCCCTGAGCCTCGCAATCATGTGTCACCCCCTGCCAGCAGCCTTGGCCAAGCAAATTCTGGCTGCCTTGCTGCCTAGCAGCTGGGAGCCACGTGCCACGGCTGTGTGCCAAGGGGCTACGTTGATAGCCACGGCAGGGCTTGTGGCTTGGGCTGCATTCCATGTGTGCTGCAAGCATGGCGTTTTCAGTGTCCTGTGCCTCGCCTATCCGTTAGTAGTGTCCTGTCTCTCTGGTGCCTGTTGTGTGCTGGATTTTTTGACGCGCCACGTTTTTTGTAAATTAAATGAATGCAAGTTCTAGATTGCCTCGTCGCTCCTGGAGATAAAATTTAGCTCTACTATTCTTGATACTGTTTTTTCATGCATAAACTTGGAGTGCAAAATAAAAACAGCTAAAACAAAGGCACAGAGAAGGTAACATACTGCTGCCTTCCTCACTGTGTCCGTGTTTTAGCTGGTCTGCATTCTACAGTAACGTACCAGCTGGCCTAACTTTCAACACTGTTGCAACATGGAGTGTGTCAAACAGACCAAGCATGCGCGCAGTATGCTCAATCTCCAATTCTGTATCCGTTGTACAATTTCAGTGTCTCGTGACTGTAAAGTGTTGCCCTGTGGCAGAAGTTGCTAATGTACCTTTGCATCCATTAAAACACCTCATTAAAGGTGTTGTGCTGCATCTACATATTGCACTCTCCAGATGGATTCTAATTTACCATTATCCTCTTCTAACTTATTTATTTCTTTTTCTCTATTTTACTCAATTTCCTCTGTGAGCTGCCACTACAGACATACTGAGCTAGGCATCAGTAATGCTGTAACTGGGAAAACATGACAGTTAAAAAGAGTGTTTCACTAAAACGGCCGTAGCAGAGCTAAGTTTTCCACCGAGTGCTGTTGGTCACTTGCTCCACATTGCTTCTGTCTTTATTCCAGGACAAATTTTTCATCAACTAGGACACATTTATTTCTGAAAAATCCACATGTGGTTTCCTTAAAGCTTAGCCCTACAAACAGGTAGATGTCAATTTTTCCTGTCATTGTCAATGCTTACTACTGCAACAACATTGAGCTGTTGATAGACCTTGGGAGTCTGATTGGTTGTCGCTCTCCTTTTCTATTTATGTGATGCAGGGGGGTTATTCACGTAGTGCTGTTCGGACCCCGCCCTGGGCTGATACGTGAATGGCCTGCACCTGTGGCACACGTATGTTCCTCAGTTCCAGCTGAAGTGAGGGCCGAAGTCGAGCGCCACAAGCATGACTTCAATGAGCGTCTCAAGCGCTGTCTTTTCCAGGTTAGTTCTTCCAGCGCTGCAGGCTATAATTTACCGCTGCAATTCCCATTTGCATCTGCAGTACTAATAAATGAAATTTTATGTGTGCAGCACAATCTCTAGTGCATCTTTCGTGGTAGCATAGTAACAAGGTCGTCTTAAAAATGCGGACCTAAGAAATGTACTGTCAGCAACGTAATGGCTGGGCTTCAAGGGACCGACAACTGGCCAGAACGTGTGTTCAGAACATGTTCTGGCCAGAACAACTGGCCAGAACATGAATTATAGTGATGGAATCAAGCACCCTTTCGCAATTTGAACAGGATTTGTATTTTTGAACTGAGAATAAAAATTGCAGCAGCTGAAATGTGGTGTAGCCTGGTGGAGACGCCTTGACACTATTATTTGGAGTCTTTTAGCCATACCTCGCCTGCTGGTGTTCATACAACTGTAACTCAGCCTTAAAGTTGCAATCGACGCATATAAAAACACATCTTCACCCTACTATTTGATCTCTATGCAGTAAAGAGTGTTGAGGCTGCCGATAAGCGAGGCTGCCTTCGCGGCAACTGAAAACCTGTTTTTAACCTCGGTGTATGCGCTCAGATGCCCCCAGGCATAGCAAGTATGCGCTTTGTGGAGGCAGGCGTGAACACGTGCGCCGGCTGTCGGCCACTGTTTGCAACATGTGTTGCATGTAAGGCTCTATAGGCAGAAAAATTCTCATAAAGATGTTTCACGGCGTTTTCCCAGTTGTCATTGCATGGCTGGACACTGACTGGTAAGCTTTCCTTTGAAATAAAGAAAACAGTACCTTAAAAATTGGTTGTCAGCCCTTTTGAGCAAGGCCATGTCTGGGAAAACATGATAATGAAGAGCACTCCACTTAGGTACTGCATATAAAATTGTAGTTGCGAAGCTGAATTTCCCAATGAGGGCTGTTAATTACATGCTTCACACTGCTGCTTCTACTGCCAGCAGGAGTATTTTCATTAAGCATGCCAAACTTGCACATGTCATGTGTACTATCTTGCTGCAAGGGTATTTTGTAAGAGTTCAGTAAGTAGATAGTTCACATAGTGGAATCTAATGTGATACAACCTCACAATCTTGTGTGTGGTTTCAAGATGTTAAATCTCATGCTTTAATTTTTTTAGAGAGTTTTTCAAACTTAATATCCTGTTGTTGCTTATGTATTGCAAGTGGAGACAAACATTATCGGCAATTGCAGGCACTGCTTGTGACGTACTATGCGGCTCTACAGCCGTGCTGCTTTGTGCCTCCGTCTCTGCATCTCGAGCCGTGGGCACTTGCCCAGCATGGTCTGCTAGCTTGGCTGGCAGCCTTGACACTGCATGCCTCACGCCTGTTCCCACCACGTTACCTGGATTCACTGCACAGGGCAGCGCTGCACCTGGGACGCTGGCGCCGCCTTGAGGCCCGTCACGTCCATGCCCCACATCACCTGTGAGTGCACACCTGAGCGCCTGCGCCAAATTTTGACATTGAATTTCTATCTAAATTGGTTCGAAATATACTGTGATAGGTGTTACTGTGGCGACGAATTTCTGCCGAAAATGGTGCTGCACCTTTTATGAAAAGTGTGGAGTGTGTCTACGTCAAGTATTAAAGGGCACGACCCTACCAATTTTAAAATGAAGCCTTCTTTGATTTTTCTCTTGAAACGAGGGTTGTGGACTTACAGTGTCGACAACAAACCATGGGCCACCTTTAGAGTATATTGTGTATGGCCTTGCATCGTGTCTTGCACATTTTAATGCTTTGTAACTGTTTATCTTGCTTTGCAATGTCCATTGCTGTAGCTGAGACATTTGTCTGGGCTCAGATGGTAGACAGAATTGTGGATGACTATTATGACATGTTATGGATATATTGTATTGTTCTGAGCAGCCCTTAAACCTAGCATTTACAGAATAATGTAGAAAGGCAGGCTACGACGATACAGGCTTCCCTTCATGTCATGAATGGTGGCACAAATATGTCAACATTGCATGCATTCACATGCAGCCACAAAACTAAAAGGAGGAGCTATACACCTGTTGCATGCATTTCGTTTAAACAATTGACTTTGACTGAATTGAAAGTAGCGGCTTCCAGGGTTATGGCTTTCCTGCCCAACAAAGCTTCACTGGAACTGTTGGCCACAGTGCATTAGTTTTATTGCCCTTAATTTATGTACCCATCTTTTCATCACTCTAAGTGTTCTCCAGCCAAAGTTTTTATGTACTGTCATTCTCTCTTGTGTTCTTGGATCGTAAACACGAATGGCATCCTGCTGACTGGTGTGATGACTCTGAGGCTGTGACGTTCCGCTGAGCTCCGTGTCATGGGTTCAATGCCAAGCCACAGTGGCCACACTCTGATATGTGTTAAATTCAAGAACACTTGGGTAATGAACATTGGATGTACCTAAATCAATCTAAGACGGTCAGAGTTATTCTGCAGCCCTCTAGTGCAGTATCCCTAATAGATAGACCCTGTGTTGCTTTATTTTAAGGACTGTCAATTAATCAAGAATTTAGTCACCAATTACAGTAAAACCTTGTTATAATGAAGTTGAATGGGGCACGGTAATTACTCCATTATAACCATTAGTTCGTTATAATCAATATAAATTTCATGTATAGGAATTTCAACGGGAATTGCAATTACTTTGTTATATCCGATAGTTTGTTATATCTGGGTTTGTTATAACGAGGTTGTACTGTATTGACCTTGCATTGCAGGTGGTCTGACACAGTGCTGTGGCCTCAGAACAACTTGGTGAAGCACAGCCGAGAGTTCTTCCGGGCAGAGGGAGTCAGCAACGCTGCAGAGCCTGGCCACCCGTGGCATGGCCGTTTCTATGGCCTGTTCCGCAGCCCTGCCGTGGTGGTTGGCGGAGCACTCGCACTACAGGCAGCCCAGCTGCTGTTCCTGCTCTACGTTCTGGCCAGTTCATCAGAGTGGCATCGGCTGCTCACAGCCAGCCTGCTTGTATTGCTCAATGCATTGACCCTCTTCAAACTGGCGCGCCAGTATCTAGTCCTCGACAAAGTGTATCATGCGGAACGCTTGCTGCATGAGCGGCTTGCCTCCTGAGTTTCTCCTTTTGTTAGAGATGAGTATACGCAGCTCGTGCCTCTGTTGGACCACAGCCCTGACTTGTTGGCTGTTACTCAGTTCGATTCACAAATGCACGGTATTGCAAACACATGTGGCAAGCGAGTCCTGTAGGGTGTTCACAATAAGAGTATATATGCATGTGCTCTCACGTAAGCGCTGATCCACGGGCAAGAAATGGATGTGGACAATGCAAAGTGAGGATGCTACAATACCTAGGCAGGTGCCATGTGAAGCAGAACACTCTAGGTACGGTTTGGTGTACAGTCTCGCATAGGACTTGTTCTACTGAAAGCACCTAATGTATCTCTGGCAGATTTCATTGCGGTGCAATAGTTGGAAAAGCTAAGCTTCAGATATGTTGCAAGTCGTACTGGATGCCACCTTGTGCCATGTCTTTCCTGTCCAGTAGGGCCACTGAAGCTCAAACAAAGTGGCATTCTTAGCCCATGTTGTAGCAGATATGATAAAATGCATGTGTGCAAACTTTCTGCTACTGCAAGCTTTTTGAAGCCAGAAACTGTTGTGCGTTGGAAAAAATGGCAGACCAAAGCCTGCTTTCATATAGCACTTCGTACACAAGAGTACTTAACTGACACTTTACACTTGTGATGGCAGACGTAAAGTTAGTAAAGGTGGACTAATCAGTGACAAGCAGTTCCTTTGACTGGAAAGATTTGTGAAATGAAATCAGGCATAAGTTAACTGTCTTGGACATAGAGCCATCCGCTATTTATTCAAGGCTGATGGTGGTTTATAAAAACTTTGTGTTGTAGTTTAACCCTTATGTGAAAATACAGTCATCTTATTTTCTGGATGTTCGGACTTTAGAACATGCCTGATTTTTCAGACTCATTCACAGTCAGTGTATAAAAATGTCTGAAATTTTACACGCTTATAAACTTTGCTGTCCGATTTCTTGGACATTTTACAACTAACTGCAGAATGAACCAGCAGCGAATGCCACCCATTTGGTTAACTCGCATCCTTCAGCCCTCACCCTCGTGCTGCTGGATCCATTAGCCTACATGGCCGATGAGCTGAGCTGACACAAGTACTGATGACAGTTACTAGTTTACAGTGCAGGGTTTTCGCCATGAATTGAAATTAGAGGTGTGTCTAAATCTCAAAGAGGTGGGTTTGCTGCTGGGGCTCTTTTCTGTTCTTTTCACAGCCATATTGGCGATGCATTAGCTGAATTGAGTGAACCTCTTTGTGAACCATCTTTGACCTGCTCCATATGAGAAATACCTATGAAAATATGCATGCTGCATGCATACATTTTTCTGGACGTGCCCATGGTTCCTTGGGAGTCTTTAAAATCGAACGCTGACTGCATATGAAGTCAAGTGAAAATGTCAGTTTTGCTGCTCAGCTGTCCAAAAGATTATGTTCATTAAGAAGTGGGCTAGTATTTGCAAAATAAAATGAGACAGTCTTAGAACAGGATGGCAACTTCTATGGTCAGAATGGGGTCAAGGTGTCGTATGTTCCATTTCTGACTGCTCAAATACAAACAATCAGATGCTAATTTAACTTGGCGTTTCATTGCATCATAAGATACAACTTGACTAGCTTTGTTGAAAGTTGATTCTTATGTTCATCCTTCATTAAAGGGGCCCTGCGACACAAATTGAGCAGGCCGTTTTTGTCGCTGATTCTAGAACTGTTGCATGCGGGGATGTTGCAGAGAGAGTAGAAACACTCAAAGCAAAGTAGCTATGATTTTATTTCAGCGAACAAACCGCCCAAAATCGCCTCCTGTTTGAACTGAGGTGACACACAACGGAGATTTTTGTTACAGGAAGCGACATGGTGTGACGACGTTGTCAGGGTCAGACTGGGCGTTCTGATTGGCTTGACGCTCCAAGGTGCTTGTTACACACGTGTGGTGTCTGCTTGGTCACACTATTCAGTACCGAAATATACTAAAATAGTTTTTATGCTCCGTAAGATAAAAAGCAAGTATCTGACATTACTTGCAAAATGACACTAGGCGCGCTGTGCAATGGTTTGTGCGTCCATATGGCACGTCCACTATCATATTTGATAGGAACGCGTATGCTGATGGCTGGACACTATCTGCGCGCGCACACTCTGCTCCCGGTGTCTTCCGGTGTTGCTCTATAAGACACGCGTTGCTATTGGATGTGACCATTGACGTTAGCGGGAGAGCGAAATACTAAAGGGAATGTTGTTTTGTGCCGTCTGCTCGTGTTTTGACCTTCGAGGACTAATAACTCCAGTTCTAGCTCACTGATCTGCACAATTCTTTTTGCGTTCATCTCAGCATTCGATCCTACACACACTGCAGTACTGCAGACGGCAGTTGAAAAAGTGTCGCAGGGCCCCTTTAAAGTTTTTATTTATTTTATTATTTGTTTCATCTCATTTCCTTTCGGGTGTTGTTTTCTTGTTGAAGTCGAGGGTTCGACAGAGGCACGTCTGGTTGGAATGAAGCCTGACAGTAGATGAAATAGGCACACTGACCAAAGAAAAGGAAAAAAGACGTGTTTTGACTCCGCTACAGAAGCCTTGTTCACAGTGAAGCCGGTAATATTAGAAGTGCCCGTTAAAAAGGTTTCAGCACGTGACACAACACCGGTGGTAACACAAAGGGCGGTTTCCATCATTTCAATTGAGCATGTATGGTGTTGATTGTATCTCAAGGGATTCAAGATAGAAACATGACTTCCAGTTCCATTCCTTTTCAATTATACTCATGTTCATCCAATCCATGGCATGATTACTCTTTGCCTTATGCTCTGCTAGTACATTTGATGGCGCTGTTTTCTTGTCCACATCGTTCTCATGACACAGACGGTGTTTGAAATTGTTTGTCTCCCTGATGAAAACGCAATTCAGTATGCACAGAGGATCTTGTAAACCACACCTGGAAATGCCTCTGTTGAGGACTTGTCCTTTCCACCGACAAGTGTCTGTCTCATATTGCTCTCTGGAACATGAGCAACTTCGACATCGTATTTCCGCAATACATGTGATAGTCTCGCTTATGCTGAGCACACAAGGAACAGCAGCGTGTTTCTTTTGTTTGATACTGGCAGGCTGGGAGGGGGCAGTGAAACGATTTTCCGCCGCAATAATAAAAGCGAGACGGTAACCACTTGTCGAGAGGTCCTGCCGGACTGTCTTCAAGTCAGAGGTCAGGTCTCCGGATTACTGAGAGTCTTATGTGCACAGCCTAACAGGGAGGCAACTAATGACCTTTTGTTAACATTTAGATGGACAGGTTTGTAGTTCAAGTACCCGCCAGTGTGAGTGCCTTTCGTGTAAATATTCAGAGCAAGTGCTCCGTTGTTTTCTTTAACTAACACACCCAAAAAAGGCAGCCTTTGGGCAGCCTCCATCTCCACCGCAAACTGAACGGAACTTGCTTGACTGTTTAGATGCATGAGGAAGGCACCCTAAGCAGAGCGTTTGATCACACAAAAGCAGTCGTCAATGTAGCGTAGAAAGATTCTTGGTGGTGGGTTGACAGAAGTGAGATGGTGATTGTCTAGCCACTCCATTCTCAAATTCACAGTTGTAACTAAAACAGAGGCACCCATTTGTGCACCATAGGCTTTTTTAACGGACACTTCTGGTATTATTGGCCTCATTGTGAGCAAGGTTTCCGCAGTGAAGCCTAACTGTCTCTTTTTATTTTCTTGTAAATTTTATTTGGTCAGTGTGCCTGTTTCAGCTCCTGTCATGTTTTCTTGTTGATGCCAAATTATTTTTATTACTTGTGTTCATTCCATTCTTTATTGTTGGGAGAATGCACAATCATTCTGGGATTCTTTTGATGACTGTACATATGCTGGACCTTTTTAATGACAGGTCGGAAATAAAATTTTATTATTTGACAACATGGTGGAGTGTATTGCAGTAACGCAGTACTATGTTGCTATGTATTTATAAGGCCATGAAGACATAGAGAGCTAGACACACATGAAGCACGGCAACAATATTCTTATTGGAAAGACATGCTTTCTCCATGAATGACAACATGTGCCACTGGTTACCTAGGGGTAAATAAAAAGCACAGCAAGTAAATGCCCTGCCCTATAAATTTAGGATACCCACAATTGTGATAAAGATTTACTGTTAATAACTTGTACTGTTACATAGATGGATGTTCAGTATTTCAGACATAGAACAAAATATGATCCCCCGACTCCAGTATTGTAAGTTTGAGCTCAAAATTGAAAAATTTTTGTAATCACCTGTTAACTACTGTATATGACTCATGAGAGTGACGTGGCAAAATAAACATAGTAGAGTATACAACTACTTAAAGGATACACAATTAGCTTGTACAGTGACCTGCACTTCTATAGTTAGAGGAAGGTTTTGTTCATTTCACTTTCCTCTTGCTCAGATTTTGTAGCACGATTGCATTTCTTGGTCCACATCATTTGTAAAACAATGTGTTTACTTGCTTGGTTCATCCTTTAAAAGGCTAAAAACCAACATTGCTTATGAACCTTGTCTTCAAAGCAGCATGTTGTTTACAGTGACACAGGTTGTAGCAGTGCTCATCTATGAACAAATACCTGGATGACCTTTAAGAACAGTAATGCTAAATGTACGAAATGTTTCGGACCAAGAAATGCAATTTCATTGACAAATTTCTACAGTGACAAAGCTGCTGTATGTACAAGATATCTTGAAATTGTTGGAATGAAGTACTGATAGCAAAAGTCTGAGATGCAGTGCTCTGGTTGTGTTGTGTATATACTTTCTTGAGGATCACACTTGGACACACTAAGACTTCTAATTTGCAGTGAATTATGCGAAAATGCAGGGACGTGCAGCACTGTGCATCATTTACTTTTCATGTCATCGCTGGTATATGGGGGGCACAAATTACGCCTTTCTCTCACATCTTTAAAAGATACTCTAATGCACGAAACAGATTTCATTGGATTTGTTGGACACTTTCTGGGTGGTTGCCGTCATGCTGTGTACTGGCACCTTGGAGTACTGATGGTCACATACACTGGTGTTTAGAAGAGATTGTTGCGAAACCTGTTGTACTTGCATAGTGTTCTTCCTCGAAACATTTTTAGTTATTGGTACACCTTTATACTTCAGGTCCGAAACGAGTGACTGTCAGTCATTAATTAGGAGGGTTGTAACCCTGTTTTGTATTTGTATGTACCAGCACAACGAGTCTGATGTCTCGGCCTTTAATTAGTGTGAACAAAGTTGTCAGTTTATTGGATGCGATGTATTTATTATTGCAATTGTTGAAAGCTACAATAAAGTATGTTTATGCAAGAATCCTTTCTCTGTGTCAAGCATGCTTGCTTTAGCTTGAGTCGATTGTGGCTTAACATCCACACTTTCAGCATTTTTTTTTTTCTGGACGTGCATTTTACACACCACTGGTTAAGTTGGTGCACTTAAATTTTTGAAATGTTTTATGAGCAAAATGCATAACACAACCATAGGGGTGTGAAACAGCAGTACTTGAGATCAAGACAAGTACATATTTTATGCCAAATGAAAAGTATTTGGCGTAAGCTATTAGAAAAGCGTTGAGATTTGAATAGTGACTGTGGTATGGTGTTCAGGTCTTGCCGTCCTGACTCCCGAGACAGATTATTTGGAAGTTCAGAATATGATTGATTTATTCTGAACTTTTGTATAATGGATGGAGTATTGCCTAATGTGATATTAGGACTTTAGCTAACGAGGACAATGTGCTATTCGTAGGAAAGTTGATAAGGTTCGCACAGATCTTTTGTAACGGTACGCGTAGCCTCGTGCCTGATATTGCTTCTGAGACTCCCAACGGCGCACTACAATCTCCGAGGCCAAGCCGCTAGGCGAGACCGAGTATGGAAGTGGCGAAGTGCTTTAGTATTTCTGCATAAATTTACTCTTGAGGGATATGAATATTCGCTGAAAGGATGTTGAGCTGTACACAGCTGCTCGCGAGGTTTCGGTTGTCTCCTTGCCACGTGAATTTGCAGTGCCCGCATCGGCATTGTCATCGGGCCATGTGCTTTTTGGAGATCGCGATGTAAACAAGCGAAACTTTGTTGTGATCGCCCCTGTTACGCTTAGGGGCAAATATGGTGTCGGCTCTTCGGCGCAAGATTGCACAACAGGTATTTATGGCGCAGTTGTTCCAAGGACGCCCACTAAAGCACTCTTGCAGATATGCCAATCGGCGACGCGCCTTGCGCGAGGTCGAGATGCCGCCGAGCCCTCCGCCCATCGGTTCCTTCCTCTCGTGAAATTGAAGACGAACAAGAGGTAGGCGTTAAATATACGAAAGTTGGCTGAAACTGTGCTTCCATTAAGTGCTGTCTTTCCTCATATGCGACGTTCTGTTTCATCACAAGCTGCAGCGCGCCGTTCCTGGTCGTCTCCGAGTCGGAACTCAGCGGGGCGCTTGGCATCGGTACCGAAGAGTTCAGAGGACCACTTAGAATAGACTTGGAAAATGTGGTAAGCGTGTGTTCGTATTCGCATATTTCGCTGCTCCGTTACTCACGTTATGCCAATATTGAAATTTTTAGTCTGACGGGACCGAACGTGAGTGTACAAACACAGTAGTTTCGGACATAAGGCGGCGAGAGTACTGGTGATATTACTGATTACTACAAGAGTTCTAGACGCTTCTAGTGTATTTCGAAAAGGAAGAAGGAAGAGCTAGTGCTGCTAAACGGACACAGTTTGTTTTACAAGAGCAAACGTCTTCTGCTGGGCGAGGAGCTTACGGTCAACAAATGGAATAATCATAGTGATTTTGAGTCGCTACTCACTAGAGCGTGTCCGAAACCATGTACAAGACCTGAAGCGGCCACGTATTGTCGTTCATCCTCTTTTCCACAGAAGCATGTGAGCAATGCAACGCTTTTACGACTACCTTCACTTAGAAGCTATCGTAGAGCAAATATGTGGGTCCCTTTTTGGCAGCTCTCACAGGCAGTGGTGTCCGAGGCAGGAGAGCTGGCCGTGCCCCTCGATCGTGCCACTTTTCTCCAGGTGAGTTACACCTATCAGCATATTGTTCGTAGATATTAACTGCTTATATATGTATGCATGCATATTTCTGACCTTCAATGGAGCCGATTTTTAACTCCCCCAGTTAGGCAATTGCTGCAGTATTTAAAAGTCTGTATATTTCTTCAGTGGTCATACACATCTGTTCATCATGCTTTGGGTTTGTTGAATAAACCTAGTGAAGAGTTGGTACATGTCCTGTCTTTTGCACTGCCAGTTCCATTTGCACATTTTTAAGATGTAAGCATGACTCAACTTGCTGATCCTTGTGCGTTGTCAAGCTACAAGTTTTGGTGCAGGAATCCCTATGCACAGCTGGCTGTGCACCACGCCTCATGCCTTCTCAGCGCTTTGTGGTGGACTTCAGCTCACCCAACGTGGCCAAGCCATTCCACGTTGGACACCTGCGCTCAACCGTATTAGGTCACAGCCTCTGCAACCTGCTGAGCTTTGCTGGGCATCATGTCACTCGGCTTAACTACCTCGGAGACTGGGGCACCCAGTGTGGTGCGTGTTGTCCTATTTATGATGCTATACACAGCACTGAAAGGGCATTGGTGCATTTTATTAGTGTGCTATGTTGTGGGGCTGAAACATAATGAGCAACAAAGGAACATGGCAAGGGAGAAAGATGGAGTGGAGCATAACCCTATGTTTGACAGGGGCAGTAAAGAAAATGTGTGTGCGTGAGTATGGTGACATGCTACTTGAGATTAAGAAAAGAATGTTGGGCTAGCTATGTGAAAGTATACAGGAAGTAACTGGTGCAGTAACGCTCTTGTTTGGGTAATTGGTGCATTCTTGAATGCATAACAAGGAAGCACAAAAGAACAACAGTAAAGAAAGGTGTGTACACAGGATGGCTGCTCATCTTGCGTTGCCACATAATGTTGAGGCTCAAGTAATTTTTATAGTTCTGGTAAGAGAAAAAATAATCTTCATCTTAGTCTCTAAAAATAAAATATATAAATTAGCTGTGTGTTCAGTTTTACTTTCCATAGAAGACTTGTTTTCTTCATTCTTCTTTTCTTTTTTTCCTTTTCTTTAATGACTTGTTTGACTGAAATAGCGTGAGTTGGGATCACCCCTAATGAGCTTCGCAGTTGAGTTTGGTGGAGCCTAAAGCTTCTGACTGAATTTTTTTGTTGTCTTTTATCTTAATAATCAGCAAAACGTCTGACTTTATGTAGCCCATCACTTTTTCCTAATTTTTCATCCTAGGACATCTGGTTTGGGTAAGCATTTAAAGAATTTCAGTATTTAACTCCATGCTAATTTTTGCAACATGGGCCTTCATAGTACCTTTTATTTATGCTTTGTTACCTGACATGTGATAATTATAGTTCAGTCTTTTTTGTTTCTATCACTCTATTGTGAGCCTCAATGCTTAGCTTCAGGCTGTTTCTGACCGTCCAGTTCAACTTCAAGCATCTTGCTTTTGCACGTTAAACATTTCCTATTGCTTCATTGAGGAGCGCACCGGAATGCCTCATATGTGCTACTGTAGTAGCCGGAGTTGAAGAAGAACGGGTGCAGAAATGTTGGAGTAAAAAGGAGGGGAAGGGGATGTAGAATTAAGTTAGTCATGCTGTCTTCCAGCATGCTTGCTGTTAGCATTCCCACTACAGGTTGTAGCTGTTTAAAGCTTGGAAAAGCTAGCATGTCACTGATATATTGCAGTTTTATTTTGCAGTCTATATCAGTAACCTGTGTGCTTCTTTCAGCGAGCATTGGTTTGAAAAGAGTTCCTGTGTACTTACTGTATAGATCTGTCTAATGCATTGCAGAAGCTTCAAGGTCTGCAAGTATGGTTGACTTCTTTTTAATTTAGTGTATGTATCTGTAAACAGTTAAATGTTGCTCAAGGAAGTAGCACTGGGATATAGGGCGCAACTGCCTAAGCTTCTGGGAATCTGTTAGGACTTGGTCAATCTGTGTGAGTCCTGTGTATGCAAGTTGGATGCAACTATCTTATCCCTATTCTTTTCCCATTGCTGCAGGTCTTCTACTGGCTGGTTTCGCCAAATACGGGAGTAGTGAGGAGCTCACCAAGGACCCACTTAAACACCTTCTCTCGGTAACCGTCCTTTTGCAAAAGGTTGCTTTTGCATTATGTTTGCACATCTGAAACAGTATTTGCATTGCAGCATTTGGATAGTTCGACTGTTACTATAGTTTGGAACTTGTAGTCCTAAAGAAAAGACTGGGACATAGGTTCTTGTTCTGTTCTGCTTGGTTAGCAAAGGATAGTTTTGGATGCAGCACAGGCTTGCCTGACCAATTTGTGCTAACACTCTCAAACAGTTAAATTTTTAGTACAGAGTAAATTGTTGATGCACAGGAAACTTAGATTATTTACAATAAGTTTTTAGTCTTAAAGCTGAGTCTGCCATTTTGGCTGGAAATATGAGTTTTGTATGTGAGAGCATACCTTAGTATAGCCCCTTCACCCCCCATCCCCTCCCTTCCCTCCCCTTTCATTTTTTGCATTGTGTGAACATTGAGTAGTGGTGCCCTGTCCTATCATGTTTACTTGCAAAGTGCCAGCGCCAGTTGCCATTGGATAAGGTTATGACCAGCATTGGCTGTTTGATGGATGATCCTGGCTTGTGTTGGCTATGTATAGTTTGATAATTGCTAGTGTTGGCTTGCTAATGGCACATGGCAGCTATTGTTGCCATATTCTGGTTAGGGGATATTCAATGTTGGCTGAAGCAGCCTTTCTACTTTTATAATAGCAATAACGTCTTTATTCAACGTCAATCCAGTGATGCTGTCACATGTGAATAGACAACACCATGAGTTAGTTCTGCCTGTAATTTTTTTTCCTTCTCACCTGAGCAGGTCTATGTGGCTGCCAATGCAGAAGCGGAGAGGAACCCTACATTTCGTGCTGAAGCTCTTCAGAATTTTGCTGACCTTGAAGCTGGTAGGTGGCTGCTGGAGCTTACAGCGATGAGAATGCAAGACCTGTTGATCTTGTTCCACATGTCTCGTAGGCCAGCCAGTGGTACTCGACCAGTGGCAAAAATGGCGGCAACTAAGCTTGGATGGCTATGACCAGCAGTACAAGGTGAGAAGGCCTTCTCTGTGGTGCTATTGTAGTTGTAATCGCAAAGAAGCTGTGACTTTGCTATGAGCATTTGAGCACTTGCATGAAAAGAAATGCTATATATGAGCCATTGAAGAAATTAGATTTACTTGTAATTGAAATGCACAAACTGAAATTTGTATTAGAAAGTTCACTTTGCTAGGCTAGGACTTCTACGCTTTACATTGCTAGGTTCCTCCACGGCCTGTGAAGGCAGCAAAGAAGCCCAGCAATGTGAAACCTTCATGTGCTGTGAAGAAATCGGTTCTCTCATTCCTTGTTTATACATATGCTTACTCTGGGTTTTTTTTTTTTTTTTTTCACTTTCTCTTCTCATAAGGGGAGGGGAGTATATATAAGGTGTGTATCAACCACTCATTAGAGGCAAGTGATGAAGTTGTCTTTTAGTTGCCTTTTAGCTGTGAATATTCTCAGCTGGAGTGCATGGCATCAGCTCATAAGGAAACATAAAGGAGGGCCTCCTAAAGTCTTTCATGTAATGCCTGTATGTTGATTCAAAAGCTTTTCTCATCTAATAATGAACAGTAGCTGCCTTTGTGTAGTGAACTCTTGTACTACAGTATCTTTCTTTCTTAAAGCATCTCAAAGTTATGTTGGAGAAGCTTTTCCTGGGATCCTAGCTTGTAAACTAACTGTAGTTCCATTATTTGTTGCTTTGTAAAGGCTATGCACACCAAAGTGGTCACTTGCATTACAGACACATTATGTTGTTTTTATTGCATGATGGTGACCCCCTTTAAATGTCCTTTCTCTGATACCTCAATGCAGCGCTTGGGTGTCTCTTTCGATGTGCTCGATGCTGAGTCCAGGCATAGCCGTAGTTCTCTTGAACTGTTGGAGCGGCTGCGCACAGAGGACAGGCTCACAGCTCGAGGGTTTGTTTGTTTGTTCATATTGTTTGAGAGCTTGCAGTTTAGAGGCATTGAAAAAAGCAACATGCACATTACAGCAGACTTTAAGATGAACTTGAAGGGACCATGAAAATTTTTTGATGTTGTCAGAAGTGCCCTCCCAAGAAAGGATTGGTCACATGCCCAGATGAATGCAAACATCCTACTTCAAAAGGTCGGTAATGTGTACTTGCTAAACATGAAAAATTACGAATGAAACCATTTATGTAACTCAAGTAGGAAACTGTCTTCAAGAACTTGTGCTTTGTTTAAGCTATCTGTGATGGATCTTTGTAACTGCTGTGCAAGTAGGCAGGCAGCCATAAGTCTCATTCAATGATATTTAAAATCCTCCAGTGCATTCATGCTGCTGGAAAAAGTTCAGGAGGCATCTGCTGCCTCCCATGTTTTCCAAAGGCACCTCAAGCACTTGTCTGAGCACTGTGGCACGTCTTTGAGGACATGCACATAAGCATTCATGTCCACAAGGACAGCTTGATTGCCCAGCCTAGAAACTAGGCTGGTCTTTCTTCGTGGCAGTTTTCCTGCACTTGCCTCAGCAGGTGCTGAGCAGCTTAATAGTCCACTGTGTACACTTTGTTGTTGTGGATAGGAAGGGGCATTCACTGAGTTATATTATGGCCACCTCTTTGCCCCCTCTGTAGGAGACCCCTACTCTTCTTTTTGTTTTGTTTTCTTTTGCTTTACTACTGCTTCACTGGTTGGGAGTGGTGGCTTTATCTTTGGTTGGGTACCTAGAGGCTTTTTATAGGCTTCTTTCATTCTTTTGTGCTCTTCCTGCAGGTGGGACAGCAAAAGAACCCAAAAGGCAGGGCTTCCCTAGCACTTGGGGAGCCCAACAATAAAACCCTGGAATAGATTTTTATTGCTGGATACTTAAGTGGCTCTGCCTATTATAAGGCGGGTTCTTTTGTGCTCTCCCTGGTGGCAAGACAACAAAAGAATGTAGGCACCAAGCACCTTGAATGCTTTTTCTTCAATTACAGCTGTTATCCAGAATTCTGACCTAGAATAGCCATATTTTAAATTGAAAATCCTTTAGTGAAGAACAGTGCTTTACATGTGGATGCTGAAAACGGGAAATGATGTAGATGTGCATGGGCATTGCATGCATCGAGTTTTCATTACTGGATTTCAGTATCAGTCAAATATTGCTCTGCTATCATCTTTGTCTTCACTCTTGGATGGCAAGCTGTTTGCATGGAGAAGCTTGTTGGCTTCTTCATTCTAGGAAGCAAACACTCATTTCTGAGTCAGTTGACTAATCACTTTGATAAGTTTTTTTTTGATGATCAAGCCGCCAGAACTCAAGCTGCGAACAGCATCATTAAAAAAAAAGAGCCAGCATATTCTTTATTCTCCTCATAAGGAAGCTTGCTCCTCTTCATGCTGTTCATGGAATGTGTGCTGCTATCTACGATAAGCTAAACAAAGCACTCAGACTAAATCAGCTGTTGCATGGAATTGCAAGAAAATGAAATGTATGGTCAATTAACTCAGTGTGACCTCGACCACTTTTTCCAGGAATACTGGACACGGCACAGAAAAAGTCAGTGCAGCAAATTGCGTTGCTGGTTTTGCTGTGATTAGTGCTGATATTAGTCAAGTTGGTTATCTGTCTTTTTAAATATTTTACCACTGCTGGAGATAACATATAATAAGTATTTCACATGAATGCAGGATTTTAGACAATACTGCGATATTTTCACACTTGCAACAAAAGGCTAGGCTGCATTTATTGATACAATGCTGACCACTTATTGTGTAGACATGCTGTGTAGCCCTTGATCATGTAGTTATCCTTTTTAAAGATGTGCACAAAAGGCACCTCTGTGCAGTCTTTGTTTTCTCGTTAGGGAAAAAAAAAGTAAACCAACATGATTCATGTGTCACTCTGCTTTCGAGAACATGTGCACATTCCCTGTGAACAAATTTCTGTGAAATCCTAATGCTCACATTTACATATTCTACATTGATGTGAAGCTTTTCCTGGTTCGTTCCTTTACTTCACCTACATATGTAATAATATAGCACATAGCACAGGCAGCAGTTGTACTGCAGGCAACGTCACTTCTAGACTGAGGCTAATGACAGAGGCACAGTGTTATAAAAAGTGCAACATGTGACGTAACATGCAAGCCACATTTTTATCATTATTTGTGCTTTACATGGCTTTCAGGGATGGTGTCTTGGGCATCGAATGTCATGAGTTTATCCCACTTGCCAAGAGTTCTGGAGCCAGCCTTTACCTGACTAGGTACGTGATAGCCTGTCATTGCCTTTGAATGTTTGGAGCTCGAACTATTTTTTCATTCATATTTCTTGGCACAAATTTGCCAAATGTTGTTTCATTTGAAAGTAACTGCAAGGTTTCCGGTTCTCTAGGAGGTGAAAGTAGACTTTCAATTGTGCTTGGGTAGCGTCATATAAAATTTGCCTTGTAAATTTCAAGCTTTGTCCTGTTTAAAAGTATTTGCTTGTTTGTTATACATTTTTACATTCAGGTGAAGCTCTGCTTGGATAAATTTGATATGGCATGCAATGCAATGGATAATTCTTCAGATGGGGTTAGCATGTATGTCCCTGCAACAGTGGTCTCAACTGATGTTGCATTATAAATAGCCTTAAGAGTTATGCATTCACATTCGATGGTCAAGCTGTACAGCACTGGAATGAAGTTCGTACTGAAATGTAGATTGTACTCAGACGGCTGCAAAGATCATTTGCAAGGGCCACACATTAGGCAGATAAAAACAGAAGCAGATGAGTTAGTTTAGGTGCGAAAGAAAGCATTGCTGCCATGGACGTCAGTAGATGCAGTACTTTTTGTGGCTTCTGAGATACGTTAGTGGCTGGCGGGTCCTGGACATGCTTCTGCTAAATTTTGCATGAACTTCTACAACATGGTGTGGCATCAGAAGACAGCTTTATGGCAGTTCTGTTGGAGCTGCAGTCATTAAAAAAATGCAAAGTTGCTCTGCTTTCTTACAGGCAATAAGCAATTTACTTCATTCATTTCAGACACTTTTATATAGGAATGAAGCACAGTTATAGCCACTTATGTGACTCTTCATGTTGATAGAAGGTAGTAATTGCTCTGTTGGCTCATGGCATGCAGAATTATACTACTGAATATGAGGTTGTGAGTGACTTATGGCCACAGTTGCTGTGTTTCAGCATAAGTGGACTGTAATGGGTGTTCCAGTCAACTTAAATTCATCAAGGGGCCCTTTTATGTTATGAATCACAATTGAGCTGTTGCTTTGGGCCATTAAACAGTAAACATTAGTTGTTTTTAGAAAGGCAGTTATGTGCACAGATGGCAAAGTTAAACATGCCAAGAAAGCTGCACCGTCTGTGCATTTGCAGTTTTTATTATAGTGGTTATTGTTTGCTCCCTGTTGCTTCTACCTCTTCTACACGTAACTGGGATGGCAATTGAAAACATGGTTGTAAGAATTTCACAAGCTATCCTACAAATGCTTGCACACTCTTCTTGCAACGTCATACATTGCGTGCATTTTTTTTCTATCCAGAGATGTGGTGGCTGCTTTGGAAAGGAAGGAGAGGTATGACTTCGATTGGGCCTATTACGTGGTAAGTACCTTGGAGTGCAGTGAATGCTTCTTGCACGATTCTATGCATACCATGTGAGTTCATTGGCAGACGCTCTTCTAAAAAAATGAACCCATGGGTGGGTTGCTTTCCTAGGTCCAGGGCCGCACCAGTCTGGTTCTGTAAACTTTCATAAGCAGGCCAGAGCTACCACTGCCTGCTACTTGGCATTTGCAATTTGAAGGGAATGGCTTATTGTCCATGTTGCATAAGCAAGTGCTGACCACTGCTTGCACCGAGGATGGGTATTACCGTAAAGTGCAGGCATCTTACTAGCATTTTGAGCTTTGGATACACCCTTGCCTGTTCCCTCATAAATTTGGGGTTTGGGTATAATTTTCTCTAACCCAAACTTGCATTTTCCTGATTTAACAAGATGCGCTAAATAGCAGCGAAGTTCCATGAACAAGTTTAACTGCAAACCAATTTATGTAGTAGTTGTATTGCATTAAGGAGAAGAAGCAATTGCTCACAGAAGACGTATAAGTATACAGCGTGATGAAACATGAAAAATAACGAAGTTTGATAAATTTGAAAGGTGGTTCGGGGGATTTGTCATTGAACTGTATGGGACAAGCAGCTCGCTTTGAAAAGGGCAAAACAGAATGAAGGACAAAAAAATAACAAAACAGCATTCATTGTTTTTTTTTCTTTTTTCTCTTTGTCAAGGTGTGCTACTTCACCCATACAGTATTGGAAATCAATTCAAACGTTTGAGAATTCAAAAGAAAAAGGAAGCATTGAATAATTGTGGCAGAACATCACAAGTCGCGTAGGCATTGATGTCCTAATTATAACAAAATAACGAAATTAATTCCAAATAATAGCACCCACACAACAGCTGTTCTTTGCGTAATGTCAAATGGTCGTTTACTGTAGCCTAAAGTTTATGACACGGTGCAAAAATGCACTCACTGCAAGAGCTAAGCATTGTGTGTAGACATCCGTGTAGACACCCAGTCGCTGTCTGCATGGATCTGTGCGATCTGTGTGGTCCCAGCTACAGCGAGGTTTAATTGTGCTATGATACATTTGGTTATACAGACAGTGAACTATGGAAACATAGTTCACATGGTTTGCTCTCAGGGACTGTCTATCATGCAATAAGTCTTTAAGGAGCACTCCAAGGTGACTGCGCGCAGCGGGTGTTGACTGTACATATTCTTGAAAAATAGTGATTGTAAACCACGCTGTGCTGGTTACAAAATTTATATTTTGACAGTAAAAGACTTCTTTAGTGTCGTGAGTAGTAACAGAAATGGCCAGGAGGGCTCCCGCGTGGTGTTTTCAGGCAGTGCCGGCAGTAAAACCTCTGAGGAGCATGGCATGCGATCCCTTATACCACGCAAGCATTGCACTCCCGATAAAGGTTGACTCCTCGCACCGATTACCATAGCCACACATTACTGGCGGAGGCTTCAGCTCATTTTCCGGGCTGAATATCCAGGTCCTATGAGAGTTTAAGCTCTCCCATCAGTACCATAGGTTTGCAAACTTTGCAGGCGATTGTCTATGGCAGCTTATGAAATTGCATTGAGGTGGTTGTGAACCTAAAATGTTGTCCCACTGATGACCTGTGTGCACAGGTGGATCGTTCACAGGCAGAGCACTTCCGACGGCTGGCACTGGTGCTGGAACAGCTGGGCGTGGAGTGGTCAGACCGAGTGCAGCATGTGACTTTTGGTCGCATCCGGGGTGTCAGCAGCCGCAAAGGTGTCGGTGAGGGGATGCTGCTGGATGACTTGTTAAATGAAGCTGTGCATCGCGCCCGTCATTCCATGGATCAAGCACCCAGTAGGTGGCCGTTTCATACAATAGTTTATCAGTCAACAAGGGGGCAGAGTTATACTGAATGCTGTCGTTAGCATTACATACAGACTTAACAGTTACAGTCGCTAACGTTCCGTCAAGCGTGTTATGTGTGTTTTGCCATCACCACTTTGCGGCCCAACTACCAAAAGTGGTACGGATGAGCAGATGGGCCCATCCACTACACTTTTGTGTTTCAAGTGAAGTTTTCAACCCGGTAGTTGTAAATGAAGGTAAAATTTTCACTAATTTAGTATTACATTGAAAAATGCGAAAAGGAAACTGATGTGAACTGATATAATCATAGTCCCAAGCCCCTTGCACTCATTGCATCACTGAACCTGTACACAAACAGCGTATTAGAGTGCATATCTTTGTGAACGCTCTGGACTTAACTCTAGCAACTGTTATCACTATGTCCAGATATAACAACACGCTCTTTATATACATATGTTTCCTAGAGGTGTATTGTCACAGCAGTGAAAGTGTATTGCTGTGAAGCAATAGAATGAAGAGGGGGAAATAGTCATTGTTAAGCTTGTCTCATTACCTTTCTGTTGTTAATTCATCTACTGTTTGATTGTGAATTGAATGAATGAACAGTCCAATTATTTGTTAGGATGGCTCATTGGTCCAACTGTGCAAGCAGCGACAGAAGCATTATAACAGAAATAGAAAAATAAGAAACGAGGGGAAAATAAACAAAAGGTTATTGCTTTTCAATTGTTGAGTGCCTCATTGTGCTAGAAATTTGAGCAGGTTACTTCTGTAATTATCATAACTACATTAAATTTGCACTGGTTACATGTAGTATTACTCTTTCCAAGCAAAATGCTTCTGTGACACTAGAGAAGTTCAAATATGAATGAATCATTGAAGTCTCATGTCCTTGTTCTGTGTTTTGCTCCTCTGGTGCACTCACTGGTGGTTGTTAGGCATGTATGAAGTGTAGTGTGGCAGTACATGTTGTGCACTATGGGCATTGTGTGCACATGTGCTTGCTGCTCAATTACTGCAGTATCATCCACAGGGCACTACACACTTTTTGTGCCTGGGAACTGAGAAACCTTCCTTGATGGCTTGCATTTGATATCATGATGCTGTATTGAATTACCGTTTACAGCCTCCATAGGGTTACAGTAGAACTGAGACTGCGTTGCGGTCTTAGTGGCCACAGCAGTGCAGTACAACCCATAGCAAATGCACATAATGCATTTTAACATTTAGAACTCTTGCTACAATATAGTCTTTGAGCTGGAATGTGTTTTCTGTAACAATGAGCTTGATGAGCTTTATTGAGTTGCCTCGTAGCATGGCGCAGCTTGTGCACTTGATGCTAGCCCATACCATTTGGGCAGTGTAGCTAGTGTGAGCACATGCACGACTCAGACTTTTGTGGGTGCCATGTTCTGCGTGCATTGAACCAAAGATCGGCGAAGATTTCTATAGGCTTCTGGATGATCAATATTTACATATTTAGTTATACCTAAATGAAATTATTTTTGTTTTAATAGTGGAGCTGGTTCTAGCGCGATGTCCAACATCTGTCGTCCACAGAAAACTTGGCATATCGGGCACACGCCAGATGGGTACAGAATCAAAGCCTGAATGTCCTCTCTGATTAGACTGAAGCAATTCTTCTTCGCACCAAATTAACGTTTCACGCAACCAAGTCGGAGTGCTTTAGCTGCAACATACATTACGATTCTACTAACATCGCAAGAACACTAGCTGGGTTCGAGCGGAATCAAACCCAGGCCATCTGCGTGGTGGGAAGGTGTTCTACCAAAGAGTATATAAAAAAATGAAATTGCAGCAATGCCAAAATGTTAAAGCATGAACTTCTTTTAAAGCATCAGCTTTCTATGAGGGAGGTATTGTGTTCGAATTACAATGTCAGCCAAATAGCCACCAGTTTTTCTAATGGTAGTGGAGTACACCAATCTGGTGCTTGGTCATTTACAGGTACTCAACGATAAATATTGCTGCACAGGGATCAAGGAAAGCCCCTGGGTACACCATAACCCACCACAGCATAGGGGAAATAGCTGAACATCTCTCACTGCTGTGGGAGACAAAGAATTGCTGCCACCAGATACCTACCTGTAAAATAGGTCAAAGTGTGCTTCCAGCCAGGTGCTCAGCAGAATGAAGTTCAGAGTTACCTAGGGGACATGGTGACATGGCAAACTCCTTTTGGAAATTGGTGGTGTGAGACTGTCAGACCTGAAAATTGGGTCACCTTTTTCTTTTTTCGTTGAGTATGAGAATTTGAGGAAAACGAAGAACGTATAGGAACAGCCATGTAGGTGTTGTCTGTATACACAGTAAGATTATGTCTGTCTTCTTTACCACAGTGTGAATCCACTTAAAGGAGTATAGTTCGTGATGAAAATTGTGACCCAGCTGAAGTGAAAAGTGCACAACGGTTTCCTACAGCAACCAAGGTGCAAGATGAGGTAGCTGCCCAACTTGTGGCTGAGCAGCTGGGGCTTGCAGCGGTGGTAGTGAATTTCCTCCGCGGGCGGCGCAACCGGGACATAACCTTCGACTGGCATCAGGCACTGCATGCAGCTGGTGACTCAGGCGTCTCACTTCAGTATGCGCATGCCAGGCTGTGTAGGTAAGTCCCACCATTTGTGCGCCTTGGAAGAAGTAGTAGTACAGTAGAACCTCGTTATAACGAAACCAGATATAACGAACTATCGGATATAACGAAGCAACCGCAATTCCCCTTGAAATTTTTATAGATGGTATTGATATTGGTTACAACGAACTAAATACCGCTCCCCCGTCAACTTCGTTATAACGAGGTTTTGCTGTAGTTGTAATAGTACTGGTATTAGTAGGAGGAGGAGAAAACTTTGAGGTATTTAGTTATGTTGTCCAGGGTCCCATTTGCTGCTACAATCCGGCTGGCCCAGTCAATCAGTTGTCGCTGGTTGTCCATGGCTGTGCTGGATAGAGCAGTATTCAACTAGGAAATAGAGGGGTCACATATTTTAGGCTGTATGGGTGGTTCGAGATGTGCCTTTTTACTAGCTATCAGGGTTTCTTAAAAGTGCGCAAATAGGCAAAAATTATTTGTGATAAATTTAATATCTTGCTAGTCGACTTATCTCTTAGATTATGTACTAGTTCTTGCTCACAACTTTAAGTAATTTTTAAATATAATGTCGTCTGGTATTGTAATAACTGACAAGAGGGTCAGACTCCACAGAAACAAGGGGGCTTCGTGGCCCCCCTGAATCTGGGTGAGGCTGCAAAGTTAGTTTAGTATTCTTTTCTTTAGAAGTAGAATTGTTTGTAATGTTGTTTGCTGCCCTAGGAATTACACTTTCTTCTCACGGGCTGCTGCAAAGTGTCCTCTGATGCATTGTTTTATATTAAGTGTACACCAATTTATGAGCTTGTATAAGCAAAAGTTTCTATGCATAGTATTTGGTGGCAATATCAGTTTTCATTTACATGTAGAAGTACTAAGATAGGTGTCAAAGTATGCTGATACAGTTTGACATTTTTGGAGTAGCCACTTTCATCGGTGCTGATTTGGGCTGTTGCCATTTAGCTCTTTGGTAAAGAATTACTAAAAATCCGTTAATTTGCTGTTGTTAGTTAACCTTTCAATGAAATTGAAGAGCCGAATTTGAGTGCTGGCTCGTTGTAACCATGTGATAGCTTGGTTTGTGTGCCTCTTTGTGCTCCTTTATGCACTGAGGAGGTCTCCATGTGCTCGAGAAATGTCAGGTTTGAGAGTTGCCTCGTGGCATTGTGGTCATAGTGTGCAGGATGCTTGCTTGTGCATGAATAACTAAAGTGTCACCACGTCCGAAGAAGGACTTCACTTGTCCTACAGTCACCCTCCTTTATTGTGTTTCTTTGTCAGGACGGTGCTAAGGCCTTTACTTTTTCGTTGCTGTAACGGCATGAATAATTGTAATGTAATTGCAGTTAACTTTCATAGTTGAGAAAGGTCCTCTCTCTTGTTGCCATCGTTAGTATATCGTTAATTTTTGCCACTTTTACTGATGCTATTTTGCTTTGTTACTAGTCTCTCTCTATTTCTCTCTTTTTGGTTTATCTCACACTGCCTACAACTATGTGCTTTATGGGTGCCATTTTCTCAGTGCTGCAGGTGCTGCTTCGTGCCATAGCTTTAACATCGATGGAGTCCGCTAGTTATATGCAACAAAATGTGTTTATTATTATCCTGGAATGTCCATTGGCAAAGTGTACACAGTGTTTGAGCGGCACAAATTATGTTGAAAATTCACATGTTATTCTTTCTGAAGCAGAGCGGGGCTCTTGTAATGCGGTGAAACACCTGCACTGCATTGCTGATAAGCCATAAATTTCTTTCAAGTGAAAGACCATCACTGGAATGGGCTCATTGCCTATCTGGCCTCAATGGAACACATCTAACCAGAATAACAGTGCCCTGCTATGCAAGCATAACAGCTATTGTAATACATTTATGGAATCCACAAAGTGCTGTGCTATACAAGTGTTGCAAACATCCAAATGCACCCCTCTTTCCCAGCCTTGAGGAAAAGGCCGGGTTGTCTGTAGAGCCGGAAGCTTCGGTGGATCTTCTGCAAGAACCTTGTGCACTTGCTCTGGCTGTCCAGATAGCCAGGTAAGGCCTGCACCTCTCAGTTCATGCCCTTTTATTGTTATAGCTCTTTTTTATGCTGTGGACATAGCCACTTGAGGCATGCTACTGTGTTATATACAGTAGAACCTCGTTATAACGAAACCGGATATAACGAAATATCGGATATAACGAAGCAATCGCAATTCCCCTTGAAATTCCTATAGATGAAACTGATATTGGTTATAACGAACTAATGGTTATAACGAAGTAATTACCGCTCCCCCATCAACTTCATTATAACGAGGTTTTACTGTATTTATCCAGAAGTTTTACACGCTAGAACCATGATGTGATTAGGAGGAATGCCGTAGTAGGGGAGTCTGATTATTTTTGACAACCTGGAGCTATTCAACGTGCATCTAAATCAAAGTACTACATGTGCGGACCCATTTTGCCAGCATTGGAAAGTGTCTGCCGTGGTCAGTAATGAAACCCATGCCCTTGAGCTTAGCAGCGAAGTACCTTACCTGCTAAGCTGCTGTAGCAGGTTGCATATTGTGTTAAGAGACTGCTGGAATGCTTTGTGCAAACCTACTACCCACTATGGCCTTAGGGTAGTAGGCTTGACTAGGGCAGGCCTGTTTACCTGCATTTCTGCTTTCATGCTGCCTAGCAAAGGTTTTCTCTTTTGCAATGCATTAAATAGTGTATTAATATGGTTTGGTATATTTGAATTAGTTCACAAGTGTTGTAGATTTGTATTTACGTGAGGCAGGAGCATAGCATAGTTTTATATTAGAGTGGGGTGAACAAACATGCATATGTTTGTATGTATGTGTGTTTATATAGAGTAGTGTATACATACAAATATTACAAATTTCAAAGGGTGGAATTGGGTGGGAAGTGTATGTTTGTGTGTTTATATAGAGCAGTATATACATGCAAATAGTACAAATTTCGAAGGGTGGAGGTGGGTGGGAGGTGGGGTGCCTTGAACACCCCAATCCCTTTTGTGTATAGTGTAAGCCTGAGAGTGACCATACATCAGGCCTGTACATATCTAATGCCAGCTTTTACTGGCATTTTCTTGTGTTCCATCTCTTGGAGTTGTGATATGAACATCACCAGAGAGGGCACCCAACCGCAACAGTAAGCCACAGACCACACTCAGCCTAATGCTAGACCACTGTCTCACAATATGGCTAGATGAATGAAACTCAAAACTAGCTAAAGTAGTGCATAACACTTGTTGATGAAGTAACGAATAATCCTGATTACTCCTGATTATACTCTTGAATATAGCTTCTGCACATTATTTGTAATTTTGCTGTATATAAGATATTCGAGGTATTGCAAAAGAAATGCACTGCCGCTGTAAGGTTTACTTTTATTTCATTTGTGGTACCAGCTATAGAAATTAATAAGAGCCAGCAAACTTGTAAACTATGTATTGCCTCTCAAAATTGCAGTGGCACCCATTGCCTGCTGCGAACGCCACTGCAACTTCTGTGAGGGTTTTGTGATGCAACCGTTCTTGCTAAACCTAAAGCACTGAGAATTTGAGAAGGGTTCTTGCAGATAGTTTACAATGGTCATGAGTGCTGTCCTGTCGAAATGTCTACAAGCATCAGTTTGTATCTTACGAGCCATACTGTACACAGTGAAGAATTCTAGATTCGACCTGGATGGCACCCATTTGTGCAGCAGCGATACTACCAGTACACTGGCAGAAGTCGCTGCCAGCCACATGCTGATTGGTTTTTGCTGATTCAGCTGCTTCCAGTGGTGGTGTTCATATCTGGAATATCCAGAGAGTGTTTGGGCTGCTGTCATTAAGAGTGTAAGAGTGTCGAAGCCATGCGGCACCAGTGTGATGCCAGGGGACAAAACACCAGAAGACACCGATAATAGCTTTCTATGTGGTTCAGGCTTAAAGGGCCCTTCATTCACCCCGAGGTCGAAAATTTGTTACGTAGTGGCAGTCTGCAAGGAACATGAAGCTGCAAGTATTTTTCAGAGCAGTGCTGTAAGAGCAGAGTCACAGGTATTTGATGATGGGCAAATCAGCCACCGCCTGTTTCTCGCTTTTCTCAACCCTGCCTGTTGTGGTGTTGTGGGTTCAGTTCTGATTTCGCTTACATGCAAGTTCATCCCCAGGGGCCACTGTACCACTGTACATAAACTTTTGAATAAAGGAGTTCTTCGCTCTGGTCACAGCTGCTATGAATTTCTTCATGAGGCCGCTGCCTTGATGTTCCCCGGTGTCCGCATCTTTTACAGCCACACCGACGCTTCACTGTGGTGACAAGGATGGTGACACCTCAGCTGTCTCCCTGCTGCACTCCTCTAAGCACCATGTGAGCACTAGGTCACATGTTTGGTGTGATGCACCGCCCCACCACGGTGGTCTAGTGGTTATGGCACTCGGCTGCAGATCCGAAGGTGGCGGGATCGAATCCTGGCCGCAGCGGCTGCATTTCAATGGAGGCGAAATGTTGATGCCCGTGTGCTGTGCGATGTCAGTGCACATTAAAGAACCCCAGGTGGTCGAAATTTCTGGAGACCTCCACTACAGCGTCTCTCATAATCAGAGCCGGTTTTGGGACGTTAAACCCCGCAAATCAATCAATTGGTGTGGTGCACAAGCATGGCCCTGCTCGCCTTGCAGTCAACGGTGCCTTTGTTGAAGTGCAGCATATCCCTATGGGCGACTCCACGGCACACATATGTAGGCACGCTGATTGATCGATGTCATCCCCCTCCCCCCACCTCGGAGCACGGCACCGAAGAAAAGAAAGGCAAACGGCGTTTAGTCTGAAATTTCAGCTCTTTCCGTGGTGTGTAACGATGAAAACCTTAGTGGACGCATTCACAAATGCACAATGTATGCATTGCGCTCGTCACCTCGAAATGGTGAGGGCCCACTAACATCATGCATAAAATCTGATGAGGTGCACAGGAACTTTGTGCTGATACTAACACAGGGAGTCCTGTTCTCATGGGAGATATCTTGTGACATTCGTGCAGGTTTGAAGAAGTCGTGTGCAGTGCAGTTCACCAGCTGGAGCCTTGCATTGTGGCACAGTATCTGTTTGCACTTAGGTAGGTATTCCGTCCAACCTAAGGCTGCTTGCCTCCTTGCAGATAACACTGAGTGAACTAACCTATTTCCTACTTCTTAAGGGGGGACACTGGTCTTAGAAGGCCGAAAATTGCAAAAAAAAATCGACTTTTTTGAAGCTGACATTTTCGGAATCTCTACCTATTTTTGCACAAATTGCACACATGTGCAAAGTTTCTAGCTTCTCTTATTATTTTTGCCGTAAAATTAATTTGTAACACCAATATGAGGTGTGTCTGAGCGCTAATTGTTGCTAATTGATTTTGGCCGCTTCGCTTGTTTGCTTCTTCTGTAAAAGTCGACCTAGGAAAGCTAGAGCTACAATTCCTTTTGCACAACGTAGCTAAATATGCATAGAAAGCAACGCTGCAAGCAGATTTTCAATCTACAGTTCAATTTTTTTTTATTTTGATTTTAAAATTATCATGTTCTTGGCTAGGTGTAGACCATGAACTTATTAGTGCTGTAAATTGAGAAGTAGTTGTTCAATTTCCAATCACCTTGCAGCGTTGCTCTCCTTAGGCTTTCTAGTATCCATATATGGGTTTATAATAATGTTACGTTGCATAGATAACTTTTCATTGTTTTGGCAAACAATAGAATGAGATTGCTAATTATCTCTGGAAATAATTGATCTGTGTAAAATATAACTGGATAGTTAAATAAAGCTAAAAAAAACTGAACAAAGCTGTGCAGTTTCATATAATTTGGCTGAGAAATAACCTATGTTATCTCTAAGAACCATGTCCCCCCTTAAACTAACAGCGACAGTACAAGCACAAGGGAACGCTATGCTCATGCAACAGTTGTTTCCAGCTGACTCTATCAGCCATGCCTTCTTGCTACATGTATTCACAATGCACAAATGTTTAATGCACAAATGTATTCCAGTTCATTGAGCAACTTCAGTTGGATTGAACGTGCTTGTTATCTGGCTCATGCACTTTCTTGTCAGAATACAGCCTGCTGCAGTTGTAATGGATTCACATTAAAATGTGCTCTCACATATGGCAAATCATTCTTCGAAATTTGGTTTGTCAATGTGTTATTAACATAAGTTCCAGTATCAGTGGACCTAGTTTTTAATGGGACACAGGCTACAACAGGCCACTATTTTGGCTAACACATGTTTTTAGTGAGTCACATAAAATACACTTTGCAATATGTTACAGTATCATTATTTTTAACCTTTGTTGCAGTTGTAGTAACAGGCCACATCTTTTATTATGCAAATGAATATGTTCAAGGTTCACGCTTTTGCTACAGGGCTCTTCTTTATTTTATTGTTTTTGTTCATGGGATCAACAAATTTCTGGAATTCAAAGTTACAAATACCAAGGTTGTGGGTCTGGTCCCCACTGATGGGAAATTTATCTATCGTTCACTTTGATTCATTCTTCCTTTCTCATAACTATTACACTTCAATTAAAGTTTACAATAACTTTCCTTTATGCTATTCTTGGCTTCATTGTCTGTTGGTGTCATGTAGTTGTAAGGTGAAAAGGTGGGTGAGCTGGGAACTGATTCATAATTGAGAAAACCAGTGCGAACGATGATGGAATATACAGAGGAGGAACGCGGGACAGTGTTCATCCTGTGTTCCTCGTCTGTGTGTTCCCATCATTGTTTGCACTGTTTTTTTAATCATCTGGTTGTGTCTAACAGAAATCATGTTCCTTACGTGTCTTGCCCTTAATGGGACAAATATGTTCGGTATGTTTATGTTTATACATGACAGATGCTATGCTGTAATCAGACGTGAAAGACTCCATCGTCTTTCACCTCCATTGTGCTGTTGTGAAACTCTGAATCTTGCAAATAATAGTGATGTTCATTTTCTTTGAACATTGTCATTGTGGCTCATTGAAAACCATTGCTGTTTTCTTGCTGTTGTGCAGCCATGCCATTGGCCGAGCCGCTAAGGAGCTTCCTGTCAAGAATCAAAGACTGCCTGTGGCACAGGTGATACACCATTCAACTGTCAATCAGCAACTGTGTGCGTACTGTGTGGCACTCAGCCAACAGCAAAAGCATTGTGGTTTCGGAACCAACAGTGGGCTGTAATAGCAGCGTGCAAAACCCATGGTCCCCCCACATACGTATAAGAAATCTAGCAGTTTGGTAATCAGGTACAAAAAGCTGTCCTACTTTCAGAGTCCTCTTCCTTTTTGTCAGAACCAAAGCGAGAAAAATGGTGATTGCGGGCTGAGGCTTAAACAGACATTATGTGTTAGAACTTAGAAGATTAGTTCCAGGCAGTTGAACTTATTCCTAGTCGTGCGTGAACAGCTGTTGGCACTCCCACATTTCCTGCATTGCAGCACTGGCAAGCTTGCATTGTCTTAGTTCGAGCCAGATGTAACTTTCGCTTAATATTTTCTGTTTTCAGGTTGTCACTCAGATATAGCATAACAGGCATCTAGTTCGGTTACACGGACAACACAAAGATTGTTTACCATCATAAGTACCTGTCATAAACTGGAGACTGCTGTAACATGTATGGTTAGGTGTGTATAAATAACAGACAGGTTTTAGACATCGTGTTCGGTTTGACAAGTGCCAACTGTGCACGCTACCGTTGTCACTTTTACCTTCAGCCACAACTTTGCCAAAGAGCTAGATTCTTCATCCATTCTTCCTTGTACTGGTTTTGCGTGTTTATAGCCTTAAAGCATTACAATGTATAAACGTATTGGACTAGAGTCTGTACTGAACGTAGTACCTGATGGCACAAATGTTGTGTGTGTAACTATTATATGGTTCTCTCCACTACATGGCCTAAATAGTTTTCATGTGGAGTAAAATAGCCTGTTTCAGTGGGATGAACAGTAGATGTGCACCTTCTAAAAGCATGTGGTTGCTTCTTTCTTCATTTATGAAAATAATGAGTTTGCACCTTCGAGGATATTTGGTTATGGTTGACTTTTCTTGCAGGCAAGGCTTCTACTTTTCCACGCTGCAAGAGTGACACTTGCGCAAGGAATGCGGCTCCTAGGCATTGAGCCGTTGACAGCCATGTAGATATTTATTAAAGTTCAAATGTTCAAATCACACTGGCTGAGTGTGATTTTGAGACTTTATCATGTGCGTGTATATTATGAATAAAACATTCAGCATTCCCACTTATATATAAAGGATTTAAAATACATGACATTCTGTTATGTCTGAAACAACTAACAAGCAATTTATGTATTAATAGGTCACTATAGCATTTCTCACACACCTTTTTTCACTATAACATCTGGCTTATCTGATGCAGAAGGATGAAAGTGAGTTACTGGTACCGTGTGCAGTTTTATACCTCTTAAGAGACATAACTGCAGCATAGTGTGTATAATACACATGAAAGAACACCAAACAGAAAGACCTATTAATCAGCACATAGTCTGAATATATTTGAGAACTCTGATTTCTATTAACAGGGTATTTGAATGATGATTGATGTGACTGAACATGTCCTATGACTTATTTCCTGAATCTAAGCCTCATCAGATCCCCTCCCTTATCTAATGCCTTGACAGGGGTCTTTAAGGGAAAACTGAGGTAGGATAGACAGCATCATATCTAGACATGTCTTCGTAAACGTTTATTAGGAGTGTCGTAGATGACTGGTAGTGCTAGAAACCTTCCTTTTTTTCTTTCACTTTGTCTGGTCAGTACTATCAGCGTCAAATGAAAGCTGAACAGTGGAGCGCATGCCACAAGCATTAGAAACAGCATAGTGCACACTGTCTAGTCATCAGGGCAGACAGGCCCACACATCCAGTTTGGTAGCACAGTGCCACCCCACTGAAGTGCGATTTTTTTTTTTTTGCCCGTGTTCCCACTCGGATTTCTGAAAGGAAGAAAAAAAAAGAAAACAAAAGCGAGAATTCTGAAGCTCGGCATTTTCAGGTTAAATTAATCGTTTCCGGCTGGATCTCCAAAAACAAAAACAGTGCAGGTAAAGCAAAAGCAGTGCTGCTGAACAAGAAAAGGTGATAGCTTGAAATCAACCACAAAGCGATTAGAGTTATCTTTTCTTTATATCGTGCCCCGACACTGATTGCAATGCAGCGCTGGAGTAAAAGCGAAGAACTGCGAGCGATACGACGAAAAGCGCTTGGCACGCTCATGCCGGCTACCGCTATCACCATACGTAAACCAGAACAGAAGTGAAGATAATACACTATAGGGGGATCGCGCAGTGCTGCCACACCGGATGTGCTTGCCTGTCAGTGGTGATGACAGGACGGTGCGCACTATACTGTTAACAGTGCTAGTGGCATGCGCTCCGCTGTTCGGCTTTCATTTGACACTGATAGTACATGGTCTGTACGGAGAGTTTTTTTTTTCTTTTATTTTCTTTCTTTCTTTTCTTTTTTTTGTACAAAGCATATGTGATAGTGGTTCATAGGTGTAGGCAATTGCACTGTTCTCCTATTTGTTATTTGGACTGTGGTTGATATAAGTCGACAAAATAAGCAAATGTTTACTTGCACTGTCTCACCAGTTTATTTGTAGGCTATTTACTCACTCCATACTCATGCACTAACAATAATCGACATTCACTCACATTCCTACTGATTCTCAGGGACACTCAGTTGAACATAATTACTTACACTGTAACTCAGTGGCACTCACTTGTAAGGTACCCACATGCACGGAATGTCACATAGTCATTCACATTCATATTTATGCCGACACATTCTTGTTATCAGATTTCACTTACACTTGTGCTGATGAGGGCCAATATTTCATGGTGATGCTTCTTCCAATACTTATGTCTTTTTGTGTTTCAACTTTGCTCAGGATAGTGGTGCATCCATATTATTATTATTAGTAGGCTCAGGCAACCACGAGCATTGCCCCGCCATAGTGGCTATGACGTTGGCTGTTGATCTGAAGGTCACTGGATCAAATGCCGGTTGCAGTGGCTGCATTACGATGGAGGCGAAATGCTGAGTTTCATGTACTGTGCGATGTCAGTGCACATTAAAGAATCCCAGGCGGTCAAAATTTCCATAGCCTTTCACTACGTTGTCTCTCATAATCGTAACATGGTATTGGGGTGTAAAACCCCAGAAATCAATCATTCAAATCAACCATGAGCATTGAATGATAAGGGTAGCATTGGAATAGAGCATAATGCATTGCTGCAAAAATGCTAGCCCAGCACTCGTTCCTGTTCATTCTAATGTGCACACAAACTCGCTATACTCACTCCCATTTTTGTGTTTATCCACACCTTTCACTGCTGACTAAAGGACTACCTCATGCTTTGAGCATTGAGTATGGTTCAAACATGAGTCTTTGTGCTCATGAGTGAATATGAGTCATGAGTTTCTACAAGAGTTCCTAGATGTACATACTCCAAGCCATGTGACCTGCTGCACTAGTCTAGCGGAAATGTGTTGACTTGCGAAACTCAAAGTTGCTGGATCGAATTACAGTCATGGTAGCCACATTTCGATGAGGGCAGAATGCAAGAAGTGTCCATGTACTTAGATTTAGGTGTGCGTCAAAGGACCCCAGGTGGTCAAAATTACTCTAGAGACCTCCAATACAGGATGTGCCTCATAATCGCAGCTGATTTTGGTATGTAAGACCCCATCAATTATTATTATTAGTGCTGTGGGTTGTGTGGAAGCTGGCATTTTACGCACGTAAATGGTTGCATTACATTAGTGCATTGTGTTAAAAAAAATCTATTCTGAGGTCCTGAAACCACATTACAACAATGAAATAATGAGGCGCATTGTAATAGGAGACTGCAGATTAATTTTAACGACAGAGCTGTTGAACCTTGAGTTCCAGCTGTATGGAGCATCCGTGAAATTGGCAAAGTGGGTGAGGGTAAAGAGAGGGAGAGAGACAGTGTGAAATGAGGAAAGGAGGTGCAGATAGAGAAGGAATGAGAGGCAGACAGGAAGAGAGAGAGAAAGAAATAAGACAAATTTTCTCAGTGAGGTGGGATTTGAACCAGGGTACGCACAGTCTGAAGGCAAGCATCGTACCACTCCTTAGAGTCATGCTTTTGCACAACATGTGTTGATGGGAACCATATCATTGCATTGTACCGATGATTGTAGCACAGCTTGCTATGGCCTATAGAAAGAGAAAATGAGAGTGAGATAGAGAAAAAGAAAGATTGACAGAGAGAAGAGAGGAAAAAATCCAAGCTGAGTGTTTATGGTCCGAAGGCGAGCGCTCTTGTTCCGAAGGTCATGAAACTCGCGATCTGAAGGTGAGCACACTTGCTCACCAGTTCTTGTAAGCATGGAACTGGCTTAATTTTTTACACTTGTTAACATGTACTTGCAACCAATTGCACAAGCATATTTCTTTTCTTTCCGCTGAAATGCGACGGTAATCGCACTTGCAGCTTTGAGGGTGACGCAGAAACTAACATCAGTCTATAGACATTTTAAACCATTTCATACAGTTTCTGAATCATGTAAATGTTACTACAGGACACACTCTGGCTTTATATTTTTGTCAGATACTTAAAAAGGACCAGTAATGATGCATCTAGGTGAAAACAGAGCTTGTTCAGGTTTTCTACATGCAGTGTACTTTTTACGTGAAGCATTACAACGTGACACTAGACGTGTATGTTGCACACATGGTTGTCCTGTGCCACCTTGTCCTTTTTGTAAGATTGCTACACAGAAAAAATGAACAATCATGCAAATTAGGTCAAGCTGCACCCTGATTAAATTAAGTAATTTTAGAATCGTTCATAGTGGCATCACTTAACGACAAGTACTATAATTTTTTTTCGTGTTCCAACTGTTGCAGACTGTGCTGAAAAAATTGTTAAACAGAAAATGCCACTAGAGTGATGCTATGACAAAGACAATTCCACATGTTGAAACGTTGGCTCTACTAAATTCGCACCCCGTTCAGTTATTTCTTTCCTCACTTCATGCCTTGATTTTCTTCTGTTATCTGTTGTTTGGATTGTTCCATACTGTGTTATGCAACAAGCTACATTAATTATAATGTGAATACAGTTTCTTTTTTTTTTTTGTCTTCTTTTGTGATAGCAAATTTGAATGCCCCCCCCTTTTTTTTTTTCAAGTATGGCACTTAACTGTTGCAGTGTATACATATGTGACTTAATTTTTTTCTTTAGTTTGTAAACAACCATGCTACGATGCAGTAAATGTGGTCAGGTATTGCATCTCTAATGGTACCAGGTCCCACCCTATGTCAAAGTTCCAGTTAGACCATTTACTGGGACCACTTACTTCAAGCAGAGCTGGTTCAGGTGCCACTTCGATCCCAAATGGGCCCAGTTACATCAAGTACATCAATTGTCTTGGTTCCATTAGGTTTCTAGTTTTTATTCATTTTACATTTCATCTACATTGCCATAAGGCGTTCTGAAGGGAGGGGACATGGGTCACAGCATACCACAGTTAGCAATAGACAACAATGTACAACGTGATTCAAAGAAAAACAGTAACCAGCGTGTTATACAGCATGTAAAAAAAAAAAAATTACACTCATGCACTTTAAACATCAGCACACTTCAGGATGGTAACGCATCCATATTGAGAGTAACGAAGTGGTTGTTGTCAAAGGGAAGAATAAAGTTCACTATCAGTTTCACTGACGATATCGTCTGGGAGACGGTTCCATTCATGTATTGTTTTTACAACAAACGATCCACCACAGGAGTGCGTTTTGTACAAGTATTCTAATATTTTTCGTGAATTATCTCAATGAATTAAGACATACGTTGGTTCTAAGAGGTATTCTTGAGGATTAATTGCATTTCTATTGTAGTAAGTACTATGAAGAAACTTAAGCCACAGTTTCTGCCTTCTTGCTACTAATGGCTCTCATCCCAATGCACGTTTTATTTCTGTTATACTTGCAAATGAATTATAGTTGTTACTTACGAATCTAGCTGCTTGATTTTTCACTTTTTCCATCTGACTGAAACCAGTTGCTTCCATGACTGGGAGCAGTTGGTCAGTAACTGGGACCGGTTTGTTTCCAAATGAAACCAGGTGATCTCTGCTGGTGCCAGTTGAAACCAGTTAGATTACCATTTACATGTTTTCACTAGGGAAGCAGTCAATTAACGAAAAATTTTTTTTTCATTCTAAATATTTTTTTCCTGGGATGTGTGGTAGTCCATCACCAAAAGTTGCATGCATGAATGATGAATTCATGCGTGCAACTTCACGCTGATTGAAAATTTCGCAAATGTTGCACCGTAAATCGGGAAGCCTGTTTGCAAATGACCTTTGCAGGGGCCAGGACGCCGGCAAGGGCGAGTTCGAAATACCGAATTAAATTACTGTTACGACGCACAGGATCGTCGCCGTGTCCTGTGCGTAGGTTATACACTACGCGCGACTTGCGCCAGGCAGACAACACAACAAGTAAAATTGTGCTAAAGAACGCGCACCGGTTGTGTACAGCTCCGCAGATGCCTTCTAGATATATTGATCGAAGCTAAAAATTTCGTGCGAGCATCATGCGCACTGCCTGCAGATGCGGCCGGAGCAACAACCACTTCCCACAGTCAGATATGCCCTTGTCGAGCCACGTGGCCGCCGTTCAAAAGAGTTATCGAAAATAATTTTGCACTGCCTGTATGTGCGACTGACATCCGCGAAGCCAGAGCTTGGCCGCCTTGTTTTCGTTTTCAAATTATGGCGCCTTTTCTGTCGGTAAAGTTGCGGTACTTTGTGCTTTCACTTGCGCTTTGCCTGCGCACCTCAACAAACTTTCGCACTTGTACAGTTGTTGCATCGTGGCTTTGGTAGCACATTGGTATTTTCGTGGACTTTCTCGATTTATTTTTTTCGCCGTGTTTGCGGCTTGTGGCCTGTGCAAGCGAAACGTTGCATAGGCGACGGCGAAAGGAGATGGGGGCGATGGTGAGCATCACCATTGGTCAGCGCAGACCATGAGGCCGTAGTGACGTCATGCGGTGACGTGAACGGTTTTTCTCTCGTTGCCCACCGCTTGGTGTGTGTGTTTGGGGCCTCGGAGGAGAGCTGTGCCAGCAGCAGGGGCAACACTCTTGTGTCGCAGGGCTGTCTTGCGGGTCCGTCTCCGTAGCCCGGTTCGCGAGCGCCGATGTCGAAGATGTCCGGCCAGAGCCTCAACGATCGGCTGATGGCAGCCCGGCACACCATAGCGGGTCAAGGCCTCGCCCGGGTGGTCTGCAAAGCGACCACCGAGGAAGTGATCGGCCCCAAGAAGAAACATCTCGACTGTAAGTGGGCCGCCTGTTACCGTGCGTGCCGCACACGTTTGTGGCCGGTCAGCGGTGGCCCAAAGGTGGGCCCCGTGCTGTAAGCCTAACAGTGCGCGCCGCCGTGGGGCCGCCGCGCTGTCACCGCCCCCGGCCCTCGGCTCCCGGCCCCAGCTGCGCACTGCTGCATTGACACCCTCTTGTTTGCAGCCTACGACTGCAGGCTCAAATGTCGCGTGTGCGTGACCGCCTCCCTCTGCCGCCGCCGTCACCGATACACAGCGGCAGAGGGAGTCTTACCCAGAGACCACCCCCGAAAATTCGTCGCCTGCTTGTGCGGCGACTTTCGGAAGGCTGGCTGCACGCTCACACTACTATCCCAACGCCCTGTAGACACTTTTTCGGTGCATACTGGTCGCTAGTTTCGTCGTACTTCCAACAGGCTCAGATGAACATCTGCCGACAGCTGTAATGCCCCTGTGGCCCGTGCCTGCGACACGTCTCCGCGTTTACGTTTTTGACAGACACATTTAACTTCGTTGGCATGTGACTGTGTGAATATTCGTTCTCGGCTAAATATTCGCTTCCGAGGAACCGCGCCCCCTGTGGTATCGGCTGCACTGAGAAGTTGCGTGATTGTTTAGCTTGCTGCACGAGAACAGTTTGGCATGCATTTGCAACTAGTGAAACTAAACCCAGGTTAAACTGAGCGCGTATTTGGGGACAAAGACATGACTAGAACTGTTATAGGGAATCAGTGTCAGCATGTGTACTTTTAAGACCATAAGCACAAGGCAAAGGGCCATGTTATTCTGCTATGTTCATAAAAATTCCTTGCACAGAATGGGCAAAGCTTTAGCTTTGCCATAGACCACTAGTTCTACAGGGCTTCCTTACTAATAGCAGCCATGAGTTTTCTTAAATAACGTAGTCGCGCAAGAGTTCTAAAGGTTTTCCAAATGGTCATTGCTTATTTTTAATGAAATTTCCGATCTATTAACCCACGACTAACCTACAGGTTTTTTTAATCATGTTACATCTAAAAATTGGGAATACCAGCATCAAAAATTGTAGTTAAATTGAGAGAAAAAAAAAAGGCTGAATTTGCATGCAACTTGCACATGCAGCCAGAAAGTTGGAACACTGATTGCAAATTTTTGTGTGGCACTGCATAAGTATTTCACAGATCCCGTGCACCGTAAACCTCTCGCGTCTACAGCACGGAGTATCACTTGTTACAGTGGTAGTGCTAGACCACAAGCACATTGCTTTTATTTCTCCTAACATGTGTTCCACCTCTTTTTTTCTAAATACTGCTGTCATTTTGGGAAGGATATTCTTTTTGTTGTGGTGCATGAAGTAAAACCTGACCCCTTCCCCACAATTTTTCAGACTTGCTACACTGCACGAACGAGCCCAATGTCTCGATCCCACAACTGGCCAACCTGCTCATTGAACGTGCCCAGAACACGAACTGGGTGGTGGTCTTCAAATCCCTGGTCACAGTGCACCACCTCATGTGCTATGGCAACGAGGTGTGTTGGGCTTGGATTACCGCTTGTGGGGCTTTGCTGTGATGACCGCTTTCTTCGCAGAGGTTCACACAATACTTGGCATCGAGCAACTGTACGTTCCAGCTGGGTACCTTCGTGGACAAGACAGGCGTCCAAGGTGAGTTTTTCTTCTCTAATTCAACTATTAAGAGGAACCACTGATGTAGTGACAGCTGCTCATTAACAGTGGGTTTAGTGGGGCATGTTGGTACGTCATTAGAGTTATTATAAAGACGGTACTACACACGATAAGCAAGGAAGCACAGGACAGAGCACTGACCTGTGCTGGCTTACTCGTCCTGTGTTGCATTGTCTAATTTTTATGATGGAGGGAACTGATTGCATTGCCCTTACAAAATAAAAATGGTTGAAACCTCATAGTGTGGTAGTGTGAAAGCTACCCCTGCATTACATATGTCACTAGTGTAGCATGTCCCATATTTGAGCAGAGTATGTCTGCCACATCTTATACCCCATATGCATAGGAAACTTTCAGTCGCGACCAAGCCCTGTCTTTGTCAGGTTTCTCTATCATGATTGGCTTCATTCTGCAGCTTGTGAAAGGGTATCAGTTGTGATTGAGAATTCCAATCCATAGGCTTGTGTACAGGGAGGGCAGGGGGATGGCCACCCCCTCTAATCATCTGAGGGCGGTACTAAATCTGCACCATACCTTTACACTGCATTCACTTTTGACCGAAATGGCCTCAGTGGGAGGGGATTCGGAGGACGGGGTCCACTGCAGTGACCCTTGCCCCCCTTCATTCCTGCACACGCCTATGCCAATCCCTGCTCGATTGTGGTTGGAAGTGCCCCATGCAACTAATTATAACCCTTCTCAGACCATGGGATAGTGGGGCCTGTTCATCGGTTTCTGGTAAAAGTGGCTAATTTTGAGTTGCCTATGCTTATTAATCTAGCAAAGCAATGTCATTCATGAGGTGATTGTTTCAGTTGTTTGTCATGCTTATGGCACATGGCAGGGCACAATCTGTGGGCAGTACTAGCAGGAGAGAGTTTTTCTGTTGGAAAAGGTAAAACATAGTGGCAACCGGTGTCCGTGAAATTATTTGGCAATTATTAGAGGTATGGGATGACAGCAGCACATTGAGGTAGTGGAGGTTGTACAGGACTGTCACTCAACACTGATGAGCATTTTGCTTAGTAGTGCTAGTTATTGGTTTCCATTTTCAGTGGGAGATGCTCAGGCTGTTACACTTCATTAATGGCCTGATGCTTTCTTAACATGTTTTGGAAATTTGTGATGCATGATGTGGGCAGAGGTGTTGATTGCTATCAGTAATGTGTGGTAACAAAGCCCTAATCTTAGGTCGCATCTGATTTGTCTGACAGCATTTGGTCCAGCCTCTTACCCCGGTAAGCTTCCAGTTAGCATGGTAAGGTACGGTTGCCATGCAGCGAGCGCTGCTGCCCATGTTATACACAGGCAGCATTGGTGCGATGTGCCTAGAGTTAACGGGAAGACTGCATACCTCTGTGAAAGGTGATTGCATTTACTTAACAGTGTTGTTTTTTTATTCCCTACAGCATCTGGCGACATGGGTTTGTTGTTGCAAACATTTCTTATACACTTTCAAAAACGAGTGTTGAAATTTTGCATTTATCAGAGCCTAACTGCACTCATGCATGTATTCCCCAGCTGGCTTTGACATGTCAACGTTCATCCGACGTTATGCCAAGTACCTGACAGAGAAGGCTGTGTCCTACCGCACTGTGGCGTTTGACTTCTGCAAGGTGAAAAGGGGGTAAGTGCTCTTCTTTTACTCAGCCTTATATTGATGAATATAGAGTGGCGGGGGGTCAAGCAGCGTGATAATGTTCTTGCAAACACATCGAAATTGTCCAGTGATAACATGAGAACACCAAACACCGAAGATGGAGCATTGTGTTAGTGCAATCTTGCACGTTGTCCGAGAGCTGAGTGCCCTCAACACATGTCCATAATGGAGGCAAAGCCATCTCAGTGTGCTAAGCATTAGGAACGTGTTTTGTGTTGCTTGGAACTTGTGATACAGTGCTTGCAAGAGCATGTGTAAATAATTCCAAATTGTCATTGCAAGAATGACTTGTTTATTTGTGTAACGAAAGGGAAGGGGTCAAGGGCTCGTTCTTTATTTGTTAGAAACAACTTAATGAGCAAACAGACAATGAAGCCTAGGAAAGCATAGGGGAAGTTACTTGTGGTATTGTAATTGTGGAGAAAGTAGAAAGGGATGAAAGTGGACGAAAAGACAAACCGCCTTCGGTGGGACCCGAACCCACGACCTTCGGATGTCGCGTCTGATGCTCTACCAACTGAGCTACAAAGGCGGTCGTCCCCCCGTCCACTTTATTGTGTATTTATGTACTTATTATGCGGCGTGTGTAGAACACACTTTCGTGCCAGGAGGCGTCACGTAGAACGTGAACTTAGCTGAGATGGCTGCTGCCCAATAAGCCCTCGCATGCCACCTAAGGCACCAAGTCTGCCGCAACGAGGCCCAAGCTATGAAATAACGAAAGGGAAGGGGTCAAGGGCTCGTTCTTTATTTGTTAGAAACAACTTAATGAGCAAACAGACAATGAAGCCTAGGAAAGCATAGGGGAAGTTACTTGTGGTATTGTAATTGTGGAGAAAGTAGAAAGGGATGAAAGTGGACGAAAAGACAAACCTGCCTTCGGTGGGACCCGAACCCACGACCTTCGGATGTCGCGTCCGATGCTCTACCAACTGAGCTACAAAGGCGGTCGTCCCCCCGTCCACTTTATTGTGTATTTATGTACTTATTATCCTGGGAGTGTTCTTTATTGTGTTCCTGGGAGTGTTCTGGGAGGCCTCGTTCTTTATTTGTTAGAAACAACTTAATGAGCAAACAGACAATGCAGCCTAGGAAAGCATAGGGGAAGTTACTTGTGGTATTGTGTGGGCTTCTTGGGCAGCAGCCATCTCATCTAAGTTCACGTTCTACGTGACGCCTCCTGGCACGAAAGTGTGTTCTACACACGCCGCCTTGGCCATGAGTGGCGCTGCCTAACACTCCCAGGATAATAAGTACATAAATACACAATGAAGTGGATGGGGGGACGACCGCCTTTGTAGCTCAGTTGGTAGAGCATCGGACGCGACATCCGAAGGTCGTGGGTTCGGGTCCCACCGAAGGCAGGTTTGTCTTTCCGTCCACTTTCATCCCTTTCTACTTTCTCCACAATTACAATACCACAAGTAACTTCCCCTATGCTTTCCTAGGCTTCATTGTCTGTTTGCTCATTAAGTTGTTTATTTGTGTGCATTTCTCAATGTTCATATCCCTCTTTTCTACCTTTTTCTGGGAAAATGGAGCAAGGTCTCTGTGCGCAGTGATCTGAATTCTTGTTCTAGCAGCTCTTACATATTAAACCCACTCATGTTATCTAAACGTCTGCACAGCTGATGAAAAGAGCTTTGCTTATTGTGTATTGTGTGTAACTCTGCCGCCTTTGCCTTGCAGCAAGGAAGATGGAACCCTGCGCACCATGCCGACTGACAAGGTGAGCTTAGGTTAAATCTCTAGCTTCGGATTATGCCCTGGTGAACTGCAAAAGCTGTAAAGTGTACATTGTTTTAAAAAAAAAATTTCTTTGCATGCTTACTTTTTACTGTAACAACTTAGAAACATCTGTCACTGATTTATATTTTCTTGAATTTCATAAACATTCTTTCAGGCTGACAGTTTTTGAAAGATTATGTACTAGATTCTGTACAGGGGCGAACACTTTTAGACTTAAGTAGTAAGTCATACGCTTAATTTTACCATAGTCCTTCAATAACTTTTACTGGTCACGAAACTTCGGGCCAAGTTTGGTATAGCGACAGAACCTCCCGCCAGGGGCGCCACTGCAGCCAAGAAGGCCAAGTAGGCTTTCATCGCAGCCGCTTAAACGGCGCGTTTTTGGTGCGTTACGAGGTTTCCCTGGCTGAGGTTCGCTCTGGTGGCATCACGGACGTCTTTCAGGGGTTTCATATCCTGGTCTCCCTTTGCTTACAGGCAGCGTACTCGCACCTGTGCGCAGCGGCAGTGTTTCATCGCTTTCGGTCGTGAAGAAATCGGCTTGCAGCTACGCGCGCTACACCGATCCAACAAACACTGTTTGACTGTTTGGCAATGCCTTTTTTTAACACTCTTAATTTTCTTCGAGAGTGTTGCCGACGCAAGCGGAAGAACTGGGACCGGGGACAACACTGCCAGTGCGCAGCCGTATGTACCGTCGGAGACGGGCGTCCTTCACGCCTCTTTTGCCGAGAAATGTATTGACGCGCGCAACTTACGTGACGGTGCTTTCTCGTGACTTTCAAAAATACTTCGCCTAAATTGCTCACCATGTACATGACTGAGTTGAGAATTACTTTTCGGTACATTACCCTGTGACACCGAAGCTCGGCGTAAGGCATACTGCGTTAGAGGGGAAAAATGTAGGTTGCCCGCGTGTCGCTGGCTTCTCTGTCTCAGGGCGACTGTATATACAAAACTCTTAAGCAAATGTAACAAGATTACTGTACTAATACCTGCACACAAGCGAAAGGTCTAGTGGCTACGGTACTCGGCTGCTGATCCGAGGATCACGGGATCGAATCCCGGCCGCGGCGGCTGCATTTCAATGGAGGCGAAATGTTGAGGCGCGTGTACTTAGACCTAGGTGCACGTGAAAGAACCCCAAGTGGTCGAAGTTACCCCGGAGCCCTCCGCTACGGTGCGACTCTCATAATCACAGCTGCTTCGGAACGTAAAACCCCATCAGTCAATCATTACTCGCCCCGTTAGCTCAGAAGCTAAACTGTACTGCTAAACACACCTGGCCACAACGTTCGCATTTCGAAGGAAACGAAGCGCAAAAATACTTGTGTACTCAGGTTTACGGGCGCGTTGAAGAACCACACGTGGTTCTTTTTTTTTTTTTTTTTTGCAAAATGTCTAAGGGTCCCCGCACGCTTTAAAATGCCAAGATATTGTTCAAGGTATTTCACAGTCATGCTGTACAACAGCTCCTTTCACTTAGACGAATATCAAAGAAATGTCTTGAGCGGCTGACTGATATACGAACCATTAAAACGCTTTAGGACTGGAGTAAAAACCAGTAGGCTCCAAATACTCTATATTTTCACAACAAACAACTCGTTGTAGGCTGTAAGCATTTTATTTTCAAAATGGTAACTGAAGAAGGTATACATACAGGTGCAGAAATATAAATGAATATGCATGATTACATAGTCACTACACGTTTTAGAAACAAGGAAGAAAATTATCGCAGTACTAAAAATAGATAACGTATGGATAAATAGATGCCCTGTATAACCTGCTCGTCTTTACGAATGATGTCCTCCTTATCGAATTTTTTTTTTCGCAGAAGCGAACGTTCGGTGAACTAAACGGGAACATACCAGTTTCCTGACGCGGCAACGCTCGTTTCCGCTTCCCTAGGCTTTGGGGGTCACTGGGCAACGCGAACGACACTATTTCGACCGCTCCCCTGAGCCGGAGCGTCAATTCGGCACACAGCACGTCGTCGGCATTGTTTGCCGAGCTGCCGCTAACTATTCATAATATTCTAAAACGGTAAAGGCACAGACAGCACTGCACATTCGCGATAAAACATGACGCCGGCGGAGCCAACACACCACACCGCCGCCTCGAAGACCTCGACCAGCGCCTTCTTAGCACCGGTGGCGCCGTCCCGCGGTCAAAATCGGCAGCACACAAAGCTCTCCCATAGAGTGACGGAGAAGTTTCGTGACCAGTAAAAGGTATTGAGGGACTATGATTTTACTGTGTTCATTCTTGCTTGCCTCGTATAATCTTTATTTTGTGCAGCTGGTCCTACATATTTTATGCAAAGCTTTGAAGTTGAGTCTGTTGTATGGTACAGACCAGTAATGCTGGTTCATTTGTAAATGTCCTGTTTAACATAAGCTGAAGAGCTACTGTCATTGTTTTCGTAAGCTTTAAGTAAACATGCATAAAAAGATACAGCAAAATGAGATAAATTGAACATAGTAATAGAGGCAAGTTGATGAAAAAAACACATATCCTGAAGTTCCCAGCTTCATTTATAGGAAGAACCATGCTTTGGTCTCATTCATTACAGAAGCATTCGTTGCACTTTTTTCTTACCACTTCCACTCTTTTACCTACAGCTGCTGAAAACAGTGCCTGCTCTGCAAAGTCAGCTGGATGCCCTGCTTGAATTTGATGTGAGTGCTTTGCTGCAGCCATTGAAGGTTACATGGAGCTGAGCGAGTGTTAAATTGCAGTGCACAGCAAATGACCTGACCAATGGAGTGATCAGCTCAGCCTTCATGCTGCTGTTCCGGGACCTGATACGTCTCTTTGCCTGCTACAACGATGGCATCATTAATCTGCTCGGTGGGTGCTGGTGTACTCTGGATTTTGCCTTTATTGCCAGGTGACCACAGTGCATAGCTTTGTACTTTTACCCTAAACATTGCACTAGCAGAGAATGACATATGCAAGCATAAAGAAAGCAAGAAAAGGACTGACTTTTGAGTGTATTCAGTCGTATTCTCTTCTTGTCCTCGTCTTTTTCTGCAATATTTATCGACCAGAACAAACTAGCCACCCCTACATGGTCCCTACATGGGCAATGCTAGTTTGAGGTTTATTCGTCATCATTTCACTTGCCCCAAGGTGTAGTTTCAAAGGCATCAAACTGTGCCAGACCAGTAAGGATTTGTAAACATGGCACTAGCATAGGAACACAAGGGCGTCAAGAAATAACACTAGGCAAGTTTTCATTTCACCCACTAACTTTTCTTTCCTGTGTTCCTGTTTTTATGTTCCAGTGAAAAAATTTTTTTCGTGAGGGCCTTGTACAGCAATCTGTGTATAGGTTCAGCCATGTAAAATTGTTTGTTATACATAGGTTGCTCATGGGTTGCTCATGTGTAAATTTGTGCATGTTGCAGCTTGTTTGGTGCTTTGAAACGTGGCTGCCATTACGTTCAAAACATGTAATGTGCTGCACTTAATTTTCAATTGTCAGAATTCCTATAGTCTGTATTTCACTCTCTGATCTTGTGGATATTGTGTGAAACGTTCTCAAATTCTTCATTTGAAGAGGTGCTTTTAAAACTGCACATGCTTCTTATGTATCACCTTCATTGCAGCAGACTTTAATAGAAAGTTAGGCAGTTCATGAAGAGTGAACGTTTGCATATGCTGGTAGCTTTAAAAGATCATAAAATTGCAGTAGCACCTGCTCATCTTCAAAATAGGCCCACACTGATTGCACATGATCAACTTGCAATGCCTCCCTGTCTCTCCTGTACCTGTAAGAAGGCATGTAGCGTGCAACACTTCATTTTGTGCAGAAAAATATTTCGACATGAATAAGAAGCACTGCCGCGAGGCCTTGGACATCTACAAAAAGTTCCTCATCCGTATGGACCGGGTAGCTGAGTTCCTCAAAGTTGCTGAGGTGAGTTTTCCTTTGTGCCCTAAACCATACTTTGTGCCTTGAGTTTTTCATGTAACATTCTGTGACACTCCATACAGGACACATTTCCACTGGTAGACCTGTAATTTAACTTATGTAAGTGATGCTGGGAGAAACAATGTCTAGAGAGAGAGAGAGAGAAAATTTTATTGAACAAATAGGTCCGGCGATTTTGTCGGGGTCGGGCCACAAGCATCCTAGCCAACGTCTAGCCAAAAATTATTTTCCTAACTAGTGGACACAACATTCAGCTGCTAGCATAAGCGAAGCTTCAATACTCTACGGCAATATATGGTTGCATTTGGTTGAGAGATTGAATGCAAAAATGTTTGATTTTATTCATACCTCAGCCATGTTCAGCCATGTAGACGCTGCTGATGCCATAATACATAAAAATGGATCGGTGTAATGTATGGTCTCGTTTATTTTTCAGGCGGTGGGCATCGACAAAGGTGACATCCCTGACCTTACCAAGGTAGGCATACGCAGTGGTGTCAGTAGACGGTTGGGTCAGGTCACGGGGTGCGGCGCGTCTCTACTCTCTTCTTACAGTACTTTGAAGTGTTCCTAATAAGCTTTGCCAGTAGGACGTCAGAGGTAAGGGGCAAAAGTAAGGAAGCTGTGTGCTGTGGGTCTCGCGCTTGGCCTGCTCGAAGCTTTAGTTCACATGGCGTTGTGGGCACGTCTTCTCATTTGCAGGCTCCCAGCAGTTTGCTGGATGCCCTGGAGCAGCACCTGGCTGCTTTGGAGGGGCGTAAAGGAACTGCTACTTCGGCTGCATCTGCGACCAGGTCAGACACGGCATTTACTGTCCTCTGCTTACTTGAGCAGAGATTCCCAACCTGATTTTCTTGACAGAATGTCGTATTAGGGGTGCCCTTCAGTTTTTAGCACTTGTGTGCAGTCAATGGTCATCATAATGAATGCAATATGACACAGGAATAACTTTGTCACTTTTGTTCGTAGCACTGTTTCGATGCAAATGCCATTTTTCATCTGGTTCATTGTAACCACACAATTTGTTATATCCACATTTGTTATACTGAGGTTCAACTGCTGTTTCGCGTAGCGTGCTTTTATGAAGCCTCTTAAAGGATTGCTTAATGGGTGTCCAGAGACCTAGTGCACAGTGTCTGGAAGTTCTGTTGAGTCACAGCGGCCAAAATAAATTTGAAAAAATATTGAAATCCGGGATTTCTTGCTGGCTGTTCAAGTGCAGAGATTTTGGTGCATAGCTTGAAATATGGACCTTTGTTTTCACATCTACTAATAGATAAATGATGATGAAATTAACAAGTTTTCAGAAATTTATCAGTCTAAATAGATTCATTGTTTCTCTTTAGCATTCCTCCAACATTTTAGAGGGGAGTGATTTACTCACTGATGACTGCCACGCCTTGGGGAGTTCTTCAGAAATTTGTTTTGAACAAGATTTTCTTGACAATGTACTGACATGGAAAGAAAAATTGTTTACTCCATGTCGCGCTTCCCTCTAATTCAGAAGCCCATTTAAGAGTGAAAAGCTTTGAAGCATGGTTGGCCGTCAGGGCTGGCATTGACCTCTAAGACATATCTGAGTCATCACGCTGCTCAAAGAATGCCACCATTTCACTCAATGACACAGTTCTTAGCCTCGTGACTGAAGCTTTGGCACAGCTCACCCGTAATACAAGAGTTCCTGTGCCCATGTAGCCAGTTGTAATAGCATGCGCTCCCTACTTTATAATCTGCAAAGTCTGACACTGTCTGGGAAACAGGCATCTTACGTGTTCATTATTTCGTTCTGGTGGAACATAACACATGTCCGTCAGTAAAAATGACACTTGAACCACACTTTTCAGGCGATAAAGAAGTTGTGCATCTGCATAGGCGTGCTACTCATGGCGTGGTGAACTTTGTGTCACGTCTACAGGCATGCTCACCTGTTGAGGGTTTAAAATGGGGCTAGGCTTGTAAGTTCTATACTTTGGAAATTAGCCTCGTGCCTCATTGCTTATTTTAATAGGGATATTTGCTGACCACCTCGTACATTGTGACTGACTGCATTATTTATTGGTTCATCAGTTCAGTGAGTCTTTTTACTGTGCAAGAAGTAATTAATGAGCGAGACTGGCCTGAAGATTCACTGTGGTCAGGTATCAGCTGGTTGCTGTAAAGTAGATGAGAAGCTTCACCTGTTGACTTGTAAGGCACAGCAGTGTTTGGTTCCTCGAATAGCGGCAGGATTTTGAAGCAGCAGCGTTGGCTGACATCAGTTTTGGGAACCTCTGCTCTTGCTTTAAGGGTATTTTGTGGCTTAGGACACCCTCCCAACTTCACCAAAGCCATTCAGTTTGCTTTTCTCCTCCTTGTTTCACTTGCAACGAGCCTGTGAAACCTGCATATTGTCCTCTCAGTCCCACTGCTGCAGCCATTTGCACAGCTGCCTTACATTTTACCCTTTGTTCAAATTTTGAGAGATGAGGCACTGTTAGTTTGAAAGTGCACAAGATTGCCCATTGCTTCATTTCTGCAGCGGTCGTATAGTAGATGGCGGTTCTTGTATCATTGCCTTATTTTCTTCTAGTGGAAATCTTGCGTTGTTCTGTTGCTCCTCTTGTCAGAAGTGCATCGTAGGTGTTTCAAGGACTGCCACAAGTCTGCCTGTTTCACCTTATGTTGTAAGTTAGTGTGCAAGCCTCTGGTTATGTCATTTTTTTGTTTGGTTCTCGTTTTGCGAAAGGCCATTAGAGCCCCTTCAGGTGCTGTCAAGTTGAACAAGGGAAGATAGCCTTGAAATTAAAGGTTTTTAAAAATTGGAGATATGTTGCATTGATTTGAAGTTTCCTCATTAGGGACATATGCAGAAAGATGTGTAATATGGTACGATTTTAGAGACTTGGGAATGTCGCCTGTAGCATCAGTTATTTGTGCTTTAGGGTCTGTGTACCAGAATCCATTATAACTTATTGTTGAATCGATGCCTGTTGGTCTGATCACGAAAGAAAAGTTGCGTTGAACTTAGCTGCACAGCCTGCTTCTCCACATCTTAAATGTCTGCGCAAGTGCACAATTCTACACTTTGCCACACTGGCTACATGGGCAGGGCTGTGTTACGTAAATCACATTGGCTTCCGATCTGAAACATTTAGTGGTAAAGAGTGATGATGAGCACCTGAAGGGGTTACCTAGAAAGCAGCGCATGCTGTTACGAGCGCTGTGCACGCCGCATGGCTTGTGTTTGTGGTGGCTGCATGCATGCCTCTTCTCCTCCTCCGTTCCTCCCTCCTTGCCCCCAACTACGCGGACGAGCAGGGTGAGCAGCAACGTGCAGAGCGCGGTGTCGGCGCTCTCTTGCACGAGCAGTGCCTTTGGCTCGGCTGGAGGCACAGGCGCCGAGATCAACGGTGTGCGCGTGGACGAGGCCAGCGTGCGCAGGGCCCTTGAGGAAGAAGCAGCCGCCATGAATCAGCTCAAGGTTGGTGCCTTGTCTCACTGGTCACGTCTTCTTGCTAAGCTGCTGAGCAAGTCTGGGTGTTGTTTGATGTGTGGTGGTGACGTGTGATGCGAGAAAGTACTGATAGTCCATGTGTCTGTGGCTGACACAACCTACATTCGTTGCTCATGCCAGTGGGGCCATGTCGAAACAGGATGTGCTCTGTCACCTAGGAGTGCAATGCTTGCGTTGTGTCAAACATGCATGACTGACAACCATTGTAGACCATGAGGGAGCAAATGGATCTGCAGTGCTGCAAACAGCTTTTGCACATTGGCATGCAGCTGCACCTAGATTTGAAGGGGCACACACAGGGTCTGTCCATCTGTTGCTGTGTTACAAATGTCTGTTATGGACTAGTAGCATTAAATAAAATAAAAACTGCAAACTTGAAGTTAATGTGCCATGCTGGATTGGTGATGCATCACTAATATTGGGCTATAAGTAATTCTTCAGAAAAGGACACCCTGCCATGATGGACTGTGCCATTTAATAAAGGAATAATTTCCCAGATGTCGCTGCCATGCCTCAAATGGGGGAAGAATGTTGAAAAAAAAAATGCCTGCAAATCATTATTCATGAGACTACGGTTTCATGAAAATTAGAGGCAGTTATATCAACGCCAGTGGTCTGATACACATGGCGGTTCACTGCATAAAGTATACTCAAATTAGCAGCAGATAGTGTCACATATCTTGTGTGCTGAATTTTTGCGCACCTGTGCAGTGCGTCACCTGTGCTTCTGCACTAGCATGTGCAGCTAGAGTACACAGAAAGCAAGCCACGTCTTCCTTTTCACAGTAAACCACACTACACAAAGCCGAGGCTGTGAAACTAATGATTAATTTTGATAAGTGGATAGCAAGAAACAATCTAGGTTTATAACTGCATTTATTGCAACTGTTGGGTTGAAGCATTGGTGCACTCGTTTGTGCCTGCCATTTAATTGTGGATCTTTATGTTCATGGAGGCTGACTGCCTGTCCTATAGGGTTTGCATGACTCACTATGTGATGCAGTTAATGCAGTCTACTACCACTATTATACACAGTTATGGTGTAAGGTCACCGCACAAATGCTAGTTGGTGCATTGGTGCAACGTGTCCAGATATTGCAGATGCATTGATAGAACCGCTATTGTTGACTGAAAGAACCGATTGGGCACCTGGAGTGCCGCTGAAAATAGGTGTGCCTGGCATATCACTTGTTATCTGAATGTGTCAAAGAACTGGACCACATTACTTGCTCTTTGTTCCTTATCAGATGTGTGCTTATCAGAGGGCCATATCAGTATAATACTGGCAGCTCTTGAGTAATCACCGATCATAGCTCCTGCTCTGAATTTGCTCTCGTTATCTTGTTCAGAGCAGTGTGCGGCTATCGGGCAGGATGAGCGAAGTTGGATGTTAACTGGTCCCCAACGAGCTAGATTCCTTAGTGCTGATTCCTACTTGGAAAAGCATAATGAAATGGTTCCTTTTTATTGACATCACTGCTGGATTAGACCAATATGAGACAAACTATGTGCTCTCACAAGAATTTAATTTGATGGTATGTAAGGGTTTATAAGCATCATATTCTTTTGCTTGTAATTGACAGGGTAACTTGCACAAATCTTCACAGCTCTCGTAAACCACAATGCAGTGTTCGTCCCTTATGTGTGTAAGTGTTGTGTCCCTTGAAAGGGTATGATTGTCAGAAGCGGGCCCTATTTGTGCAGATTGCCGTCTTCTGGTGGCACAAAAGATTGCTTACTTTGCTCCTGCTTCCATAATTTGGCAATTCAGCGGTGCTGTCGCCAAAAATCTGGGATATGTATTTCTGAGATTTATATGACCACCATCCGAATGTGATGTCACATGATTTCGAGCCCCTTGCATTTCTAAAAAAAACACTGAAGATGGTCAGGTGGGTCACGAATTTGAGGCAGTATGAGCTTCTGCAGAATTTTATTTTAATAAACATAATGTAAAGGCCAATATTTCTTAACTTAAAGCACACAGCATTGCTGCTGATATTTATTATAGAGGTTTGTAAAATTACAGTCCCATTTTGTACAACATGACTATAAAAACACTACTAGGCAGGGGCGTAGCCAGAATTTTATTTCGGGAAAGGTCTGAGCCCTTCTTGCGTATGTGAATGCGTGTTTGTATGTGCATGCATATATATGTGCATACAAACTTCAAGAATTTCGGGAGGGGTTTGAACCCCCCCCCCCACCTCTGGCTACGCCTGTGCTACTAGGCAGGGTTGCTGAGTAGCAGTAGCTTTATTGATGAACCCAACACAGGACTAGTACTGTCAGTCTAACATTACAGGCAGGCTATGTAGGAATTGCAGTGCGATGTTGCCATGTGCCTTTTCATTTATAATTTGCTAGCATGCTGAGCCAATACTCGTAGTAGAAAACTGGATGCTTATTCTTTAGGTGTAATTAATTTAATGTTTGTAATGATTAAAGTAAACTTGGATCATGCTTTATTGCACGCAGGCTTGAGATGCAAATGTCACGAAAATTGCCGCTTAGAGTTGACATGCTTACAAAGCAAAGCGTAAAAATTAGTAATCTCCAGCAGGTGTCTCATCAAGCTCTCTGATAGGTGTGGCAAGCGTCATGAAAATGTTCGAGTATCTGGGAGCTTCAGTTATTATGCTATTGTGACCATGAGCCAGGAATGGTCAGGTTATGCCATTCTGCATTGTGGCTGTGCTACGTAAGCTAGAATCAGCCATTGTCCTGTGTATATGTGGACTGTTTATGTGAAGTTAATCACCACTGAACTGTGGTGCCCCACCACCATGTACTGATGACTTTTATACGAAGATACAACAGCAGCATACTGACTGATGCAGAGTGCAAACATACCTGCACAGAGAGAATGTTAACAAGCTTATTAATGCCAACTGATTAATGTTAGCTTGGACCATGCTTTATTGCACACAGGCTTGAGATGCAAATGCCATGAAAATTGCTGCTTAGATTTGTGGCATGCTTATAAAGGAAAGCCTAAACATGCGTAATCTCCCTCCAGCAGGTGTCACATCAAGCTCACTGATAGGTGTGGCAAGCAGTTGCATTAAATTTGCCTATGCCCATAATCGACTGCAATGTGCACTATTTGTGCAAGAAGCAAGTGCTAGCGAAGCCCTTGGTACGGACTAAGCATATTGCGGTGCGGTCAGAGCAAATGCACATTGCCTGAAAAACCTGGGCTGTCTCACACAATGATGCACATGAGGGAGAAAAAAAAGAGCATGCAGCACGTCGGCATGGAGTGCCTGTTGTGGCACCTCCAGCTGCACTTGTGTGTGTCTGACGTGTGCATGTCTCGTTTCAGCCAGCTTTGGGCAGTGCTGAGGTGAGAGCATGGCTGTGTCGAGTGCATGCCACGGTCACGGTTCCATGCTGGTGTTAGCAGCTTGGAGCATGGTGTGTGCGACTGCAGGAGCGGCACCTGAAGGAGACAGAGGCCAGCACCAATCCGTTCCTGTCGGCGTCGCCCGAGCCCCCTGCGGCTACCGCCAGCAGTAGCGAGCCCGTGCTGGACCTGTTCTCTGCCGCCCCTGCCAGCGATGACCTGCTCTGCCTGGGGAACCCGTTTGCCGAGCCCGGCCCAGCGCCACCACCACCACCCACAGTGCAGAGCCCACAGCAGCAGCAGCAACAGCAACAGCAGCAGCAACAACTAGCCTTTGCACATTTCACTGCTAATGGTCAGTCATCCAAAGCATTTTGCTGTGACTGTCTAGATGGCAGCAGAGTGAGAAGATGCTTGTGTATTGAGCTCTAGGCAGTCAAGTTAAGCCTGCTGCAGCAGTATTGTCTTAGTACCTGTACTACTTTAGGGCACACATAAACCTGTAACCAAACTTATTGAAGGAGATGTGCATATAAGTACTCTCGAGCAGCACCTGTTGGCTTCTTTTGTGCTTTGTTATACATGCTTTTTAATTTTACCATTGGCTCATTTGAGAAGTACAGCAGGGCTCAACTGGCCTTTTTTTTTCCTTGACAAGGGAAAAGCAACTCCTTAAAAAAAATGTTAGTCTACATTTTTCATTGCTTTTCTTTTGGCTGTCCATGACACTACCAGCCGGAATCATTTACCATACCATTATTTTAATGCTCGAAAACTCATAGATGATGGGGTAATTGTTGCTTTTGTACTCGGGATTGGGTTTTGTTTTATATGTAGACATTCTTGGTCTGTATTTTCTTTCTAATATAAGTGCACTGGGATGTGAGCATGTCAAGCAGCCAGTTGAGCTGAGTCTTGCCTCTCACCCCTCTACATCACTGCCGCATGAAATAAACCTAATTTCGTTTGCAGGCTTCATGTCCCAACCTGTCTCTACACCTTCGACCACCTTTGCGTCAGATGCATCATTTGCTGCAGCCTTTGGTTCAGTCCCACCTGCAGCTGCCTCGGGTAAGGGATTTCGCAAGGTACTCAAGGGCGCCTATTTAGTTCCGACAGTGCTGCAGTATGGATCCTGTTGCATGCAGAGAAACTAGGCATTTCATGCGTATTATGCAGGGAAAATGTACATGGATGCTTCACTAATTTATCCAGTTAGGTTAGTGTTGGAGTGAATTGTGGGCGGATGTGGGACTCTGTGATGCAGCAATTATTTTAGCTTGGTGGTGCCTCATCCTTATCAATCACCATACAAGGCCGGCCGACCCCATTTTAAAGGAAAAGCTGCTATTTGGAGCCAAAAATCGTTAAAAAAAGATCGTTTAGGAAATGTTATTTTCGGATTCTGCCGCTATTAAAGCACAAGCTAACCAACATTTTTGCATCCTAGATAATTATTGTAGCGACAACAGCCTTTTACGTTGGATCAATGATGGATGGACTTTTACTTTTTGCTATTTTCTCATTTTCTATTTTTGGTAATTTGTCAATTTTCTGACATGTTTCTCTCAATTCTGGTTCTTTTTTCGTTTTTTTTCATGGAAAAGCTGAATTCATCGAGAGTGCATAAAAGGTGCCAAATGTTACTTTTTGAAACTATAAACATTAGAAAAGTGCAAAATAACGTTCTCAACCATCAAAATGAGAACATTAAAGCTTCATCTCTTTTTTTATTCTGGAAAAGCAAGATCTATGTACCCAGTTTAAGTAGGCAGCTTGCTGCTATGATCACTCAAACTGTCACAGAGAATATAATTGAAATCTACTTTCCCTGCCATGGCGATTTGAGCTCATTCATCATTGATGGAGTGCATACTTCATTTCACCTTTTCTTTCTTTGTTCCTTCCTTTCTCTTTTTGCGTATCTTTACTTACTCTTCACGCAATTAACCTTGAAGGGCCCATGCACCACTATCCACCACCGCAAGAAAGCATTGCCATTGAGTGGTCAAGTGAATGCCGAAACCGCATGTTATACTACATGCTGTTGAACTTGAAGTTTAACGTGAACCAGACGAAAACCGCTGGCTCACTGCCTTTACAATTTGGTCACCAACTGCACAGCAGGCATAGAGAAGGGCTTGACTGGTTCTGGCTGTATCTTTTCGTTGGGGGGGGGGGGCTTTCTCAGTAACAGCATTAAAATAGTTGATTAAATGAAAATGTTTACACATCTCCTCTTCGCCTAAAGTAACGGTTGCAGAATTTTATACAACTGTCGCTATACAACAAATACCGTATTTACTTGAGTTATGAATGCACTGTTTTTCCTGAAAAACAGAAGGAAAGTTGGGGGTTGCGTTTTTTATGCGGGGTAGATCTTACGAAAATATTTTTGAGTTGAACAAAACATTCTAATGTGCAAGAAAGACGGCGTTGCGGTAATGCTTACAGCGATGCATGCGATGAAATTTCGTAAGAAAACAGCCATATAGAGACAGTGCCACACAACCTGGTGCCCTCTGTGACAGCCTTATAGTGGCAGCATTTTGTTTCATTGCGATTGCCTTTCACTTCCGTTTAATGCTGGGTTCGCTCACAGTGCCGTGAAACTGAAAAAATGGCGATGCTGTCAAACTGTGAACAGCTAAAAAATGACCGAGCAGCACATGGCGATCTTCATCGCACATAGGGTCCCACCCATAACGATGACGCCATGACACGCACGATGCAAAGGCCAACGACATCGCCATGCTGGCTTGTGGCCAACCAAGGTCGCTACATTGGTCAGTCGCATCAGCGTTTGCAGGTGACCTTAACGGGAGGATAGATGTTACCCATAACCACACGCGAAATGGCTCATCTTCGCATTTCTCCCTCGTATCTATGTAGAGCTTATCAGTCGAGTGCTTTAAGCACTTCTGGGATTGCCACAATGCAACTTGGAGACCACACCCTGACTGCTTAGGCTTAGCTGCACTAGCCTGCGCAGCATACATGGTATCATGCCATGGCAAGCGGGAGGGAACTGTGATAGCACGGGGGAATGCAGCATTGTGAGTAAATGATGTTACCGCTGCTTGCAGGTGGCTATGCCTGGCTATGCCTGGCAGCGTGCCAGTTTTATCGGGGCGCAGGAGCTACGAATCGCGATGCCGAACGGTTCAGGAAAACCGCGGAACAAATGAAGTGGGAAAGCCACAATGTGGCTGATTGCAGGACTGCAAGATTTCAAAGTAGGGGCACATTTATTATGTGGAGGAAAAAAAAATCCGGAATTTGACTACTAAAGTTATGGGTGTGTTCATTATGCTAGTGCGTTCAGTACGCAAGTAAATACGGTATTGAAACTTCGATTGGTTTAAGGGCCCATGTGTGGCATAGCCATCTTATTTTCCAAAAGTCTGCCTAGCTTGTGACTTGACTGAACTGATAGTGTGAGAGCCCACAGACGTGAGAGGGCTGTGCTAGAACTTTCACCTCCCCAGATGAGGAAGAGGAGACACGCCCAGCTGCGGGTAGGCTGACACTGCCCACCCTTGAGCCCCCACCACCGCGTTCCTCGTCACCATCACCCACGGCCGAGTTGATGCGAGGTGCCGGCACCACTCCCATCCTGGCGCATATGCCAGAGCCTGGCTTTGGCGATCTGGACACCTCGGAGGAGCCCTGGCCCAGTGAGCCCTTCGAGCCAGCTACGACTACTGCAGCCACCGGCAGTGCTGCCTCGTCTGGTTGGCTGGGCTTCGACCAGGGCCGGCCACAGGAGACCACGTCCACCGCAGTGTCCAAGCCAGCGATGGCGAAGACAGTGGTATCTGGACCAGCGATGCCTGGTGCGACGATGCCCGGTTCAGCGATGCCTGGCACAGCGATGGCCGGTTCGACAATGCCTGGTGCAATGATGCCTGGCACAGCGATGGCCGGTTCGACAATGCCTGGCGCAGCGATGCCTGGAACAGCGATGGCTGGTTCAGTGATGCCTGGTGTGGCGATTCCCAGTTCGGTGGCGATGCCTGGCACAGCGATTCCTAGTTCTATGGTGATGCCCGGGGCTGCGATGGCTAGTCCAGTGGTGCCCGCTTCAGCAGTGGGTGCGCCAATGCCTGGCGCAGTACCTGGTGCAGCCATGACAAAGCCACCAGCCAGACCAGCTTCGGCCCTGGATGACCTCAACTTTGCCATTCAGCAAGCCATGGGTGGTGTCTCGTCGCCTGCTCACAGTGCAGCCCCATCAGGTGGCGCATCGTTGCGCTCGGTACTCCTTGGTTGGCATGAAAGCCTTGGTTATGTTCTCTTTTGTTCTTGTTTGTTGAGTTTGCACGTGGAGTTTGTTTGGCACATCCTACTTGTCGGCAGCTTGTCAACACTCCTCATGTCCTTAACTGCAGGTCTTGACTCATTTGGAGACGTACTGCAGCCGCGGCCACTTATGAGTGGTCTAGCCAGTCCTGCAACGAGTGCGCCCACAGCTTCGGAGGCACCGATGGCACCCTCAAAGGCCCCAGCTTCAACAGGGGGTGGCCTGCTGAAGGGTGACTTGGACGCTACACTGGCTAGTCTTGCACAGAACTTGGACATCAATGGTCCCAAGCAGGCTGCAGCACGCAAGTAAGTCTGTGGATGGGTTTGCTGTTCAACACCTCTTTCCAGTCTTTCAAATGGCCCACAAGCCACTGCTGACAAGTCTTTGCAATAATGTTCAGGACTTTCTGCACCTTAGTCCTTTCTGCCAGGACAAAGATTCTCCACTGTCAGGAAGTGCTTAGCATGAACAACAAACGTGCTTGCTTTTAGACTTATGCTGTGCTAAGCGATGCTGCATAAGCAAGAAATAAGCGGTGCAAAAGAGATAGCATATATATAACTGTGGCAAACGAACTCTGGTTTTGTTTAATGTCGATTATAGCAGAAAGCTGCCAGCCTTGCCTTGTTTCACCTGATTGCTGGTTTACAAATGCTTCGTGCCCCACAGTGGTAAATTGAGACTTGAAGTTGTTTTCTTACTACTAACTGACTAAGTCCTAGCACCACCGTATGTTTCTGCGCTTGAGAGTGCCACATGGGGCTGCCATACCTGCACATGTCTTGAGCCATGTACGTTACTCACTGCTGCACGCGTGCCCCGCCACGGTGGTCTAGTGGCTAGGCTCTCGGCTGCCAATCTGAAGGTTGCGGGATCGAATCCCAGCCGCGATGGCTGCATTTTGATGGCGCTGAAATGTTGAGGCCCTCGTGCTGTGCGATCTCAGTGCACGTTAAAGAACCCCAGCTGGTCAAAATTTCCGGAGCCCTCCACTACGGCGTCTCTCATAATCATAGCTGGTTTTCGGACATAAAACCCCAGAAATCGATCAAATCAGTGTTTATGGCACTCGGCCGCTGATCCGAAGGTCTTGGGATCAAATCCTGGCCGTGGCGGTTGCATTTTGATGGGAGCAAAATGTTGAGGTCCGTGTACTGTGCGATGTTCGTGCATGTTAAAAATCCCCAGGTGGTCGCAATTTCCAGAGCCTTCCACTGTCTCTCAATCATATCGTGGTTTTGGGACATCAGACCACAGAAATTAATCAAATCGCTGCTGCACGAGCTCAGCCGGTTGCCGCTGATGGAAAGTGCTGGCCGACTCATGCAACTAAGGTGGAGCCCAAGCAACTCTCAATTGGGTCATTTATGGTGAGGTAATCATAGCAGGGGTCAAGTGATATGTTCGAATTTCAAAGCATAATGATGCTATATTGATAGAGTTGAAACACCACGAACAGAACGTTGACACAATACAAACAGACCATGTATGCAGGGCCATTCTGCCCTTCGGTAGACGTTTCTGTGGTCGCATCCCTGAAAGAGAAAGTAGTCACATGACAAATGAGTGGGAAATGGTCGCAGTGCATGATCTCGGGACATCAAGACTGTAGTAGGCACACGCAGTATCTGGTCCACAGCACCTTAGAACCTGACGGTTGCGAAGTGATCTCCCAAAGAGAAGCCAAGATTGCACCAGCGGAGTGTGATTTGAGCAAAACTGTCTAATGGGATATCCCACTGAGGCCCCGCTGTTGGGATGGCAGTTGAGTGCTTTGACTTGGCACTGCTCCTTGTCCCAAAATTTTCTGTTGTAACCCGGGCTGAGAAGTGGACACAAAAATTCCACAAGGAAAACTGGTGTTGCGCAGCTACTACATATAGGTGCATGAATCTCCAGAGTTGTGGTGAGGAGTCAGTGAATGAGCAATGTCTTGGGAGCCAATGTTCAGCAAGGGAACATGCCTTCATCAGGGCAGCAACCGCCTCTCACGAAAGTAGTTACTGCCCCAATGAAAACGAGTAGCCTTTCCAGAACATTGGAACCTCTTTTCGATAACGGCTCACTGTGCTTTAGAGTGTGGCACAGTGACTAGACAACTCACACTTACCTGCAAGGACTGCTTTTCGCTGTAAAGTTTACACAGTAAGCTGTTATGGCCTTGTTACAATGGCTAACATTGGTGGTGGTGATGTCCATCACCACTGTTGCCACATGTCTGTAACCACTATTGCTCAAAACTCTGCTGCCCGTGTGCATTTGAACCCAGCTCAACAAATGTAGTGGCATCCACCCCTGATGCTCGCCACATGGTCGGTCACTTTGTTCTCAGCCACGGCTCTGATAATTTGATTGATTTGTGGAGTTTAAAGTCCCAAAACCAGCTGATTATGAGAGACGCCATAGTGGAGGTCTCCGGAAATTTCGACCACCTGTTGTTGTTTAACGTGCACTGACATCGCACAGCACACGGACCTCAACATTTCGCCTTCATCGAAATACGGATCTGATAAGGTAGCATAACTGCTTCAGGATGCAATAGGTGCTCTCACCTGTGGTTCCGTTGACAAAGATGAGACAAAAGAAGGAGGGACAATTAGGAGGAAGACTTCGCTGAACAGGAAGACTGTGACAAGGGGAAAGAGGAAGAAAGATGAGAAAGCAGACGATGACAAAGAGGAAGACTACTATGAAGAAGAGCAGGAAGATAGCAGAGAAGAGGAACAAGAGAGGACGACTACAAGTGAGACAATGACAGCGAAGAGGAAGCAGAAGAAAAAGACAGTTGAAGAGGAAGAAAAGGAAAGGAGAGGCAGGAACAGAAGGCTTAGAGGATGAGGGCGGATGCAGGAAAGTCGACCTTATGCTGCCGCTGTGCTGTGTCCTCTGCAGTGTCATTGAAATAATTTTTGCTGAAATGTCTGGTACGTCACTGTGCAAAACTAGGTTACAAAAGCTCAAAATTTTCCCATCGTAGTCGGCGTGTGCATGCTCTGGACTTTGTTTATGCAGGACTTCAGGTGGAGGCCACCAGTGGGGGTCACCTAAGCCAGCTGGCAAGACTGGTGGCACCAACTGGACTCCAGTTGGTGTAGCATGGGCTGGTAGTGGATCCCCACAGCACCTCTTCCAGCCACAGCCACAGCCGGTGAGACCACTATTAATCAGTAAACGCCTCACTTGGAAAGGCATTGCGATACAGCAGACCATGTGTTTAGTTCCGCTGGTTTTTGGCTTTGTCCTGGACTCTTTGCCACTCTGCCAGTTTTTCAGCACAAGCATGTGATGGTACTGCTGTGCTGTTGCTCTGCTGTCAAAGGAATGATGGTACATTTGTCAGCAAAGATAGTGTTGCATTGTGTTGAGCACAGCTCGATTTAAAATGTGGATACAGACTCATAATGCATTCTTAAAATATGATCATGAGAGGTTTTGATCCACCTGCATTGCACTTTCAAGTGGTGAAAAAGGAACTAGTTGTCACGGAGTGAACACAGAATTCACTATCTGTCCTCCTATAGTAGCAGACTTTCAATACATTTTAGTTTAATACATTTGCATGTGCAAATAAATACCTTCGCTAGACACATTGTGTAATGATTAAAAAGCTTTAGATTTGTTTTAATGGAAATTAATCATTGTAACACTGTATGCTGTCTACCAGACAAGTCTTCAAGGTTTTTTTGGCTCTTTGTGAATGATGCCAATCCAGAAAAGTCTCGATTTCCCAGTATTCCCATGTATACAACAGCATCCTGCACCCTGTAGGTAATAGCAAGAAATGTTACCCTGAGAGACTCTAAAATACCCTTAGTAAGATTTTTTAAAAAACAAATGCTGTTAACAGAATTTTCCTCTTCTTGCAACATTTGCTGGCTTTTTTAACTGCAAGCTTCCTTCCTTACCTGTTGCATGACTCGCAGTGTGTGGCACCTACGGTACCGGCGGCCCCCGTGGCAGGTGCACAGTGGGGACCCATGGGGGGTGCCTTTGGGCCCACACCTATGGTGCCATTCCGGCCACCACAAATGGGAGCACAGCCCCCTATGATGGCTGCGGCGGCACCTGGCATGTTCGGCGCCCCGGCACCTGCACCGAGCAGCCAGCCAGCTGTCAACGACCCTTTTGGCGCCCTCTGAAGCTTCAGGTATGCAAAAGCCTCTGCTTCGCTGCAGAAAATGTTGGTAACATTCGCACCTCATTGGATTCTTCCAGCCACTCCAGGGTAGCGGTGTTCTCACAGCTGTAGGAAATTTCTGGTTGTGGTCCCATTTTCCTCTTTCTCTATGCACGTGCACAGCTTCTCCCTTTCTTTTTTTCTTGTAATGTGTTGCACAGTCTAAAAGCAATCTGGAGTGCCCCTTTGACTGTAATTTTGACATTCAGAGTAAACATGCATATAATGTGGTACGTCCTTTGTCTAAAGCTTCACAATATACTGTTTTTTGCCATTAATGTCGTCCTGTCACTGATGCACATAGCATTGTTTAGTACCGTTGACAGCATTCATTGTGCATGTCACCCTTTACCATTAGTTTGGCAAGCTGCAGTGCCCAAGGATGAGAATAATGGAGGAACATGTGACTTGAGCAATTAGAAAGTGACCACATTTGACGCATTATTGCTGGACCACACAGCGCTCTATTTTGCTCGCACTTGCTTTGCAATATGTGGTGGTCTTCGTGCAGCAGAAGCGAATGCAATGGGTTTACGCGAAGTAACCCTACCGTATGGAGCGCTATTTTACTGACATGCCTTAGAAGTAGCATTTGTGCCGTTTTGCGCATGATCATGTAGCTCAATGAGTCATTGCTTTAATTGGTGTTTAATTCGAAACTTACCTGCTCGGTAAAAACGTCTGTTTTCCAAAATTGACTATCACATGAAGTGTGGTTATGCAAATGTGACATTGGTGTGCTTGTAGCCAGGCTGTATATTGCCAGCTCATGTTCGTTAGCATCTCTGCTTGAAAACGGTGTTTTGCTATTTGGAAACAAATGTGTGCTTATTCTGGCCACGTAGTCCAAGAAATGTGTAAGGCTGCTACGCCTTACTATTACCTCATTTTAATTGTCTTATTTGCGTCTTGCATTGCACCGTTAGGTGGCACATTATCAGTCCAACGGAGTATAAGTATCTGAAATGGCATGATATGACATACACTTAAAAAGAAAAAAAAAGGAAGCGATTCTGTGGTATTCTGTGTAACAGTAATTGCCATCTACATTGGTTTTGTTTCCTTTCTCGGGGTCTCTTATAATCATATTGTTGTTTTGGGACGTAAAGCCCTAGAAATCAATCAAATAATTTTTTTGAAAGCTTGGCACTCAGAACTTTGCAGTCTACAATGCCATGCTACGTGATAGTGCAGACGTTGTCAGTGGCTGGGAAATATTGGGCAAGCTACACTGTCGCAAGACGTTCGAGATAAATGGTTGTGGGCCAAAAGGGCTTGCGAACACTCGCTTTTTTAAACAAAAGACATGTTTTACGTTTGGTGGTCTTTCGTGTGAAAGGGATGAGCCACCTGGCACGGTGGCGAAGCACCATTTGTTGCCATTGTCAAGCCAGCCACCATGTCGTGATATTGACCAAAATTTGCATGTCTTATGTCTTTTTAGTGGTGCGAGTATCCGAGGCACTACTCACAAATGCAGAACAGCCATATGCAGCAGGTTCTTTTCTTTTTCCTTTTCTTTTTTTCCCCATGTTCTATGCACAAATTTGTGGCAGTGCAGTGGGACTGTTCTGTCAGTTTCCTTGCTATGAGCACAATTCCCTGCTCCATACTCCTACTTTTCCTGCTGCAAAAGCTGCTCCAAAACCACTTCCATCACTGCAATGCCCTCTATCACTCCTTTTGAGTTGCGCTGTGGTTTTCCCTTTTGTTATTACCATCACTGATGTTAGTGATGGTAATACACAGCCACAGTCCACAGCTGTTGCATTGAAGGGCGTGGCAGGAGTCATTGTTTGTTGAAGTTCAGATATTAGGCCTCCTACCGCTGTTACTGAGTTGACAGCTATCCAACAAAGCAAGATTGTCAGTACTTCTTGAATATTTGGTTTATATGGACGTGCAACAACCCTGTAAACGCCTTCAGCTTCTTTATCTGTTGCATACCTTTGCAGAACACAAGACCTTACAGGTAAGCCATGTCTTCAAGACAGCAGTGGTAAGGCTGTCCAAGTGCTGTTGCTTTGTGAATTGAATTCTCAATTTTTCTGAAGCATACGAGTGCTCATTGTTCGTGTGTTGCACCATGGCCAGGGGTACTTTCTGTACTCATGTCATCTATTGGGCAGTTTAAATATGTGTTGAAGGTTGTTTATATAAAGCTTTGTTCCGTTAATTGCAACATAACTCTCATATTTTTCCGTCAATTGGCTGACTGTTATTTCACTGATGCTCACCATGGTTCCCTAAGTTCAATTCCTATCCCAGGTGGTCAGTATTGCTGCACGGCTTTTCACTGCACCCTCTCATGACTTCAGTGTTGTTATAGGTGCCAGGATGTTAAAAACATCAAACATCAAGGTCAGTCCATATTATATATTTCTGTCCACGTTTCCCTTGTTCATGGTGGTGGCACATAGGTTGCGACATAATAAAGCAGAAGCTTGATAAAACTTGCCGACTTGCATTGTGGCTTCTTTCCGTGGTAATTGACATAAAGCTGCCGCCTTGTGCGCAGGTGCGGACCACCCGGCCCGAGAGGAGCGACAGACGGCTAGTCCCCGCAGTATTCCCTCCCCCCAGAGGTTATTTATGTGTGAGAGAGGGCGCGTGTTTGCGCAGGAGGCTGCGGAGTGTTTGTGCATGCTGTACATTTTGTTTTCTGCACATGCCCCCCGTGCTGGCCAGAGATGACACATTCCACAGTGTTGCTCTCCCTGGACCCGTGGAGCAGCCCGGCTTTAGGAGTCCTCCCCTCCGGCTGTTTAGCAAGCTAGGCCACCCCCCTGCTGTGATGTACTTGTGGAGCATGCCAAAATAAATTTGTTGCCTTATTACAGCACCAGGCTCATCCTTCCTTGGTTGCAGGGCTGATCCGTGGCATGCACTGGAACAAAAATTGCCTCCGCAGTCTGCACCGCCCCCTCTCACAGCACACGAGAGGGTCACAAGTGTCTTTTAAAGGGATACCAAAGGCAAATATTGAGTCAAGCTAACGTGATTAGTGTTCCAAGGTGCACAAAGGAGTCACACTTCTAGAAAACGGCGTTTACAACTGACAAAAGGACAGATCGAAGAACAGGGTTGCTACTGCCACGTTAGATGGAGTACGAGATCCTGTGGATAACATGTTCCATTGGTAAACTGTAGTCAACCACTGAAAGAAAAAGGTACATTGTCCTCAAGTTCAAAACTCAATTTGTCTATGCTCATGAGCAGTTTCTACAAAACTTCTGGTTTTGCTTCACTTTTTTTATTAGTGAATTATCACCAGAGGGTTTCACAAGCCTTGCATTGAGGTGGGCAGTCCTGTTGGTCACTGGATGACCTTGTAGATCACTGGTGCACCTATGCAAGTGATTCACTCAGTCATGGACAATGATCATGAATGAACTGTTCAATCGTGAAAGATGTCTGTGACACCTTTGTTCATTTTTCTGTGCGAATGAATCTCTTGATGGAGGACAAGTGTTTCTGGAATGTTTCCTGTGATTTTAGATTGATTCAATGTTTGCGTATAGTGTCCCCTTAATGATAGACTGTGCATTGTTGTGGGCAGGCTGCCAGCATTTATGCCTAGCTGTTTTGTTAATAGCATAGAACTTTTGAGTGCCTAATAAAGACTCGAGCTGTTGAACATCATGCTGTGTCAAGAGGTGAATTCCTTCATCTGCTTTCGTCACATTGGCCACCCTACACAGTAACGAGTTGTGTATACCTAATTGAGATTCCTATTCAGAGTTGCACATTTCTGCAATTGTAAATGATAAGCAAACTTTAGAAAACAGTATGAGCGCTGCAGTTGCATGAAAAAGTCTCACCCTGGTGGGCTCAGGGTTGTGGGTTCACTTACCTGCCTTGTAATTGCTTAAGAATACTGAAGTGCAGTATGGAGCACTAGACACCAAAATATTCAGAGCCATTCTGCCCTGTGAAGGTGTATGACCAGGGAAAATGCATGCACACACACGTCTGCACCTAGTGTGGTTTTGCACTACTACTGGGAATGGCCCACCCACAGTTCTAGCATAAGGATGACGCACCCTACTTCCCCCCCCCCAAGACGTTTAAAGGGCCCCAAACCATCCCCGACATTTTTTTGAACATTTCAAGTTAATGCGCGCATCAAGTTGCGAATACCGTCGCGAATGAACGATGTCAAATGCAGCAGCGCCACAACCTCTAAAAACAATCCCGTGCGCCTCTCCGGCCATTTCCAGCACACCAAAGTTAGCCGTGACGACATTGTGGTTTTTGGTGATGTCAGAAGAGTCCGAGCTCCGCTGATTGGTCGAAGGAGAATGTCGACTTCCGGTTAGTCTGCTAGCAAATGCGCGCGCTCCCTGCCTGTTTGTTTTCCTCGTCGTGTGTCGTTCGTGTGGTGTTCGCGTGTGAATTCGTAAATGCGCTACGCAAGTGCAAGTGAGGTACAGCCGACTAGAAACTGCAACAACTGTCCGAACACGACGGATAGCGCTAACAGAGCGTTGGCACAGCACCAACAGAACACTTGCGCGAACGCGGGAGCCCGGTGGAGGCGCGTCAACTGGATGCGCGTCATCGGCGCTGTATGTCACGTGACATTCGGAGGAGCACTTGGCAAGGAGGTGGCACCGGCAAGCGGTCGGTGGGCACAGGAGAGAGCGAAACAAGCAAGCGCCGCGTTTTAATAATCAAACGCGTGTAACTCTGCTATTTCGGCGCCGTTTCGAAAAATTCTTGCGGCTACGTGTTTGTTGCGGACACCGGCAAAAAAGCAACACCACAACTAAATTTCGAGCCTCTTGGTGGTTTAGGGGCCCTTTAAAGCTTTCTGCACCCATCCCCAACTCTATGATCGGCCCACTGTTTTTGGTCTAGGCGCTCTGTCCACGCATACAGCAATTCACTAGAAATAAGTGTATAACAGCTCTGCTGTGCAAACGGCTTAGGTGGTCACAATTCATAGCATGCCACTACAGTGCATCTTCAGTTCCAAGTTCTGAAACGAAGCTATAGTTGTCTTGTTTAGCTGGCTGCTTGTTGCATTATCCATGCCAGTCGTCTCAGTGCAAAGAGAGTTAGCCCCCTTATAAAAGCTAGTGGTGTGCAAATTCAGGATTTCTTGAACATTTCAACAGCTCGGCTGTTTAAAGTAGAGGTTGATGTGTATGTAATAGTTGCCATCATTCGAAGTTACCAGTAGAGCTGTCATGTAGAATGTAAGAGCTCTTGCATTTGGCCCTCAACCTACACTGTTACATCAGTAGTAGTACTGATTGTTCGCAAAGGCAAGTGAAGTGGAGATAGTAAAATGGAGAGAGGAGGTGCAGAGAGAGATTCAAGCCCTGTATCCATGGTAGGAAGGCAAGTGTCGTACCCACTAGGCTACACATGCTTGCAGAACATGCATTTGTAGTAACCACATGACTGCGCTGTTTGGGCGATTGCAGCACAATTTGCTATGAGTGAGAGAGAGAGAGAGATTGGGACAGTACTACACAACAGTGAAGAAAAATAATTGCAAGCAGCTGACACTGGGGGCACAAGGTTAGGTCACAGCAAAGCTGGTAGCCTTCCCCTCCTTTCCCCATCCTTGTTTTCACTTCCATTTACTGTATTATCGGTAAGCTGTCATGTAGAATGTAAGAGCTCTTGCATTTGGCCCTCAACCTACACTGCTACATCAGTAGTAGTACTGATTGTTCGCAAAGGCAAGTGAAGTGAAAATAGTAAAATGGAGAGAGGAGGTGCAGAGAGAGATTCAAGTCCTGTATCCATGGTAGGAAGGCAAGTGTCGTACCCACTAGGCTATACACATGCTTGCAGAACATGCATTTGTAGTAACCACATGACTGCGCTGTTTGGGCGATTGCAGCACAATTTGCTATGACAGAGAGAGAGAGATTGGGACAGTACTACACAATAGTGAAGAAAAATAATTGCAAGCAGCTGACACTGGGGGCACAAGGTTAGGTCACAGCAAAGCTGGTAGCCTTCCCCTCCTTTCCCCATCCTTGCTTTCACTTCCATTTACTGTATTATCGGTAAACAGAAGTGAAGGAACTATAGTGAAGCTATGCCGTACTATACACGGGCATGCTATGCTTTACCCTCTCCCCTTCTCATTTCCCTCTTCCTCACTCACCCCACTCCTCTCCTCCCTTTCGCACACTGTCGTTATATTATACTGTGGCACTGGTGGCCTTACCCACCTCCCTTCCTTCTTGCTCACCTTCACTTCTGCACCTCCTTGCCATACGACACTATACATGAGTAACCCCTTCAGGCATAAATTCTAATTTAGTGCCAATAAATCTCAAATTTTTCACGTGTAATTTCCCCAGAACTCCATGTTCCATTGCATGAAAGAAAATGTAGTTAGTATATGTTGAAATGTTTGTTATACAGTAATTTGTAATTAGAGCATAATTATAAGGTTATTCCGAAGTCATCATCCTTTATTTTGTTATAAAATGAATAACCAAGTAGGAGTTGACAGGCTGATGAATTTTGTCATTGGCTGTATTCACTACGAGCCAACGGAAGTTATGTTTTTGTCGTTGATCCAGGAACGTAGCACGTCCACCCACTCGTCAAATGTGGTAATGCTCTCGAAAATTAATTGCCTGCAGTAATACACTGCACCTTGCAGCAAACTGACGACATACAGAGTACATGGAGGGTTTAATTTATCCGAAGCTCAGCGTTTCTTGCACTTTCAAGGCCGCTTGTACACTGGACTGCCAAAGCCAAGTTGCGCGCACAATTGTGTATGCTGCCACTGAAAGGGGTATGCCCCCTATGGTTTACCCTATCATCTCTTCTTCACCCTCACATCCCTCCTCGATCCCACGTTCAGTTTCCTTTCCCACCCCCTTGCTATACTATACTGTACACGGTTATCCTATGCTTTCCTTCTTTCCCTCCTCCACCTCCCTACTTCCCTTTCCCATCTCTTTGCTGTACCATAGTATACACGGATATGCTTTGCTATTCACCACATATAGGGTTATTTTTTTTTCCAAAGGACTGTCACCCACTGGTGTGGCTCTGGTAGAACACTCTGTTAGAACACCTGCCTGCCACGCATTTGAACACACAACCCAGCTAGTGTTCGCGCAATGTTAGTACAGTGGAACCCCGTTCATACGTTTTTCAGCGGACGGGGGGAAAAACGTAACAGCCGGGAAAACGCAAGAGTGAGGAAAGCTCCCAAAATGAATGAGAACAGGGCCGCTTTGATTTCAAACAATCTATTTCAGCAAGGTGAGCCATCTAGGTCGCCGACCGATAATCCGGACAGCCGCGCGGTACCGCTAGTGCCAACATAGGCTTATTGTGTTAAAACGGGCCGATATTTCGGACGGTTTCTAGCTCTAAATTCGATAAATCGGACTACGGTTTAGTTGCAGCGTGACGTGCCAATTTTGGAGGCAAGTCACCTCGTCACTGCGATCACCGCATCCTGTTCCGGCACCCCGCGCGTGGTTTGTGATTGCGAGTACGGCTGGTTGGCTGGTCGCGTCGGGTCCGCGGTTGCTCGATAGCGCTTTCACGTTCCGTCTTCAGTGTTTGTTTACCGTATTTACCCGCATAATTTGCGCCCTCGCATAATTTGCGCACCCCTGACATTTAGCCAGCAATACAAAAAAAAAATTCCTCGTATATTTTGCGCTCGCCGTCCGGCCCGAACCAGCTCGCCAGCGAGCGCACGGCCAGACTTTGGACAGCTGCGCGGCCGCGCCCCTCGCTGCGCGGGCGAGCACGGTCATACGCAAAAGGGGCTGCGAGTGCGATGTTCCCTTTTCCGATTCTTTTCTCCGGAAGCCCCCAGAGCCCAGAGTACGGTTGCTAGAATAAAAGCACTCGAGTGGGGGCAACAAAAACGGCTGAAGCAGGGATCAAACGCGCCGGGCCCATCTCCGTCGCTCGGAGGCGATAACATCACCCCTATCGGATCGCCTGTCGTCGAAGCGGGGAGGAAACGCCCTGCCCGTCTTTAACGAGCACGAAAAGACGCAAAGGCGGGATGGGGGGTGGGGAGTGTCGCTCGGCTGCCGAGCGATCGCATGGCTGCCGAGATAGCGCTGGCGCTATCTCTGCAGCCATCAGCGGGCGGTAAAATCAAAATAGCGATGCCCGGGCGGGTACGGCGCGCCAGGTTGCAACGCATCATGCGGGAACACGCCCACAGTTGCGACGTAGCAGCGGAGTTTGCAATACATGGGACCCTATGGGAGCTTGCCGGGACCGATGAAAAACAACGTAACAGCCGGGAAAACGCAGCAGTGAGGAACGTAACAGCGGGGTTCCACTGTACAAAGGACTCTAAGGAACCGTAAAGTATGTTGCTGCTAAAACGTTCTGACCTAGTTGCACGAAATGTTAACTAAGTGTGGATAAGATGCGTTTCAATTTAACCGGAGAGGACACTGAAGCTTTGTTTCCGTACCCCTATGGCACACACTCGACCATGCCAAGCGTTCTGCAGACAACATTTTACTTCAAGCTATAAAAGCTTCAGTGTTCGAAAGAAATGTCAGGTTGTGCAGAAGGGCTGCGCTTAGCCTCGAACCACTACCAAAATCCTTGGCCTCGGCTCACTGCTACATGATGGTCAACTTGACACCCTTGACCCAGCTCGGCTGCCTGAGCAGTCTCCACATGCTGCTTCAAATTTTTTTGCCTGACATCTAGCATGAATTTATTGTCTCATTTAAGCAAATTCCTTATTTTGTCAGTCTTGCCATGTTTGCATTACATTCAAAATATGAGGTGCTTTATAAGAATTATGCGACATGTGATGAATTTGTATCACTGGAAGGGTGCACTAGATAACACAGTTGCCTCTTCATTTACAAGCTCCCCGCCAAGAGAGTTAATTACCACTTGCAAACGGCATTACATGCATGTATCGGACAATGTAAATAAGCCTCTTGCCAAGTTGCAGGACGAAGACCTCTCCCAATGATTAATTTCTGGTTTGCCCTAACCTGAGTGAGTTGGTTCCACGTTACGCTTGCAAACTTCTTAATTTGTTCGCTCCATCTAACCTTTCGCCTGCTTCTGTTGCATTTTCCTTCTCTTGGTATCCATTCTGTCACTCTTACTGTCCATCTGTCCTCCACATAATATGTGCTGCCCAGGTCTGCTCTTCTGTTAATTGATGTAAGAGTATCAGTTACTCCTGCCTGTTCTCTAATCAACTCTGCTTGTTTTTTTATCCCTTAGCATTACACCTATAATTTTTCTTTCCATTGCACACTGCATGCTTCTTAATTTCATCTCTAGTTTTTTTAGTTATCTTACATGTTTGTACTTGTAAATTTTGCGTTTCTTTTTTTCTTTTTTGCTGCCACTGTTGTGCATTCTGTTCTCCAGTGCAGAAAAATTTCAAATCCATTAAGTAATTGAATAATAAGAGCATTTTTCCATTTTGCCACGTGCCATCTACGCAAAAGAAAAACTTTTTTCTAAAAGGCCCCTCAGCATGTCTGGGCACCGCAAAGAAACGAGCATTGCACAGATAGTTGTGTGACAACTGCGCCTGCAGGGCAAGAAAACAGCCAGAACTCAATACAGGAGGCCGCATATGCTTTCTGTGGTGCCTATGGCACCCTGATGGCCAAAAGGTCTCAGGGAAAACTAAATCACGAAGGCAGCACCCTAAGAGGCATGTTCTAGAGAGCGTAAAAATGTAGTAAGGCCCCTTGAAGAGTTCTGAATGCAAACACTACCGCTTAGTTTGTTGGGTTTTATTAGCAGTAATCAATCTCTCTCTAAAAAAAATAAATAAAAGGAAAGAAATGCACAAGATTATTTCTGTAGTGTTGTGCACACAATTCACGAAGAGACAATTGGTCTGTTCCTTCTTTTCCCCATTTCTGTAGAGGGCATGAAATCTCATAAAATCGGCACAATGCATTAACATAATTAGCAAACATTTATACAGGTTGTCCTAATGAGATGGTCATGTGAGTTAGAAATAAAGTAGAACACAGAAATGGAACAGTGTCTGTTGCTAACAGTTGTATGTTTCCCTGGCACCAGTTTTGTTTATATAAGCATGTGAATCTCAAAGTAAGTTATTCACTTCCTGACTGAGGCTTCAACAAAAAATTTTATGATGAAATTGGAAAGTGCAAATTATTCTAACTTAAACTGTGAATTAATTGTTGTTTAACCTAGAAAAGCAAATAGCTCGTAGCCGCTATGCCCCAACTACAGTGTTTGACTCTTAAACAAGCTCTAACATTCAACGTTATGCATTAAACACTTTTGCTCTACAGCATAAAAAAAAAAAAAAAAATGACACTCACTGCCACAAATCTATCGACGTGACCTCATAACATGGTACACATGACTACAGGCGGAAGCACAAGTGCAAAACTATCTATATCTTAGTTCCATAAATGGAATCTGCCTGAAAATTCTTAGTAAAACTGCACCTGTCACCTTTTGCAGGCTGGCTTCCACAGTGTGGTTTGATTCTATCTGCACAATGTCCCTGTCATAATAGAGATGGCAAGCTAGGAACTGAAAATGGCACTTCTTGATGTGAAACGCACTTATTAGCACAATTCACAAAACTCTGTGCACGGCATTCCTGATGGCAATTGCGAAGAGACATGACGTTTAGCAGTTCCACAAACACAGCTGCACGGAAGTTGGCGGCGAAACAAATTGCACGATACAATAAATGGGAGCACACTCTATTCTGCTGTGCTACACACATTTCACAGGCACCCGTGTGTCGATGAGTTTTTCAGAAGCACAGGTGCTTTGGGGATCACTCATTTCGTCAGTTCACTGTAACAGTTATCACACACTCTGACGGGCTTCCTGGATGATGCCGTGGCCGCACTCTTTGCCGAGCACTCGTTGCAGAAGATGTTGCCACAGTTTCGGCAGTGGTGCTGCAAGATATAGCACGCAGAACGAAACTATCAGCTGCTGGGACAAAGGGCACTCCCCACCCCCCAGTGCCGTAATACATCCTTCATGCTGTGGTTAGAGCACAAATGCATAAATACAGAGATTAATTAAACACCACATACCTTCCGGATGGTGACGGTGAAGAGCTTCTCGCATCCCGTGCAGTGGGTAACTTGTGAGTCGTCTGCCCATTTCCGGCCCTGGTGTTTGGCATTGTCCATCTTGACAAGCAACATAACAGATATCAGTTATGAAATGCCCACTATGCTCGGGCAATAACTTGCGATGATGTTAAAACTTATTGAATATTTCACATGACTTGGCGCCAGACATTTGAGGGTACCAGATACGGCCGGCCGAGAGAGGAATCTTTGCACTGTAGTATTGTGCTGTAGTATTGTTAGCAAAGCGCTTCTGGTTTACAAAGAAGCTAAATTCACTAATGGCTAGACATTTTTACAAGCTATACCGGTTGCACAAGTTTATAACACAATCCTTTCTTGTGAAGTCATCAAAAAGTTGTTGATACAGTTGAAGCTGGATATATTCAATCAGCATATCGGTAATTTGGCAGGAGATACGGACAGCAAGCGACATTGTTCACTTTATAACAGTTAGTTTTTTCCACTGACAGTATGTCTTACTGTGTTACACAACTGGATGACAGTGAAGTTAGTTAAAGCAATACTATTACCTGCATTAGCTTTAGCATTAGTTTAGCATTAGCATTAGTTTAAGACAGAGACTGGACTAATTTTTACTGTGTGGCACATAATTCCCTTCAGGTTCAGTACCTTGCCTGAGCACATCTGCTTAATTGGCGTTGTAGGCAAGGTCATTTCCAATAATGTGCGAAGCTATCGCAGGAACAATTAAGGGAAGTGCATTTGCAGGGGCATCATGCAGAGTTCAGCACCTCAAAACTGTCAGTGAGGTTTGCAATGTACGTATCATCATCATCATCAGCCTATCTTATGTCCACTGCAGGACGAAGGCCTCTCCCAATCCTCTTCATTCTTGCCTGTCCTGCGCGAGCTGATTCCATTTGACGCCTGCGAATTTCTTGATTTCGTCCCCCCCATCTTACTCTCTGTCATGCGCGGCTACGCTTGCCCTCTCTTGGTATCCACTCCGTCATTCTAACTGTCCATCGGTTATCTATCCTTCTCATCACGTGGCCAGGCCATGTTCATTTTTTATTCTTAACGTCAGTTATTATGTCGGCGACTCCCATCTGTTCTCTGACCCACTCGGCTCTCTTTCTCTCTCTTAATGTAACGCCTGTCATTTTTCGTTCCATCGCCCGCTGCACGGTTCTTATAGTACAGTACTATGCTATTGCATAAGATTTCCCACGCGATGCTACAGCTATTTGATGCATACAATAACATGATATACCAGGGTTTGATATAGTATTCAGGTTCACCTGCATTTCACAGGCACAATTGGCAGTTAAAGGGGTAACTAACAGCTTTGGACAAGCAGCTTGCTCAGCGATAGAATAAATTAGAGTACTACCTACAACTGTTTTAACGCACCTGCAGTAGCTGGTTTTCTCGACCCAACTCATGCAATGCGGCCAAAGAGTCGTCCAAGCGGCGCCTCAAATCAGCGGCATTGCTTCTTAGAGTTTCAGCCTCGCCCTCACTTCGTAGGCACCGATCCAGCAGGGCCCTTCGTTCATCCAGCGCGTTTTCCAACTTCGCCTCCAACTCTGCACATTGGGAAATGGAGAAAGCCATGAGGATGGGCTAAAGAAATGTCATGAGTGCCTAACATGCTATTACAATTTCCCTTTTTGTCATGAAACCAGTCCTTGCGTATATTTCTAAATTGATGTGCCTCGTGACCAGGTGTGCCTCGTGACACCTTCAAGGCCATTCGCTCTTCAGTTCATGCACTGCACAGTTAGTTTGCATTATAAACATAAGATACATATTTTTTTCTTTATTGCAAAGGCCAGAAGCACACTCCTGTGCTATATTTAAGGTAGTGTTATTTACATGCAACTATAGTAATAGACTTTTCCTTAAATATCAATATATGATTTGTCGCCCCGACTTTTGAATGGTTAGAATTAAGCTAAATGTTGAGTTAACCGTGTTCAAACTAAAGGGAGTCGCTTGTACTGGATGCAGAAGGGTGATAAATTTGCTTAGTTAACATGCATAACATTTTCCGTTGATGTGTATTGGACACACTGTCAGGGAACAAAATGAACACTGTTGAAGACGAACAAACCTTCACAAGAGAGCCAATGCCACAAGTAAAAAGAAAGCTGAGGAGAGAAATTCAGGAGGCCTTTAGAAGTACAAGAAATGTAATGATGAGCAAGCGTGTCTTCAATTGGTCTTACATAGGAAAGTTCAAGAGAAAAACTGTGAAAACAAATAACATGAGAATGTGATATGAGAGTATCAGTTCAGTCACAGAGTCAAAACACTGTTCTACTCCTTCAAATATGTATCTTGATGAGACAATAAATCAGCTGACAGTTTGGACAGTGTTTATGCTCTTCCTCTTAATGTGTTCCAGTGCACAGTACAAGAAAATATGACTACTAGGTGTAGCCAGTAAAGGCACCTAACGACAGCGTTAAAAGAATTGAAACATAATAGTTCATGTGGCAAAATCACAGTACGATTGCAGCAGAACTGCACATGATTATAAGATATTCCACAGCGGGATAATTTAGACCACGCAGGGTTCTTTGGACATGGGTGCTCTCGCATTTTGCCCTCATCGAAGTGCAGCTGCCAGGCCCAGAAATAGCACACATTCCTTCATAGATAGCAATGAAACACTTTAGACACTAAGCCACCATGGCAGGTGGCAAACACACCTAGCTTGTCTCCTTGGGCAGAGTCGAGCTGAGTCTGTGCGGTTTGACGGCTGGCTTGCTCAGCTGCCAGCTGCTCCCGCAAAGCTTCCAGAGCAGCCTCTTGCCGGGCACTTCGCTGCTGCTCTGCTTCCTGCAAAGGACATGCAGCTTGAGGCTAACTCTTAAGAAACTTACAGCAGATACACTTAACATCACAGCTTTTGTGGAGTTTCACTTAAAACCATTCTGACCAGACAAAAAGAATGAAAAGGAACCTCTACATTGCTTGACCAAAAATTTTGCACTCGAATAAACGGGGTCAGTCCGTGCACAACGTGGACCTCTTTACAAACTGCATGTAGTACTGAGTCGGTGTGATGAATTTGGCCTTTCATTGTATCTTGCAAAGAAAAACTACAGGGATGAACAACATACACCATTGGCCGCAGTAGCAGACTTAGCAAATGCATACAAGAAACAGGTTGCAGTGGTACGTATTGTCCATATGCACTTTCTTAGGGCAGGAGAGATCAACCAGACACTCAAGCACTGCAAGTGGTTCGTAGAGCCATGCACCATGGCATGAAATCACAATGAACCTACGCTAAACAATCGATCCATCACTGAGTTATAATAACTCATGGAATTTTATGTGCCAAAACCACAATATGATTATGAATCATGCCGTAGTAGGCTCCAGAAATTTTGACCACCTTGAGTTCTTTAACGTGCATTGGTAACGTACTGCCGTGGCGAACTCCATGATTGAGTTAGTGTCATGACAGATGGAAATGAAATAGCTCTAGGAGCTACCGAGTGAAATGCTAACAGAGACCCCATATGGTGATCTTTTATAACTAAATAATGCCATAAAAAAAAATGCACCCTCAAAAAAATAAAAGGAAAAAAAAAAAACCATTGCGCAGACCTCCCAAACAGGTGCCATTGTTTGCTGCCGTAGAAACATCATACCAGGAGCAAACACTGTTTGGTACTGTGAAGTCATGGCAAATGACATTTTACATGTGTGTGTTGCACGAGGATGATCGATCGAGGATAGGACACCAGTTTTTAAATGAGACAGTAGTCTACCTCTCATATCATGTGTCTGTTGCTACTGCTTTATTCGAAAGTCACATAAAAATTTCCATTGCAGTTTTAAGTGAATGTTTTTAAGTGAGTTGTAGATGCAGCCATTTTCATCTCATTGCATCACTGTCATGAAAAAAAAAAAATGTGGCTGGTAGTGCTGGGTCAACCAAAATGCCTCTGCGCTCTTTTGCCACATTGATGGTCCATCAAATAAACCAGTCAACAAAAACAGGTGATAGCATGATGGTACCAGCATATTGTGCTAAATTGCTGATATTGATTGCTTCTCACAAAAAAGGTATGCATTCCTGAAATGAGGGAAAATACAAATGCAATTGCAAACAGGCATGTGCAAGAACTTGGAATGGCCGAAGCTGGCGCTAGGGTGTCGTTTGACACTACTTTCATGTTTTTGGATCTTGATGCCGGTGGCAAACAAGGTGTTGCAGGAATTTAAAGTACATATAGGTATTCATCACTAGCAGCCCACACTTTCTTTCTTTCTCTTCCTTTTCGAAAATGGCTTGAAAAACATTTTCAATAATTGAGTCCAAAGCCACGATGTTGACAATTTAAAAAGGACACCTGTGCAAATGAAGCCCCATGTGTACTGGCAACCTTGCCAACTGCCAAATTATGATTTCATTTCTTATGCTTCTGCACAGCAATATTGGTTTAAATTGTGGGACTTCCTACATGCACACACAAAGCCTTCAAGAACTAGTGACTACCTTTTTTTTCCCTCTTTCACTCAAATAATGGAGCAGTCTGGCCGGTGCTAACGTGCACTGTACTCCTGCTGAAGCTTTTGAACAGTCTCCACTTACACCTAACCCTATACTGTCAAGGCAGCTTCAGTTGACTGCAACATTTGTAAAGAAATCAGTGCGAGCAGGTCAGATAGAACTGAGCAAAGTGGGAAATCGTGACTCCAGGTCTTCAGCACCAAACCTATGGCACCCACCAGTTCCGAGGTTGCTTGCAGGGCCTTGTTCTGTGCCCGTGCCAGCTCTGCCTGAAGACCTTGCACAGCTTGCTGGTGCTCGGCAGCCTGCTGGTCACTCCGTCGGTGAAGTTCAGCCACCAGAGTCTCGAGTGCAGCATGGCTGGCCTCCATTTCTGCGTGGCTCGTGCGCAAGTTCTCAACCTCCAGCTCGAATGCAGTCCTGTCGGCCTCGAGTGCCACTTGGTTGTTACGAAGATTTCCCACCTCAAGCTCAAGTGCAGACAGCTGGTCAGCCAGGCGACTCTTGGCTTGGTGCAGTGCCTGCACGGCCTGTGCAAGCTCAACTTTCTCGGCGCGGCCGGCCACGAGTTCTTCGTGGCTCGCCTGTGCCTCTCGTTGACTGGTCACCAGCTGTTCCCGACATGTCGCCAACTCAGACTCGCGCTCCTGTGCCAGCGTCAACCAATTGACCAAAGAACATTTGCAGCGCTTACAGCCCACGTGGAATATCTTGAAAACTTTGGCAACACTTTCTCCACAGAGGACGTCATTTTTTTATGTTGCAAGACCAACATAGTGATCAAGCAAGAACGCAGTCTATGAATTGTCCTGCACCTTCTGAGCACTCCAGCAATGTGGATCAAGGAATGAAATATTTCTTGCTGAGCTTCAAGTCATCATCCATGTAGTGTTTCAATATCAACTGAAAACCTGAGGTTACTGCCTGTATTGAAAAGATAACCAATAAGGCATACAACCAGATAATGTACATTGTGACAGGCAAATATGCATCAGCTGGGCATTAAACTATTATTATAAGACCTCAATGATTGAAAGTGAGTCATTCCCTACTCAAGGGCTTCTCCACTGGTTACATCAACAGCAGATCTTTATTACTATCATATTCAAATCACCTACATTACAAAGACACTTCTCAGAGATCCCCAATTATCATGGAGCTTGCTTAAGGGCTTTTCAATTATGTATGGGAGAATCTATGGCTACATCAAACAAGATTAGCCGGAACACTTTGTATATTAAATATTGGACAGCACGAGGTGGCCTAAAATGTTGGCTTTTCCATGAACAGCGGGACCTCACCGTATGTTTTTAAGGGCGAGATGTGCGATTAAGTGAGTGGCGCGTGAAGCGAATACAAAACTCTCGCTTGCCCGTCACACGGTATCTTCACCCTAAAATAAAAGGCTACTTGTTTCTTTTTTCACATGCACAACAAAGGGAATTCCTGCTATGTTGTATATCGAATTATATGATATAGCGAACTAATTATCGCTGTTCCGAGATTTCAATATATGCCGGCTTGACTGTGCAGCAGAAGGTGGTCAACTTTCCTACGAAGATACAGATATGTGTAGACGTGCAGACAATAGAGATATGAATAGTACAGATACAAGTGGCACTGACCAACAAATGCACAACACAACCCCTCTGCACAAACTCACGAATAAGAGCATTGTAATTACTCTAGTTTGTATCATGTCATTGAAGTTGTGCATTTTTCCACGTTACCTTACAGTTCTGTTCTCCTTAGCACATCAATCAAGTTCCACTCCAATGTTACCACAATGAAATTCAGTACTCACCCTGAGCTGTGCAGCTAGCCGTGCAGCCTGTTCCGCATTGTTCTCAGCTTGGGCACGGTAGTCGGCTAGCTGTGCTTGTGCTGCCTGTGCCGAGTCACGGAGAGCTGCCTCAACTGCTGACAGTTGAGTTACTTGGGTCCGGAGCTCATCTACCTCCGCCTGCAAAGCCATATACCATCCACTGAAGCACTCTCTGGAAGCACTAAATTAATGGGTTTTGCAACCTTTTTAAGGACAAGCTTTCTGACACTCAACCTCCCTCTTTCTGAGTGCTGCTGTGTTCTAGCTTAAAGAACGGCACACCAGACACGGTGTTGGGTTTCTTGCAACACACTACATGGTATTTGCCCCCGCACATCAGCAGGTGGTGGCACCAGCCGTGCAGCATAAACGGAATAAAAGAATCAAGAAACTCACCTTTATGTATCCATGGCTGCATAGCATCGAGGAAGTATACATTTCTCATGGATGCAATGAGTTCAAACAGCGCTCTGTACATATGTGCATGCTGCCTCTGAACTCATGACACGTTCCCACTCTACAGGTGATATACATAACATTTAAAGCTTACTGAGACTTTGAACTGCTCACATTTTAATGCGCAATTTCCATTCCATGAACACCGAACAGCAAGGCAATGACATGCGGTAGCCATAAAACACAATGATTTTTCATGGCCACCGCATGTCATTGGGCACTACAAGAGAGTGTGATAAATATAACAACCAGAGCACCAACGAGCAGCTGCGTTGTGAGAGCAGCGCATCTCGTTTGTTGGCACAAATGTTTTGAAAAGTGCTTTGTAGGGGACGAATTTGCAATGGCATGCAGCGACTGTGATATACTGGCTCCATTCACACATATCATCATTTGTCCAGCGGCACACCCCTCCACGCTTCAAGCCATTTCCCTACGTGAGTGTAAAGCATCGCCTGACGTCGATTCCTGCCTACATGTGGGATCCTATACTTCTATCACATTGAAGCTGGTACTGCGATGCAAACCACCAAAGCCTTATACGGTAAAACCTCATTATAACGAAATTGAAAGGGGAGTAGTAATTGCTTTGTTATAACCATTAGTTCGTTATAGCCAATATCCATGTCGTCTATAAAAATTTCAAGGGGAATTATGATTGCTTTGTTATATCCAGTAGTTCGTTATATCTCACTTCGTTATAACGAGGCTCTACTGTACATGAAAAGCAATGCCATGTGAACGTAACTAGTAGAAGTCGCCCCCAGTGTGACAGTGTTGTAGTTTCATAAAATGTAGGGATAAGCAAACAGCATGTCTATTTCCTAAAGCTGCATTGCTAGAGAGTGATAACAGGCACAAAAGCTGATCGCAGTTCCCCATAATGAAATTTGTGCTGAAAGGACACAAGAGGGAGCGTGACAAACGATGGACCGAAAATTCAGTGCAGGAAGCTGGTGCACAGTGAGGAATCAAAAACAGGACCGACAACACATGCTAAGAAGATATCATTGAATCACCTGGCAGGCTTGTAGTTCCGAATCCCCACGTTGCCGCTCCACAGCCAGTTCAGATTCCAGCTCCTCCTAGAAATGCACCAAAACAGGCTGCATTCAAGCAACCCACCACATCACATAGCAGGCAACTCAAAGTAACATCAAACTTGGCATCACTTTATGCTAAATCAAATATGTGCTCTTTTATACTTTTATGCATACACTGCCCATCTGTCATTGTTATATTCAGTGTGGCCCAGCATGAACAGCAAAAAGACAAAAATCCAACCAACCATTCTGTGTCAAACTACAATAGTTTATCGTAAATGCTCTATACGTGGGAGGCAATAACAGGGGGGACATAATTCATGCCTAAAGAAGGTATGCTGGTTCAGTGCCACATAGATGTAGGTGTTTCCTATCATGCTGGCAGCGGAGTTATTTTTTAGCCACACTACCTATTGTCATTTCTCAGGTGCACAAAATACTGCAGGATTTGTTAATGCACTTTGCAAGAGTGGGGTGCAGGCAGGTGTCGCAAAATATATCGCTGTTCAGGGCAGTGGGTAACGCACTGCAAGAAGGTAATGGCACTTTCAAGCCTGTTCAGGGCAGTGGGTGTGTTCACCCACTGCCCCTGAACAGGTTCGAAAGTGCCATTACCTTCTTCCCTCTTTCTTTTTTTCAAAAATGTTTCATATTAACATAGGAACGACCACTGGGCCCCAACCATTACGTTTAGGGCTTCTTGCACCTTCGCAAGGCACATAACACAGCAAGTTAATGAACATCTCTGCATCCTTGATAGAATACAGCCACCATGGTAAGGAAGTGAGCCTTTGAGCTTATGCAAATGAGGGAGACTACATTACTAATATGAGAGCACAGTTGGGCAGGCACTGATAATGGCTAGCTGTATTAAATCTGTGCACAAGCTAATGCTGGTCAAATTGTGCAACACTGCTTACAGCGCGTGTTGCTGCAGCAGCCAGGCCCTGTTTGGCAACCTCCAAGGATGTTGCCAGTGATTCCCGCTCGGATCGACCAGCTTCCACCTACATACAGAATTACTTAAAAGAGATACAGCAAAGCAGGCATACCCAATACCATGACATATGAAAACATGAAAGAAAAGATAACAGACACACCACGGCGGAATCCTTGCAATGGTAACCAAGGCCTTGCAGTGTATTGCAGGATAAGTGAACACATGTCCACCAGGCCTAAATGTTTTAAATTGTAGCTGCACGGCAGTTTTATCATCCCACAGATGCATCGCACTAACCACTGAAAATGCGGGAGCCTTTTCATTCAAATTCTCAAGACTTCCTTAAGTTGACAGCCAACACATCTTGGCAAACTGAGCTCATGTACAGTACTCATGGATTGAAAAGCAACAACCTAGGGCTAACTAATGCACATATACTTTTGTTTCTACAATCTGCACCTAGTGCCCCATCAGCATAACAATAGTTCATATACATGCACTGAGATCAACATCACCATGAGAGGCCAGATTAGTAGCGGCACTGCCTGGTTATAATGAGCACTTGTGCATTGTAGTATAGTTAGCATAATTCAACATTTACATGTCGCATTTCATTCCATGAGTACTGTACAGGCTATAGAAGTGTTCATAGCATCACATAACGCAGTTATTGATGACCGTGAATACTGTGCTTACATTCATGAAATTTGCAGCTTAGTACGTAAACTTATGGCGCTCTACCTTGAATACTCAGCATGAAATAAAATGTAGATCTGCAACACTACAAAAAGAAAATTAAGAAACAAAGAAAGACAGAAAGAAAGACAAGAGACAGAGACATGTCAAATTTCGAGGCGATGTTTGTGAAATATAGCAATAAAAGGGGAGGAAGGAAGGGGGGAAGGGGAAGGAAGAGAAAAGAAATTGACCCTTTCAAGTGATACGAGCACAACTATGCGTACCAAGTTATCAGGTCAAATGATATATCACTGACCAAGATAAGTGTGCTTAAAATGTGCCATGTACATCTCAAAACACATTAGACTGGACAGGTGCTGCAGGTCCCAACAATATGTGGCAGACTGTTGTTCATTGAAATAAGCTGGGAGACATATGTGTTAGCTCTCACTGTCAGCATGTGGTAAAGCTAAATTTTAGTGAGAAATCTCTGCCTGAGGGGGCTAAAGCAGCTGCATGCACAATGTACAGCCGCAAGTGCGGCCTTAGAGGGCATGCACGCAGTTGAAGCATTAATGCCAAGGACATTGTATAACTAGTAGGCGTGGCTACCCACTGACCTCTTGTAGTAGCCGCTGCCGCTCAGCTTCACTCCTCTCCAGGGCCTCTCTTTGTTGTGCCTCCCTCTGCACAAACCCACAGGCACTAGCTTGTGACTCACATGTCATCAAGCTCTGGCCTTGTCTCTCATTACACGAAGCATGCACATAGCCCTCTGAATCCAAGTCTGGTCTCATATGGAAGAACAACCCCGCAACAACCGCTTCAACAGCTGGAGTGCACTTGCACTCGAGCTATTGGTTTGGAACAATATTAACCCATCACAACAATACAATACAAAACAAAACAAATTCTTCTTCCACACTCATGGGGTCAAGCAACGCACAATGAACCTTGCTTCCTGAAAAAGTAGGGGTGGCACACACAAGTCTCAGAATAGGAGAGAAAAATGCACCAAGCCAATTCAGTTGCGCTAAATTTTAAGTTCCATTAGTATCAGTACATGTGCAACCTATTTTGCCAGGCTTGTTCACGGTACAAGGTCAGCACATGTTTCATGCAAGTGGATTTATGGAAGCATTCATTGCATCCAGAAGGAACTGAGACTGAATATTTTGCTTGAAAGTTTATGACTCACTTTAATCACAGCAAGGTACGCTGTAATTTAATGTACATAACTTACACTCCCAAGTTTTAGAAATAAATGTTTGCTATAAAGTGAAATTACATGCTAGAACAGCTGTATCTTGGACTACGTTTGTCAAGGGGCATGGAAAAATTGATACGTTGAATTTATCTAAAAAGCAGGCTCCACTACATTTATTCAAAGTAGCATAGACTTTCACATATTTGTATATATAAAAAAAAAGAACCAATTGTCAACAAGTTGACTGAGCTGTTTGGAAGTGCCAACTGATGGTAATGCTGCGCCAGTACTAAGAATACCTGACAGCTACTTGAATACTGCGAGAATGTACATGAATTCCCTTTAGATGAATTTCTCAGTGCTATTGAGCTGTTGTAATGTATGCATAAAAAAAATTGTTCTTTTCTCACTCCTGCTATAGCCAAGTTATTGGCTGCAGTATGTAAAAATAAATAAATAAACATTTGTTTACAGGAATGGAGTGGCTCCAGCTAACATGAAATAATCCAAGCAAAGTGCAACATGACCATAAAACACAGAGCCAAATATCAATAGGATGAAATAGCCAAACATGGCAATGAACATGCAGTTATGATGAACACACGAAGCCAAGTACCGAGTACATTTCTTAGGGAACTATACACAGGGAGAGCACACACAGGATACGTGCCTTGTCCGCTCGTGCTCGAGCCTCGGCAAGGCGTCGGTCAGCCTCTTCCAGCTTTAGCTGTAGTGTCTGCTTCTCGGCTGTCAGAGCAGCAAGGGCTGCCGCACGGTTGTCGTTTTCTTTGCTGGCCTCGGTGGAGGCTGGGCTTGTGGTTTCGGCTATGAATGCCTGTACCTGGGCATCTCGGCGGCACACCTCCTAAGCAACAAACACCATAGTTCTTTATTTTTTTTTCCTTCATCTTTTCTTATAGCGGTCCAATCTACGTTATCTCGAACAGGTACTATACAGCGCGAGTAGAAAGGAAGCAAGGAACAGAGACAGAAAAAAGCTCTTTCTTGTCTCTGTTCCTTGCTTCCTTTCTGCTCGCGCAGTATAATACCCATTCGACATGAACCAACTGGCCTGCAATAAGGTTTTATTGCTATGTTATCTGTCTGTCAGGTGCCACTTTTGAGAGGTTCGTATCCTGTGTTTCTTAACTGCAGTTTAAAGTAAAGCACGCCAGCATGCTTATGTTCTCTGTCTATGCCTCTGGCACAGTTAAACAATAGTGACAGATCACACTTCCTACAAACATAACTGCTTAATCAAAAGCTGTCAGGCCACTGTCACCACCCTTTGAATTCCATGTCATAAAAATGCAGCCGAAAGAAGGGGAAGAAAAAAGATTTGAACTAAACCTAAATGTCAAATTTGGCAAGTCTTCCGGCAGCTTCACTGGTTTTATTTTCATTATTTAATGGCAAATTAATTCTGTAGTAATCGGTGAACACATATTTAATCATGTGCATTAATGTGGCAAAAAATGCAATATGATTACAAGGCATGATATACTCCAGATAAATCTGGAACATCTTGGTTTCGTTAATGTGCAGCTAAACCAAAGTACATGTGTGTTCTTTTCTCCCCAACTGAAATGACAGCACCATGGCTAGGCACTGAACCAACATCCTTATGATATTAGCAGCACAACACCATAATGGCCAAGTCACCATGGCGGGTGCAATAGCCCAACAGAAGGTGCAAGCTTTGTGAAAGACATACATCGTCAGTCAATGAAACATAGTATTAGTGGAATTTAGACTTTCTTGTATTAACAAACAAAGCAGTAACACCATTCAATAAAGATAGTAAAGCACACAGTCAGTCATTAAGCGTAGTACTACTGGAATTTAGACTTTCTTGCATTAACAAATGAAGAAATAGCGCTTTTCAAGAAAGCTAGTAAAGAAACCAGGAATTAAAAAAAAAAGAAATAAAGAAGTAGGGAAGCTTACTGGTATAGGTGGTGGGGGACTTTCAGCTTCAGTCTGCATGCTGCGTCCCAATAAAAAAGATAATGAAAGCATACCTCAGGCTATAGAACACAGCTTAACAGTAAGTACAAGCAGCTCTTCACAACATCCGATTCCATATGTACATTTTTTTTTAGCCGAAAGGAACAAGCTGTAACTTAAATGTCACTTTTGCCTCAACCTACAAGGCCAATATTTACCAACCTAATCTTGAAGGTATTATACAAACAAAAGGCTACGTGACAAAGAACAAAAAACAATGGGTGCCAACTGCATTGTTAGGCTGTGCAAGACCACAGAGAGAGCTAAGATAGGTTTGCTACCTTTAAATCTCTGATGGAGACCTAGCATCAAAATTAAGCTTAAGCATGAAGAAAAGTGACCAGAGCACCTATTATGCATAATTCACATTTAGAGGCAATGTAGAACGGTCCAATAGTCAGTCCCTAAGAATGGAGCACCCTCAAAATTATGCTTTAAAACATGGCCAGTGCTGCAAGTACTGGTGAAGCTAGAAATTCAGCAAAGCATGCCAGTCATTTACATATTGTTCCTATTTGAATTGACTCCGAGAGCACAGGAAACTGCATCAAGAGCACCTGTGTAAGTGTAGCTTGTAGTTATTCCCACCAGTAAAAAAACAAACAAAAAAACGCATACACATGCATAACTAATCTCAGCCAAACACATTCCTTTCTGGCACTACAGAAGCACCACCAGTAATTTCTGATTGCGACTAAAATGAAGAAAAGAGAAATAAACTCGGCACACGCACCTCTGCGACAGTTTCTCTACAACTGGCTGAAAAGAGAAGACACAAGGCTCTTCAGGGTAGGAAGAAGCAGCACGTGTTGGCAAGCAGTATGATACGCACAGTTAAAATGTAATTTCATTTAACGGCGCTCCTTCAATATTCTGCTTACTGGTTGCGACTGCAGTAGCTGCTCCAACTGTGTCCTCAGCTGGCTGGCTTCCTGAAAGAGAATGCAGAACAGTGCACAGCCCTCTCTTCATATTAAGACACAGCGAACAAGTGAAATATGCAAAAACATTGGGCAGAACCAATTCAGGCTTTTTACTACGTATAGAGCTCAGTGATTGAAGTGTGATACTTTAAGCACTTGATGGCCAGCACAGTTTGTACTACTGGAGTGTAATGGGTGATCACACAGGGACCAAATAGAACCACTGTGTGTCAAAAAGGCTCTTGCTTTCACTTAATACAACAATGAATCAGCTCAGCACTCTCAGTGTAAAGTGGTGACGCAGAAAGCATCAGCAGCCATGCGCTCTGAGTATCGTGTTTCAGCCGTCGACAACTGTACATACGAGAGTGCATATAAACTGCAACGCACATTAAAACATGCCTAATATTTGATTTTTATGCCTTTTTGAATTTGCAGTTAGAAGTACTCAACATTAGCCAACATTAACCATCACCTGGCCACGCTAGCCATCATAAGCAAACACTGGCTGACAGCAGCCACTGTTTCGCCAACATTATCCAGCATTTAAACAGTGCTAGCATACTATAAAAGTAAACACAACAGCTCACCTAGCACAATGCTGGTAGTATTTACCCAGTCATTGTTCTTGGTTCACAAGCCAGAAAGGGCGTGTGTGTGTGTGTAGACATAGACATCCTCATGAATTTTTCACTGTATATAAACCACAACTGATAAGCCTCACAACAGGCACGTAAATGCAGATAACCACTCCACAGTGCTCATGTGTACTCACCATACGTGCCTGGTGCAAATCACTCCCCAACTGCTGCCTCGCTAGCACCAGCTCTGATGTCACTGCGTGCAAAGAAGGGCAGTAAGTCAAATGGCTGCTGTTTGATAATAAAGCCATGCTACTAGTCAAAGATACGCACAGAGTGCCTTCCCTTCTTCCAAGGCTCGCACCTGGGATCTCAGCATCTCCGCCTCCACCTGCAAAGAAAGAATACATAAATACTAGCCATAAAGTATATTGTTTTTAAAAATATTGTTGACAAAGATTCATCAAAAGTGAGCAATGAGATTTGGTCACACAAGGTGGGAGGTAATACAGTAGAGTGCACTTCAATCAGGGAGCTCAATTACTTCACATAAAAGGGCCATCTACATGGTACACATAAAATACATATATGTTAAATACGTACTAAACAGAATACTATAAGACACTTATAAATTGCACTTGGGAAATAGCGAGCATGTAGAACCAAAAGTTGCCTCGTGCAAGCACAATAGAACAAAAGCAGCTGGAAATGAGCTTGTAAGCATCACGAGAAAAATGCTGTGCTAGTTTAATACAGTAAAATTCTTGATTATGAAAAGCACGCAAAAGACAACAACACAGAAACAGCAGAGATAGTGTCTGCATTCTTTATATCTGCTTTTTATAAGGTGCTGTATCCTTACAAACCCTCTGAGCTTTCGTTGGTCAAAACAAGACCAACCGAGTGTTCTCACCTGTTCAAGCATGCACTCCATTTCAGAAAACTTGAAACTTTATGGGATCATCATTATTAATTTTGATGCAGAGACAAGCAAACCCCACCAACTTTCGTCGGGCAGGAACTAACCTCCCCCCACTCACAAGCAACCATAAAGATAACACTTGCCCAAGGATTCACAACGTAAGCTTAGCAGACAAGCACGTCAGCATAGGTGAAAAACAAATTAATAACAGAGAGACTTGCCGAGTCGCCTTTGCCGACAATGGCCCCGTGTAATCTTGAAACCTCTGATCGCAGTTCCTCAGAACAGGAACGCTCTTCCTGCAAAGAGACGTATTGAAGTGTAAAGCTCTTTAGCAGTCTAACCGGCAGGATGGCAACATCCTTTAACAGCACTTGTACTGGCTCGTTCATTTGAAACACTTAAAGGAGCAAATGACAGCATTGCAGAGATGACTCTCACGCGAAGGGAGGCATGCAGTGCCGAAAGTTCACGTTGAAGCTGCTCCACTGCTGCTGGCTCGGTGTCTGCTGGTGCTGCCGCATGGTGGCGGGCGCAGTGGCTTTCAAGCTCGACCTCAGAGCCAAGCCGCATGCGACAGGTGGGACACACCACCTCCAGACCACTGCCGTGGCTTGTCTCATAGTGATCCTGCAGTGCGTCAGCTGACGGGAAGGCCCGCAGGCAGGATGGGCACAGGAACCCCTGCAGAAAAATGTGCGCTTGTTACGTCTTGTAATGTCCGTGATGCATTTTTTTTAGGATCATAACTTTTCGTATGCACTTACAGGTTTGCAAGAGCATGTGTTTTTACTGCATTTGATGCATGCAAAGCATATGTCTGCACTATTGGGGGCGGGGCAAACCAAAATTCAGTCTCGTAGCATTTATTATTTCGCAAGCAGCACATGAAAGCTCATGTATTTCAGTTGAAACAATGATAAACAGCACTGAAATGAGCAGTTTAATGATGGGTAAATGGTTCCATAAGTGGCCAACGTACATGTCATTTGCTTTTCATAAATTTGTTTGATAGTGCATCCATATGTGTTGCATGCACCAGCTTAGAGATGCACATGGATGTAGTTTCTCTGTATAGCTTTGCAACTGAAGTAAAACATATAAGTTCAAATATATGAAAGAAAAAACGGCCTTCCAGCCGTATGGAGCACAAAACTACAGGTAAATCTGTACAGATTTCTCAGAAAGGAAAGATTCTTGGTTAATGAAAAATCTGTCCTCGTCTAGGGCAAAAAGCCGATGGTCATGAGCTGAAAATACATGAATGAGATGTTTTCATGGCGGACATCTGTTTTTACCTTCCGTTATGCATTTATGATCTTGTGCAAGTACTGTAGCATTATGTATGAGAAATTCGTAACAGCCTATAAGAGCTTCAAGTGAGCTGGTATTTATACGAAATACTGTAAAACTGAGCAGCCTCAATGGGTAATACGGATACAAAGGATGTTCACTAACCACTATTGAAAGTAGGAATGCAAAACGTTGTTTCCGCTGCTACGATGATACAGAAGCAGGGAACTAGGTCGACTTGTAACATTGTTAATGAAAATGAATAAGTCCTTCTGCTCCTACACATGAAGTGTTTTGGTGGTCTTTTAAATGTCGGAATACTTATGGATGATAAATCAATCGTAACAATTTAGATTCTGTTATGTCGACCGTCCACCAGAGGAATCAAACGCGTCTAAATGATTGAATATTAGCTAATTACCTTCGAGTACGAGTACATGGCTAACCACTTCAAAAATTATTGAGGAACTCTTACATAGATCGTGCAAGCCAATGTTCCGGAATATGTCACTAACAGTGTGTGAATAGCACCCACAAAACCACACGTAAAATAGCACAGAATACGCAGATAAATTCAATACCACTGCAAGCTAGTCAACGAAACACTACCACCACAGTGAAGGTTTCGGGGAAAGTATTCATGCACAAAGCCGCATCAACTGTGTACACACGGCTGTGTAATCAAAGACAGTTGTGATTACAGTCGTAAATATTACGGTGAATCGCGTGGTGTTAACAAAAACCGCGCTAAGGACTTGGTTTTCACAGACAGCGACCTTGCGAAAACGATCGCCGAAAACTATCCTAATGACAGGCCCATGCCGACAAGAAACCGCAGCGATGCATCGAAAGCTTAATTCTTTTTACGCGCCTGGACACAGAAGCTCGCCGCGATACACGGAACACAAATGTGCGCAAACAAGGCCAACCCTCGCTCCAAAAACATTCCACACACTCCGGCTCCAACAAACTTGATTGAACGCACATGTTCTGTGCGCTGCCCTTAGATAAGGATGCCGACGTGAAACTGCCGTGATCTGTGAATACACCTCACCAATGAACACAACAGGAACGGAATCGGGACAGTGAGCGTCAAACCATGCTAATGACGAGGCGGAAACCGCAATTACCTCAGCGCTTGCTTCATTAGCTCCATTAGCTTCCGATGCCTCCGATGGGCTGGGGGGCTTCGTCGGGCTCTGGTTCTGAAAAGCACATGCACATCACCAGGATGATTGAGGCAAGGGGCTGTGAGACGTGGCGAAGGAACGCGTGCTATTACCTTCGCATCGGAAATCTTAGTCAGCAGTTTGTTTATATTAAACATCACTTATGAAGCACCTATAAACCACACAGCAGAAGACGAAAACGGGAACCACAGGGCGGTGCAGCTGTCGCAACCAGCGCTGGCCGCAATCCGTAGCGCCATTAGCGGCAGTAAACTGAGGTAAACGATCACCTGAAAAACATGCTGTAGTCACAGTAGTAGATTTACGTATGTTGTCAAGAAATAGCGAAATCTGGACAGAATGCAATTGTTTGTAGTGCACAGAGCCGCTAAAATATATGCACAGCCCACCATAGGAAAAGTGCGCGAATGCGGGACGCGTGGAGCGCGCGAAAACTCGGAGCGAAACGCGGGTTATTTGGAGTTTCCGTTTGGCACGTGAACTGCACGCATCAACACAGTTAACGTATGTATGTGGCAGTGCTTAATGATTTGGCTAATACGAAATGTCCGGACCAATAGACGACTTCGGCTTCGGTGCGGTTCTTGAGACCGCAGCGCACTGTGAAGGCTCGGATGGGCACGACGCAAGCAGAGATGACGAGGACGAGGCGTTCGGACGCTTGGTGCGACGTCTCAACAACATCGTGTGCCAGTCGGAAGTTCGCTCCACAGAAAAGGGCGAGACGCCGCTTGATCCCACTGACGAGATGCACGAGTACAAAGCCATGATGGATCTGCTTACAGGTGGTGAATCGCTGTTTTATTTATAGTCACTGCATACGACGGGGAAGAGGCCCGATCAGCTAGGAGTTCCCTGTAGGCACATCGCGCAGTAATTTGACTAAATAAACTATCAATACTGAGCCACTTCAAACGCTGGATTGTTTATCCTCTTGATCACACGCAGGTGTTTTATTGTGTGTTATTTTAGGTGTCACTTTTGTATGCCAGGATACTGTCACTGCAGTTGTAAATCAGTTTTCACTAAGTTTTACTGTTTACATTGCCTCAATACTTATTCGTTTGGTTGGTTGTTTGAAAGTTACTTTATAGTGAAAGTCATATTATTTCTTTCTATGTACCTCTGCTGTGGTCTGAATTTGTCCTTCGCCTGAAGGAAGTGAGAAATCAGGCATAAGGGTGGGCTATATAGCTGGAAAACACCTGCTTACCTACGACTGGACTGATATGAGATGTACCCTATGCGTCGCTTCAAAAAGTAGTTGCAGTGCAGCTGAGTGGTGTTTCTTTGAGCTAAAATCGTCTGTCAGGTGATATGCGATAATGACAGAAGTTTGAGTGGTGGAGTTTCAGTGTTTATTAAGTTCAACTCCAGAAATTTATCAAGGTCAAAAGCAAGCAATAGTGGAAAGCCAGTACATGTGGATGGCTTGGCAAAGTTATGTGCATAGGCAGTGCCCAACGAGTCCACAACCATCAGCAAACAATGCACATTATTCAAGAAACCAAAGATCCAAGGCATTTATTGAAATCACACACTGACATTCTTCTGTTAGACATGTGTCTGTGGGTTCAGACACGTTACCACCATGGACATACTCCGATCAGAGTGAAATGTAAGAATGGTTGTTCACCTATGTTTGGACGTACATTGAAGAATCCCAACCATATTTTATCAGCAACCCTAGTTGGGGAACTCAACAGCCTGGCATTGCTGTGAGATACCAGATCTCCTGATGCAATTAGTCCGCAAACCTGAACACACCATTCATGCTTATATGTTAAAGGGGCACTGCAACACTTTTTGGTCCTAATGAGGAAATGGTGCCTATCAGTCGTGGAGGCTCTTGTGAACATGCGAGCCAAATATATTTCACTGCATACACCATGGAATTTGTCATTTGGTTTCAAATAGCTGGGAAGTGCCTCCTCTTCTTTCAAAAAATGATGTCACCAGGGGCAACGACTGCATTGCTTGGCACTACTATTGGGGCTTAGTGACTATGACATTTGGCTGCTGATCCAAAGGTCGCAGGATTGAATCCAGGCTGCGGCGGCTGCATTTCAATGGTGGTGAAATGTTGGGGTCCATGTACTGTGCGGTGTCAGTGCACGTTAAAGATCCCCAGCTGGTCGAAATTTCCAGAGCCCCCCGCTACGGCGTCCCACATAATCATATTACGGTTTTCAGATATCATATCCCAAAAATTATAGTAGTATTACTGTGTTTGTTTAAGGCAGAAATAGTAGTCTTTATCTCATGGTCACAAAGATCCTCTGCAATGCTTTACTTGTTCGTATTGAGTTCAACGAATGAGAACAATGTGTGTATCTATCTTTAAACTAACCAAGAAAGGTCAGGCGACCTAGTTGGTGCTGCCAGTGATGTCATTTGTTGAAAGGCAAGTAGGTGATTTCCAGCTATATTTCAAACCAAACTGCAACTCTCCTGGTGCATGCAGTGCGATTATATTCGGCTCACATCTTTGCAGTGGCCTCAATGGATAATTAGTACCATTTTCTGGCTATGTGCAAAAGTGTTGCAGGGCCCCTTTATTACACCTTTCACACAACAATGGATGTTGTATATATGCCCTGGGTATTCTACTTGTAGGGCCAAACCCAGTTCATTTGCTTCTGTGTGCTGTAGAGCATCACTTTTTTTTACTGTTATTCTTCAGGAGACCCCATGCTGATGCCTACAAACAGCAACTACCTGTCTCTTGCCTGTGCTGTTTTGCACAATGCTTCGAAATGCACTCGCCTGGGACTGCCAGTTCTTTTGTCGCATCACAGAATACTACTTGAAAAAGGCAAGTCATCATGGTCATTGCTACGAATTTGTCCACAGCATTTAGGAGGACTATAGCTGGGATGCAAGAGTGCGAAGGATCTGTTATCATTTTTTTCAGTTATAATTATGTAGAATTGAGTTATCATATTGAGGTTTATTGGATATTTGGTGTGCCATTCAGTTGGAAATCTGTAGTAAAGATTCACAATAAGATATTTTCTGAAATTTTTCATGACTTGTTCTGACCTGAAAGTACATGCCAAGCCATAGCTTTTTAGATAGAGTATGTGCAACAGGTTTGTGGCACATCCAAGCAGGTTGTTTAGCTTATTCAAAATTTTCACGCGGGAGACTTTGAATATGTCCAAAGTGCGGGCCTTCAGCCACTTATTGTAACAAACATACATTTTCACACATTCTGGAATCCTACCAAGTAATGCCGCAATAAACCAGGTGGTTATAACACAATCTGTCGATATTGAATCCTCTAAGTAGTACTAAGTCATGCTGGTTAACCTAACCAGGTAGCCAGAAAGATTGAGTACAGTTGTTTAGTCAGTGACAAATTTAGATTTTGTCATTAAACATAATTGTCATCAAAATACAACTCGGAAATATCCTTGAAACGAAATGGAAGTTACATTGTGCAACTGTGGTGATCATTGTGACGTCCACCTTTACTGGTGCCAGTTGTGAATTTTGTTTCTTTAAGTTCATAGTATGTGTGCGTTTTGTTGAAATAAAGTAGGCAATACAACTTTGGAATGGTGACAATGTGCCCTTCAACAGTACAATTTTATGATCGCAAACCAGTGCTTAGACTTCACGTTCATCGTAGTTTAGCGCAAAGGTAACACACATATTTTACTGTGTGTGTTACCTTTGCGCTAAACTACAATGAACGTGAAGTCTGAACACCAACTAGCCCAACCTTTAACTATTTTACAGTGCTTAGATGCTTGCTCCTTAGGTGTCATGCATATGGTATTTAGGCTCATGGTGCTTTCGTGAGTATAAGATATTTTGCTGTGTGTATCAAAAGTTCTTGGTGAGTTGTAATGAGCTATCAGGAATATCACATTTGAGAAAAGCAAACACGTTGTGGCAATGCATGCATAAAGGAAGTAATATGTTCATGCCACATAAAATCTTTTCTCCTATTCAGTTGTCTCACTAGCCTTTAGAGAGCTTGGGGGAACCATGCAGCACTGCACCATCAGGAATTTGGGACCAGTCATTCGTGAGTGAATGGCTGAGCGACTGCAGATCAATTAAAGAAAAAGGTGCTGCAGGCGTTGCTTTCCAAATACTTCTGAACAGCATTGGCCATTGCATATGAGGATAGGTTAGATAGTTGGAAACTGGCATAGAAATAAGCTTCTACACCACTTTGAACTGTCCTGACTTTTTGAAGGGTTCTCAGTGTTGGTGTTAGTGCTTCTTGATCCAGGTGTGAAGCTGCTTTTTCATAACACCCTTGTACGTTGACTTTTTGATTTTATCTTTGCTCTTTTTCTCCATCTTAAATGAAAGTAATGGTTTCTCAGACCATCGCTTACTTTCCATGAAAGGCCCTCTTGCATTATTGTCTCCTTCTGATTTATGCACTCACTGCACAGTTTTATTTTGTGCACCTTATATCTCAAGTGGAAAGATTTCCTTTTATTTTTAAACATATTTTAGTCTGAAACTAGATTTTTCAAAGAGTTGTTCATACTCCTGCTTGAGGAAAATGATCACTGCAAGTAATGACATATTGGTGTCTTTAAAGGGATGCTCAAGTGAAAATGTGAGGTAGTTTAGAATGATAACTTATATTTTGAGAATTTGATTGTCATTAACTTTGACATTTATGCTAAATATTAAAAGAGATAATGACTTTCAAAGCTTCAGCTTTGAAATTCGCTAAAGAACTATGGACCTAATGAAATCAGAAGGCCGATTTCTTCTTTTTTTTTTTTTTCGTATTCTCGCCATATTAGCACCATCAAATATTCTGAAAATCCCTGTGTTAAGTCTCTGGCTTCCTTGGAATACTAGGTAGGCCTAGTATTCCAAGGAAGCCAGAGATTGGTGTTTTGGTATTGCCAAAAGCTGATCTAATAATACAATGAAAACTGTTTTTCATTTTAGTGACCCTTTAGACTACTCGTTAGCCGCTGTATGACTTACCGAAAAATTTGATCCACGTCGCCAACGTTTCACCACTGCCTCCTTTGCGTAGCGCAACGCTACCTTGCGTTCTGGCTGTGTGGGCAAGCTCACTTGCCGCGGGTGCGCCCCTTTATGGTGGGCTTTCTCTTATAGCTCATAAGCATGGTGGCTGAGCCCAACGCATAGGGCTAAAAGGGGGTCAAGAAAAGAAACTCATTGTACAGCAACAGCTGTGCTTAAAAGCTAGAAGTTACTTTAGGACGATCGTTATATCCGTATGTTTGTTACGCGTAAAGGCTGGCACGCCGAATACATTTACACTGGTATTGTTTCTTCCATGAATACCTACTGTACGCCCCCAGTGTGTGAAAATACATTTACGTCGTAGCACTTGTGCACCGTCATTCAGAGCCCATCCAGATACTGCTGACTAATTGCCATATGACAGAGTCGAAGTATGTATTGTACGCAAGCTAGGCGTCTCTGCACATGCGTGAAAGTCTACAAGTGTGCTTAGTGTGTGTGCACATACAGTCGCGATTGCGCGAGCGGGGCTACTGATGCTGCTGGCCGTACTTGACAGGGTGGCGCTACCTTAGTAGAAGTCACTGTTTCAGAGGACAGGAGATACGTTCCAATTTTCGCAAAAGTTGCAAACTCGAGCACACCATCCGCTTTTGCGGGCGCAGTTTAACGAAAGCGTGTAGTAATCAAATGTCCTACGTACTTGTTAAGGAACACACGTTGACATAGTCACGGTCATCATAAAGGTATTGTCTCGTTGCTTGTGTTGTTTTGCTGAAAGTCCTTCATGGGTTTCACCCACCCCCGACTCTCAGCGCCTGGTAGCTGTAGCTCACCACCAAGATTTCACCAGGAGGACGGGGGGATAGGAAGCGAAGGGGGCCATGGCTTTTCAATTTTGACAAGATCACGCATTGCGAGAGATTTATTAGTACCTATACATGCTGATAATATTTATTTCTCCAGTGAAATAGTCAAAGTTCTTGAAGTGGCTTCAGGGCCAACGAGCCGTTCTGTAAAGCAGTGCATGCAGAAAATAAACGGCAAATTGAATGAACCGACGCGTAATATTGCTCTCAACGAAGTTATTCGGCACTATCTTAATTTAGCCAATATTGTCGCCCTGTTCAGTGATAAGAATGCTGACATGCCGGCCGGTTAATGTTTGCGCCGTCTCGCCAAACCATAAAACAAAGCCACCTCCTGCGTTGCAATGACATAATTAACGGAGTTCTTGGATGTATACGTTGGACTCTCAGCGAAAATAGCAGTGTGGATGTGACGCAGAAGGGAGTGTTTATAACCCCCGATATGGTTTTCCTTTTTTGTTTCCACAAGCGGTGGTCTAGTGGCTATGGTACTCGGCTGCTGATACGAGGGTCGCGGGACCGAATCCCGGCTGTGGCGGCTGCATTTCGATGGAGGCGAAATGTTGAGGCCCGTGTGCTGTGCGATGTCAGTGCACGTTAAAGAACCCCGAGTGGCCAAAATTTCCGGAGAACTCCACTACGGCGTCTCTCATAATCAAAGCTGGTTTTGGGACGTTAAACGCCACATAGGAGTCGCACGAAAATGTTTCACGTTTTATGTGGGTGCGATTGACCACAGTGGTGCGGGACGTCTCTGCCATAGTCACAGAGAGTTCAAAAGTTCGATGGTTCTATTTGTGGATATGTGAATGTCTTTCGGTGTTCTAGTTGCTTGACTGTATAAACACTGTGTTGAGTGCTGTTGGCGTATAGAGTGGACACTGTGTCGTTGCCATGCGCAGTGGATGGCATGCGCTCGGGTCCAGGCTGGCTGGCGGCCGACCTGGGCCGTGTGCGCTGTTCACTGGCACAGCGGCTGCTGGCCGAAGGGGATCCACGTGGCTGTCAGCGGATGCTGGCGCCCCTGATGCGCTGGCTGCACCGCCCTGGAAACCGGGCTCTCGAATGGGCCGGGTACGTGAATGGCTTGCACTGCCGATATCTCGCGCCGCAATCTTGTTCCGGATCATTCTTATTGCCTCAAATGGTACTCGATTGCAGCCTACTCATGTATACTCAGCAGTCTCACAGACTGATTATTTCGCTTCACTGAAGACTAGCACAGCTCAAAGCAGCCAGCTAACAAGTAAATTGATTGATTGGTTGGTTTCTGGGGTTTAAAGTCCCAAAACCACGATCTGAATATGAGAGACGCCATTATGGCGTGTCTCATAATTTGTAGAAAGAAAAGAGGCACAGACACAGCGCCTTTGCCGCAGGCCGGTTGTTCTGTTCTCTACTTCGTCTACCTCCTCTACTGCTTCTCTAGCCCGGCTTTGCAAGCGCGAGCATCCGAGCCCCAGTGCAGCCTTTCGCTATTACAATATATATATATATATATATATATATATATATATATATATATATATATATATATATATATAAAACGAACATAGATGTTCGTCTACGGCGATTCCAGATGCACGTTTACCGGCCGCGGTGGTCTAGTGGCTTTGGCACTTGAGTGCTGATTCGATCCTGGCCGCGGGGTCGAGTCCCGGCCACGGCAGGACCCCTAGCATTTCGAAGCAGGCGAAATGCTAGAGGTGTATAAGGTCAGTGCACATCAAAGAACCCCAGGTGGCCTAAATTTCCATAACCGTCGACTACCGCGTCTCCCAGTCATATCGTAGTTTTGCGACGTAAGACCCCAGAAGTTATCATCAGATGCACGTTTAAGAATCCCAGACAGCGTGGAGTTGCGTTAAACCTAGCGTTAGTCTTGCAATTTATTTCTGTCCTTGATTTTTTTTTTTGAAGACAATAAGCTCACATTGTAAATCGCCAGTGTTAGCCACATGTCGTGTATTTTGTTTTTTAAAGGCGGTAGTCTATGCGATCTCTTTGGTGCATCAGCGCATGCCCCAAAGGCTAATTGAAGTTTTCGTTAAAGCGGGCTTCCCAACATATGGAGTCTATGCGAGGTGAAACCCGCTTTAACGGTTCTTTTCGCTGTACATCCAAAGGCCTGTACGAGCAAATTTAAACGTCGTGTACTACGTGTGAGTGGCAATGGCGCAACTGCAGCTGCCGAGGTTCGAACCGGCAACCTTCGGCAGAACGCAGTAGCACCAAACATCGCGAGGTGCGTTTAACCGTCGAAGCGCCGTTACCAAAACTGGCGCAGCACTGAACGCACGAAGAGGTTTGCTAAAGTTAACCGCGAACTTTTGCATTTGGTTTGGAAGCGGATGTTTTCTCAGCTGTCTGGATCAGCGATGTAAAACCTGCTACACGAATGACGGCTCCCTTCAACCCTGCTCGCTGCCGTTTGCGCAGCGGCCGCCTCCGGTGGCTGCGCGCGGGTGACCACGCCTCCTTGCGCTCGCTGGCCTACCTGCTGGCGGCGCAGGCCGACTACGCGATCAAGGGTACCTGCTGCTCCGCGCTGCTCGACCAGGTGCGCTGCCCACAGCTTGGGCCGAAACTCGCCTACTTTCGAGGTAAGCCTGCGTCCACCCAATACAGGCGTTAGTCATTGGTCCACCTCCAGCGATCGATATTCGATGCGAGATATACGTGTGTGCGTTGAACATTACCTCTAAATGTAGCACTTAGGTACGAAGAAATGTGGAGTGCAATTCCTCACCTGCGCAAAAAACGCACTTTTGCAGAAAGCGTATGGAGAGTGCCTGCTTAACTTAACCTGTGCTTTTTCCTTTTTTGTATGCTGTGTATATGTATGACTTAGCACTCTCTGCGCATGCGCCTGCGTTCGTGTTTGGAGAATGTAAGTGAGGTTCTGTATACGAGAACATCACCGTGGCAACATCATAAGTGTCTGCGTATGGTGTAGTGACAATCACAGGGTATATTTCTGTATTTTAACTGCTATACTTTGTTGCTGCTGCTTTCTTAGGAACTCGCATGACAGACAGACAGACAATGAACATTAATGAATCCTGAGGAGCTACGTGAGGAACTCGCATGAGTTTTTCTTATTTTTTGTATGTTGTAGGTGGACGTGCTGCTCACGGGTAAAGATCTGCGGGATCTCCCGTTGGGACTAGCTTTCACAGCGGTCAAATATATTTTTTCGTGTCCCCTCATAACACTGACACTTACGGATGTAACGTGCTGTATCATCGATATTGAAATGCCGAAGTGGCATCTACTGTATTCTTTTATCTTCTCAATCAGAAACTGCACAATATTCACTTGCGACGCTTTCGCGGTACGTCCCCCGTACGACACGTGTTGGCCTCAGCTCGTGGTTGGTGCAACAGTCGAACTGAAGTCATCCTCGCACATGGTTGCCATAAGAAAGTCCTTGCCGTGGTTACTGTAGTTACCACGTCGCGTAAAATTAAAGGTGCGAATTCCGGGCGGCTCAGCGACCTAAATATGTCGTAGGTACTTTTGATGTGGTTGCCCTTTAATTTTCCCGCCGTCTGGCCACGCCGCAGCGTTGGCAGGCACCGACGAGAGGCAACTATGGGCTGCCCTGCAGCGCTGGCCAAAGGAAGCCCCGCTGTGGACTCTTGCCGGCTGCCGGCTGGGAGCCCAAGGGCGATGGCGCTCCGCGTTACAGCTGTTGATGCGAGCGGTGCGGCTGGAAGAGTCCGCCGAAGCATCGCTCGCGGAACAGAACCAAGAACGGGGCCTGGCCCTCTGGAACCTGGCAGCGTGCCTGGGTGCCCTGGGGCGTCGAGAGGCCCAAGGACGCGCGCTGAGCGTTCTGGCCTCCCGCGGCCACGAACCCGGCAGCGACCCCCAGCTGGCGCTGGCGGCGGCCAGGGCTTTGGACAGGCTCAACATGCACGCTGAGGCGGCCAGGGCCTACGGTGTCCTGGTGCAGAGCGGTCGCTACGGACAGCAGCTGAGGGCGCTGCGCGTTGACTGGGCGTTGTGTCTGCTGCGCGCGGGACGACCTCAGGCGTCGCTGCAGGCGTGCGGTGGGGTCAGAACGGGCATGGATGACGGTGCGGATGGAGATGATCCCCGGCTCGCCTTCTGCAGAGGATCGGCGATGGCGGCGCTGGGGGACGTCGAGCCCGCGCTCCAGGAGTTCCGAAAGTGAGGACCGAACCAGTGACGGATTCTCCATGTTTGTTTTACAGCGGCGTGCGAAGTTTTGTTCTGAGTGTTTACTGTGGGCTTTTGTTTTGTTTTGTTTAGTATTGTCATACGCGATCCCTGCACGGCATACGACCGAGGGGAGTGCGCCGTATATCGTGAGAATTGCTTGAAGATAGTTGTCACGCCACCGCGATTAGGACTGTCTTCATGTTCTTCGACAGTGGTATTTTAGAGAAAGAGAAATTATCGAAGGCCAAGCACACTTCATGCGTAAACGCCTTCCTCGACTTCGTGTGTTTACAGGGTAGAGAGAAAATGAAAATGAAATAGAAACTCAAAGCAATGGTGAAGGTCGAGATTATTAGTAGTAGTACCGGTGACCTACTGGGGGATTGAACCCGGAATTTTTTATAATCGAGCATCACATGAATGTAATTTGTCATAGGCCGTGTTCAGTGTGAAGGTTAACACAGTGACGTGTGGCTCATGCCCATGTGCCACACGTGATTTTATTATCGTTAAGTGTACCGTAAATGCCCAGGATGTGAAATTATTGACATCATGACCTATCGGTCATATTAGTCATACCTTCATACTCTTACACGCCCACCTTTGTGTGTGCAATGTGATCGCTAGTTTTCGATTTTCGTGCCAAATTTTCTCACCATATACTTTTCCGCCTCTGTTCTTTCGAGGTCGTCTTCGCAAATGAGACACAAGGTTTTCGCATTAAAAGGTTAACATTCATGTGAATACGGTGTGCATATATGGATATTTTCTTTTTCTTTCTTTTTTACGTGTTGTGTTTGCTATATCGAGTTTGCAAAGTGCCGCTTTTTCGGCATTAGTAGTGCACATTGTTTGCAGCTGTCCTCGTTGCTTTTATGCAGGGGCCTTGTTTTGGCTGCCACTGCTGGTGATGAAGGTGAGCGGAGGTACTTGTTTGCAAAGCTTATGCGAAATTTCGTTCTGTATGGTGGTTACAGAATGACGTTATGGTGAAGCTGCATGGTTTGTAAAGGCTCTTCATTAGGTCACATAGCAAATTTCGACTGTACACTAGAAGTTGTACACTAGAGACGCATTAAGAAGCGTACTATATCGTAACCATTTTTCGAATAGGTTCATTATTAGCGCAAATGTTAAGTGGCACGAAACCTTGATTTCGGGAGGCGAGAGTTGCTGCTAATGTGACACGCTTGCCACTTACCGACGCTGCGGCGCGAAGTTCGCGCTGTTGAGCTCGCAGCAACTCGTATATCCTTCCAGGAAGCAGCCTCCGGAAGCGGCGCCTCCTGGTTGGTTTGGGCAGGTCGCAGCGCGCATCAGTGCCGTCATATTCCGACGCACTCGGTGCGGAGCGTCCGCCCCTCCGTCTTGGAATAGAGACAACGTTCACTTTGAAATTTGAGCGCATTCCACGGTCCGTAGCGATGTAGTCAAATTCTTGACAGAGACAATTACCGAGAGCGTTCAGTGTGCACAAGGTGCTTTTCAGCTCAAAATGGCCTGAACTATTGAGAGGCTTTTAGATGCGAACCAGCTCTTTGACTAGCCTGTGTAACGCTGTCCCTCCTGCTGTCCCTCCTTCCGCACAAACGCGAGGCAACGCGCTTCCCTCGGCGCAGGTGTTGGAGCGGTGCCAAGTAGGTCACGCCGCAGCTGGGCGTTGACGTCACGCTCCCCTCGCACGCTTCCCTCGCAGGTGCGCGCGTACGTCACTCTCTCCCTCACCCGCCGGAGCTCCCGCAGCTGCCGGCTCCAACGCCCGCTCGCCTCCCGTGTCTGCGTTTCAAACAAACGTTTACACCAGTAAACGCTACACCGAGTTTCGCTTCAAACTGTTCTTCCAGCACCCGCGTTAGCGCCGTTCAACCCGTGACGCCACCCGTGCGCAACGCTGCTGCTTCTCATCCCATCAGGGTTCCCTTCGGGGAGATGGTCCAAGTTTTTTTCAAGGTATTACACTATAACTTCAACTTACGTATGGGCTTCGCGATAGGGACGTTTCATTCGAAATCAGTTACGCTCTTTATTGTCTTCTTTTTCTTAATGTTGTTCAGTGTGATTCTTGTTTGCGTCGCAGCTTTATCCATAAAAAGCAATAACACGCACTTAGTGATTGAGAGATTCACACGTGGTATGGCTTCAGAATTTACTTTTCCACCATTATTTTGCTCAACATGAGCGAAGACGCCGCGAAGTCGTCTCCATCGCTGCGGAAAAGCGATGCCTGTACCCGCTGCCGCGTTGCTTGCTAGTGCCGCCAGCTAGCATAATTATAAGGCGGCTAGTTTCTAGAGGAACCTTTGTGGTGCACTTCGAGGTATACCGTTGCAGCGATTCGGTGCCCGTCGCAGGCGGTGGTGGCGACTGGCTGCGCTCGCAGTTGCTGGTGAACATCGCAGTGCTTCAGGCTCCCCAGCAAGAAGAGTCCTCGCGGAGGCAGCTGTCACGAGCTCTGGCGATCTGTCCCGGTAAGGAGGCGTCCACGCCGTAAAAGCGTGTTCCATGCAGCTGTTCCGAGGCCGCCAGGTTGGTCAAAGCATGCCGTGTGGCTTTCTCGGCAGGTAACGTTGACGCAGCGTACAACTTGAGCCTCCTGCTTCTCGCCACTGGAAAGTCTGAGGCCGCCCGCAGGGTATGGCGACAGCACGGCTTCCGGGCTGAAGATGGCGATGCCGCTAGCAGCAAGAGCAGCAGCGTGGGTGCTCCGCAGGCGGCGTGGCTCGAGGCCCGGCTTTCTCAATGGCATGTCCACATATTTTTAATTGTTGGGCCTGCTCACCGTCTCTACCACAGGGTCGCCCGCGACGTGCATTGTGACCGATCGTCCGCACCTGAACGGCTGGTCGTTCGCAACGTACGCGATATATTTCGGTTCTTCAGCCGCTTGCATGCACAGGGAATGTCGCGGAAATTGTGCAGCGAGTTTCCACGGCTACGACTCTTAGTGTACCGTGGCAATGACACGTCTGCGTTGCACGAGTTTCGTTGTAGGACACAGTTGAAGTCTACCCTACGTAGTCGATGTATGGCAGCCGAATGAAACACAGTTCTGTGTAAGTCGTGCGACGGGAGGCCTCCGGGTCTTCAGTCTGTGAATGAATGAATGTAGTCGAATGAAAACGTTTGTAATGACCATTTGGGTCTGAGAACGGACGTGAGGTGTTCAGGCATCGCAACAGGCAGCCGGTGACAAGGTGAGAGGAAAGACACTTCATAAACAGCGGTCTCGATTCACGCAGTAACGTGCTGCTCGCGTGCTTCTTGGACGTCGCTGGTGTTCACGCGGAGGGAGTGGTCTCGGGCGGCGGCAGGCACTGCTGCCTGGGCACCATGGGGCTGCGTACGCGGCAGTCCCACGCAGCTGCGAACTGCGGTGTCTCGCGCAGTGCCGCGTTGACGCGTCCCTTCCCGTCGCCGGCGTCTCCGCAGCCGCCCAGGGCGAACAGCACGTAGAATAGCCGCTCCGAGGTGATGTTGCCCGGCGCCAGGAAGGCGGCGTCCTGGATGCCCTGCGCGCGCACTGTGGACACGTAGCGGTTGAACAGCGCCTGCGAGGGCTCCAGCGACAGCCTCACCACCAGGCCGCCGGCGGGCTGCAAGCACCGCTCCAGCTGGGCAGCCTGCGACATCGCGCCGTTGCACGTGGCAAAATGAACACGAAAGCTGGTCAGGTGACATCAGTCTAGGCGATTGTTCGCTGCTAAAGGAAACATCTTGATACAAATTAACATATGCAGAAACACACATAGCTGTCAGCAAAAATCTTAAGCTGATATCTTCATGCAGAGTAATATTTCATAACGATATGTCAGCTTGCAGCTTCGTGTGAGCCGTTCTTTCTTTTGTAATATAAAATGTAATGTTCAAGTTAAATCGTCAGATGATGATTAGCTGTTTCCAAAGATATTGAGTTAGTGTGCATATAAGAAAGAAATGTTGACGCTAATTTATTCCATTTATTACATATAAGCACATGAGACAACAGAATCGAGCCATAAAGATTTTAATTTTAAGAGCAGAACTTTAGCATTATACAGAACGCGCGACATTTACTACTTACCTGAACGCTGGTGTTGAGCGACCAGTGATAGCGCGCCGCAGGGTGTGCCCGTTCGTGCAGCGCCTCTAGTAAGGCCTGTGCCAGCCTCGGACCCTGCGCCGGTAGCTGGGCGGCGAGCCAGGCGTCTCCGCCGCGTGTGCTGCCGTTGACCAGCGCGGGTGGCACGAACACCCGCAGAGCGTCCGCGTCCAAACCTGCGCGCACGTCCAGCGCCGACCACGGCCACGGGGCGCTCAGTGGTCCGTCCATCAACGTAGCGGTGCCGCCTTTCCCGCCGCCTTTTCCGGAGGAACCGCCGGCGCCGTCTCCGACGCCCAGCTGTGCCGCTAGCCGACGTTCGGTCAACCTGAACCACGAAACGCCGCTTGCGTCACGTGAACATTTTTTTTTTTCTTCGCGCGCTATATTTTAAACAAAGGAGTCAGGTTGCGACGTCGCCTGTGTATCTGAGGGATAACTTCGGCCATGGTGGCAGAATACTCTACTACACATGAATCCGCGGCCAGGTGGAAGTTGGTGAAGCATTCTGTATAGAAGCTTGATCGAATCGTCGGTTGTTGTAATACTATATAAAAGTGAGTCGTACCTTCCCTCTTCGCGGCCGATATTTAAGCGCCAAAGCTGACACGCAGACGCATTGATTCGCGAGCAGCCAAAGATGGTAGCTTCGGTAAACGGAAACTATAGGCGCTGTAACAGCAAATAGCATTGCTGGCGACTATTTTCGCTCGCGGAGTCTCTGCTTGTCCCAATTCAGACTTGCAGTTTCGTGAGTCCTAACTCCAAACATGACCCGTGTCCGTCCCGTGCGATGTACTCGACCACAAGCGTAATGAATGAGCTCTGAAGGAAAGCATACGACACTCGTGCTGCATGCACATTAGACAAACCATACTCGCCGTTGCCGCGCAGCTTAGTTCTATGGTGTCCAAGACGCAGGAATCAGGCGTTTGCTGTGAATGTCCCCGTCTTAAACTACACTCGCTCAATCAGTGGCGAAAACGATATTTAATTTGCACACGGGGCGCCTCATTTCCGCTCAACACTTGTCCAAACGCGCGACGGAAAGGCATGGAGGATGAGTAAAAACGCTGTCTGTTATCGCGAACGAGAAATTTCTTAACACGGTCCCCTGACATAGTTGGTCAGTGGCTCTGTGCGGCACGAATTTGCTCCATTCTGATGTGTAACCCTTTTCTTTCTTTTTTTTTTTTTCTCCATACAGAAAATCATCACACCCCGGCGTGCAGTATATAGGATAACCAATGGAGCTCGATGGTAACAGTCTTTCGCAAGTTAATTCCGGGACGCTGCCCGTTATCTGCCGGCGTGTGCGTGCGTGTATGGGGGGGGGGGAGGGGGGGTTAAGAACACTTAGCTGAATGCAACGCGCGGCGCAAGAACGTTTTGCGAGAGCCGTACTTGCGCATGAAGTCCCTGTACGTCTGGAGTACATTTCCTCGAGTCACCTCCGGGAACAGTGAATCGTAGGCCTCGCGCAGCGTCGTATTGCCGATCCATGCCGGGTAGAATACCTGCGTGAACAAGAACGGGCTTGCACTGCGCGTTTTATTGGTGACCAACGCGAGACACTGCGAATATATCGCATCACGAGTTTCACCGAAGGTTCGGTACATACATTCGTGCGCTGGACGTCGAAATGTTTGGAAAAGAGCTAAATAGCCTGGGCCAGAGCCATATGTATGACTGGGCATACGGCCTAGAATTAAGATTTGTTGCTTTTATATAGTACTGAAAAGTGTATCTTCTTTTTCTAAAGAAGAAAGAAGCGAAGCTTGCAGTAGTTTTATCGACACGCATTTTATCATGTATACCTGCCAACTCTTCCGTTTTTTCCGGGAGGCTCTCAATTCCTTTCCAATGTTCCCGATTGCGCTGGTACGGCCAGAGTATCCCGATAAACAGAACCCAACACCATCGGGAAAAGGAAAATAACAAAGGACAGCGGTTTTTAATGTTTTCTTGCCTTGAATGCAACATCTTACCCCTCTACAAACTGAAGTTCTGCTTTTATTCAAACTAGCAGTGCCGCCGCTTTCGGCGTGTTACCTGTAATCTCGATGAGTAAATCGCGATAACGTACGTAGACAAGCGATTTATTTTTCGCGTCGTAGTGCAGCTCATGTCTACCGTACGGTTGTCGTTTTTGGCACCGTATACGCCGTAAACAACGTCGTCATGCAGACGAAGTCCTCCGTGCAGAAATTTTTGCTTAAAGCCAGCATCCCGCCATACAACAGGGCCATGCGGTGAAGCATACCAAGTGTGGGGAGGGGCCCGTAGCTTTCACGGGACATAGCACCTTTTCTCTCACGCGAGTGTGTAATTAATTACGCGCGCGGTATAGTTATGGATACCAGTTTGATCGCCGAAGTATTACTGCAATCATTCATAACTGTATGTGACTGCAATTATTTTTATTTTTATTTTCGAATACGGTTAGATAAGCACACTAATAGAACACATTAGTTGTAAGAAGACTGCCGGTGACAGAACACCCGGCACAACGCAACGCATCGAAGTATCTGCTTCTATATATTTTGCTCCGCATAGCATGACACGCGTGGATAGCAGTTGTACGTTTTTCTGATAGTAGGACCATTTATAGCAAACTTTTACTTAGTATCACAGGTGTGGTTGCTACATATCTGATTTGAGAGATTTTTGTACGCGTTATCTAAATATGATTAGTCCTTTCCTGTCTTCATTACAGATTACATGGTGCCCGCGTTGCCATGTGGCGAACACTTGTGTTACTCGGATGGTGGTACCACTTCAAGTTAATGCATCGTGGAACTCGTCTTATTCCGTGACTCGGCCGGCCTGATATTTTTTTTTTTTTTTGCCAGATTACTGTAGCAAGGAATAAACTAACTTGTTTACCCCCTTGTATCTCCTTCCTGTATCCGTCATGCGCATACGTTAAAATAATATTGTGTCTCGGCCAAATTTTCTGGTCCGTGGTGTCGCAGCGGATTTGATTGGGGACCAGCTCCGAAACTCGCATGTAAGTTTTCGTGTCCAGGTCACTGGCGTCATCGTCGCATATACGTCCCGGCGCTCCCTGGCCGCATCGCAAGGGAGTGGGAGTCCTATTGCAGGAACTTGACGTAGTCGTTCTCAGACGCCTAACCTTAAATTGCGTCGCCTATAGCACATAGCGTATTTAATTCGCCCCCCCCCCCCTTTTCCCCCCTCGGTGGACATAACCTTTGTCTTATTTGAAAGACCTACCAATTTAGCGGCGCCCTCGAGCGCGGCACTCTGCTGAAAACGCGGCGTAACTACAGTCATAAAGTTACTGTTCCTGTAATTTTATACAGTTGGCCTTCGCACACCAAACACAACGGTTCATTTACCGAACGGCCCTGGAGCGCGCTTGTTGCATGTGGTGTTGACGAGGTGCGGAAAAGGTGCTGTAGTCTTATAAGCATGGTTTAGCTGCCAGGGTCCCATATGTCTTAATGTATCGATCAAAGAGCTCTGATTCATCTATAATCCCCTGCAGTATAGACTTGAAGAAGGTGCTTGGCAAAGAGGGTGAGAATGTACGGATGGAGGAGCGGTGCTCCTGCCTTGGGGATTGGAAGGAGTAAGCTGCCTCTGCAGCCTGCCGTCAAGTCCAATGTGTCGCGGAGCCTCTCGCTTGCACCCACTCTGCGACGATCGGCTTCAACCAGGCTCCGCGTTTCCAGACAAGAACAGCCCGAAGAGATTCACTTAGCCTACGGGCTTTCTCGCCACGACAACGGCAGAATTTTTCACCTGTGCTCGTCGCTACAACTTGGCAACTCACCAAACATTTGCGTGTAGCTCCTCGGAGCACACCGTTTTCCCTGAAATGTTTGCGGTTCCACGTCGTGTTGTCCATGCCTGCATGTGCCCTCTTTGTTAGTGAACCTTGTTCATACTCTGGCATTGTACGATCTAGTTCACGCTACTACTATACTCAAAAGGACATGCTGCTGAGCTAGTTTGTTCATCGCTTGAGAATTGGCGCTCGTGTCGTGTCCGTGTCTGTAGTATTTTAGGGGCGAAGCTCCTCTTAGTCTAACCTTGTCAGGCGTAACCGGCACGCGCTCGACCTCAGCGCGCGCCTCCCGGCGCGTGCCTCTCTCTCTCTCACTCTTCCATCTGCTGTCTTGTGAGAGAGAGAGAGAGAGCGAAAGGCGCGTGTTGACTATGGAAACGCTCTTTCTTCGATGAACGCTCTACCAGCTCGCAAAGAAGGAGAACGCACCCGCGAGAGACAACGTTGGCGCAGGCAGCGTCTCCTAGCGAGTTTCTTGACTGAGAAATACCGACTACTCGCGTTGGAGAACCGTTCACCGGCCACCCATATATATATGTAGGCACTGGATCTTGACTTGCGATGAGGTGCCGGTGGGAGATTTCACTTGTGCATAGTTCAACCATAAGGATTCGTAGCGTGCGCGTTAACTAAATTAATCCAGAACTCGGCACGATCTACGATGAACCCCCCGAGCTTTGCCCACTCATCATCATTCACTCCGTGGATATGCTGTAATTTTTTTAGCGCCACGCCTATTGCCTACGTTCGTTCAAGGATATACTATATAAGTACCTGTACGTCCAGTGCAGCGAGCAGAGTTCGCGCGTTGCGGCGGTCCGCCTCCGCGAGCCAGGTGAAGGCAGCCAATGACTCGTTCAGGGCCGCGGCCAGGTCTCGAGCGAACCGTAGCCCAGCTAGTCGGTCCAGCTGTGCGGCTCGGGCCAGTGCGTACGCCATGAGCTCGGGCGCGGCACGCTCGGCGAGCCGCACGCAGCGACGCCAACGTGGCCAGCCGTAGCGACGTCGTCCCGTGATCTGCAGCATTCTTGCCGCCGCCAACGGCCGTGCTTCCTCGGTGAGCAACGGAGAAACGTAGACGATCGCCCGGTACCCGAGGTAGTTAAGCAAGTCTCGGTTGCGCGTCGCGTGCAGCAGTGCCTTGAGGGCGCGCACGAAACGTTCGCAACGCACCAGAAGCGGCGTGCGCTCCTGCAGCCTCACCAAGTCGCCCAGTGCGAGCGCCAGGAAAGGCGCGAAAGACGCGTGGCTCCGCAGCGTGCTGAGGCGCGCCGCGCGCCGTCCCGTCACGATCTGCGACAGTCGCGACGTGAAGTCGCTGACGCGCTCTGCGAGTTCCACGTAGCGGCCCGGCGTGTAGTGTTTGAAGGCAGCGTCCAGCGCGTGCGCCGAGTCTGGAAGCATGTCCGGTTCGTCCAACGTTACAAGTGGCTGCGACGCGTTGCGCGGGTGCGGCGCCACCGCGAGGCCTAGCAGAGGCGTCAATGACAGGTGGCGGAAAAGCAGGGCGGCGGCCTTCCACACGTCGCCACGACTCTGAGCGTCGGCGCGAAAGGGCCAACCGTACAGACCCATGTCGCGCAGCAGGGCTCGCAACTGCAGACGGGACGCCTGCGGCAGCGGACTGCGAAGGCACTCCTCGAGCAGGCCTTCGACGCGCCACACCTCCGGCTTAAGTTTGCTCGAAAGCGATAGGTACAGTTCGCGCTCCAATTGCTCGGCCAGAAGGGCCTCGGCTGGCGCCGGTGCCTGCCATCTGGAGCAGGTGAACGCCTCGAAGTCCGTGCAGGGGTCGATGGTCCAGTTGAGCGCCGAAAGCACCGCGTCGGTGCGCTCCTGGCAGAAGCGCGTCAAACAGCGGCGCCGCCGGCTCGCCAACTCGGACGCCGCGTCATCTTCGGGGCGCAACTTGAGCGCTCGTCGCCGACCCAGCGGTGTGCCGAAGTACATCTCGCGCTTCGTCGACGTCGTGGCGGTGGTCTCGGGCTGCTGCTGAGGAGTCGGCGGCTGCTCGCCAACTGGCGCGGGTGGTGCTGCAAGAATGGGTGGCTGCACATCCGCCGCCGTCTCCGCTTGCGGACCCTGCACTGCTGCTCCGAACCTGTTGAGTCCCGTCGTGCGCTGCCTGGCAAATTCTCCGTGGCTGTACCACACGTAGTAGGCGCTGATGGCGCCGCTGCAGAGCAGCACGAAAGCGGCGATGGTGAAGGCGAATATCGTGCCCGATCGGCTCTGCGACGAAGGCTGTATCGTCTGAGCCGTCGGCGGCGGAGGCGGTGCTTGTCGCGGTGCCTGTACGTGCTGCGCCGGTTGTTGAGGTACCTGAGGCTGCTGGCGCGGTTGAGGATGAGGGTGTCGTGCTGGCGGTGGTGGCGGCGGCGGCGGTCTGCTGGAAGTGGGTTCGGACTGGCGCCGTCGCGACGTGGCGGCCAACCTAGGTCCGGCGCTGTTGCGCACGAGGGAGCTGTCGCTAAACATGCCTCCGGCACTTGCCGTGGCCACCGACGGAGCGGCTTCATCCGGCCATCGGTTGATTTGCCGCGGTGCTTCGCGAGGTCGCTGGCACCTGGATGTGCTCGGCACGCAGCACTGACGCTGGCACTGCGGCTGCTTGACGGAAGTCGGGCTCGAGCTCGACTGAGCTCCGGGCAGCGGCGAGGAACGATGAGCACGACCCTTGGTAGTCCTCGGCGATGAAGAGGTCTGCTGGCTTCTGCCCAAGGAGGTTGATCGTCCTGCGAAGCTTGAGCGAGGACTGCGGCCGGAGGCATGCTTGGGCTCTGCCGATGGCATCTGCCCGCTTTGCGGCGTCAGCCAGCGTCATCCTCGTCTGCGGCGAGTGCGGCCATGTGCTTTCCCCGACCTCGGCTCAACGTCTTGCGGCGCCTAGCGCACAACGTTGTACGCCTCTACGCTCTCACCGTCACGGAGGTGCGTGGGACTGATGATGATGATGATGATGACATGGTCGCAAGGGCATGTACCCACTGCGAGCAATCAACCGTGTGCTAAAGGGCTAAAGTATTGCTGAATTTCGCGATAGCGATGGTGCTGAGCAGCCTCCGCTACAGAAGATGGTATTAGAGATGCCATTTCGTGTATTTTATCGTAGTTTTAAGATGTACACATGTGCTAAAAGCCCAATAAATGACTCATTGTACGTTGCTTTCGAGAAAAAGTGTCTCTTATACCTTAACCATGCAGCTGCTCGAACTGCTGTAAAGGCTTGACTAACAGAACGCGCTGTGTCCAAAGAAATATGGGCATCTCGTGCCACGAACACATGGTGTATTTTGTGCTACCAATAACTAACATTTAAGGGTTGAAATAACGCCTTACAGCAGTTTTGTTTTGTTAGTTGTTGCAAGTGCATAGGCGGGCGTAGGTGTACATTTCAAGTGGGCATAGCAAATGGCTGGGAGGTATATATCCTCCGCTATTTGGAACGTCCTGTAATACCTTATAACCCGCATATATATTCATCTATTTCCACGTCGTTGGCTTGCATTGGCGTTGAACAGGCAGCTGTTAGTGTTCCCTTTATTTTCGCTGGTCTCGGAACGGAGCCATGCGCCAGAAGCGCGTTGAAGCGCGTTGCTTCGGCACAGGTGTCTCGAAAACCGAAGACGTATTGATACGCGCACTTGTTTTGATGCGTGTGTCTTATATCAGTTTCTATCGTAATAACCTGTCGTCATAGGTGCGACAAAAACCAATGAAATGGGGGTTAATTATCATGTGCTTAATGTCACCAATCATGCATGGTAAATACCTTCCATCGCATGAACACCTTTTGTATGATGTCACTGGAGCAGAAAAATAGTGTCTCTGTAAAATTCATAGTTCCTACACAGGTGGCATTGTTGATGCTGCACGCATAAACATTGATGTAAACAATCGATGGCGATCGCCAGTCTTTTTCTTTATTTGTTTACATTTAGCTCACGGAGCGCAAACTACCCAACGTACTTGTGTTGTCTAGTCTGTGTGACAGGCGTGATACAGGCTTTCTGTTTCTATTCGAGATAACGCACCTCATCGGTGCTTTGGACTGAGCGTACCTGATGTGAAATGGGGCACCGGGAAAGAGGCGCTTGTATTGAAAGAGGGTGTGATGCTGTGCACTCTATCTTCATCGTTATACAGGTTTACATAAAGGCCAGAGCCTCATGGGGTCGGGGAACTCCAAAGCGGGGTCGCTAAAGCCTTTCTCCGCCTTTTCTAGTTTACCAAACCTTCTGGCATTGTATTAGTGAATTTTTTTGTGTATTGTGTATTGTTCACTGGAATTAATGCATAGACAAAATAACACGTTAAAAAGAGGCTGGGGGGGGGGGGGGGGCATGGGGACCTCCCCTCCCTTCCGGTAGACGTAAACCTTGCACGAGCTTCCAAATTTTGATCACAACAATGACAGATTTGATTACCTTGCTTACACCATAATGCATAGTACGGCTTGAGTACCCCAACAAATGGAAAATCTTGCGCCTTTGCATGAAATAGCTTTATCATAGCGTAGTTGAAGTGCACCATCTTGTGATAGCGTATTCAAAGCGCGAAGAACTGTTGTTGTTTACATACGATGGTTGCGAATCAAACGGTCACGGCTGCTGATCCTCAAGTGTATAAACGTCGAACGGAGCCGCCGAAAGAGCTGTCAGTGAGCAAACAGCCCATATGAAATGGTGTCGAGGCGCGCTTCGTCTGCTGGTCCGCCAATCAGGCTCTGCGATGGTCATTCACATTATGTTTGCCCATCTTGCATGGCGCTGAGCTACTGTAATACGTCACTTCTTCTATATGCGTACCTCTGTAGACGCGACTTCTTTACTTTCGCATTTGTGTATAGGCACCGACAAAGATGAATGGATTAAGTTGTTTCAGGGTATATTATATCAAATGGATTTATCAGTTGCCGCGTGCCAACAACTTACGCAAATAGCTCAGCTTCGGATTACCGATTGATTGGAAACGATATATGAGGCAAATACTTCTTGAAATAAGCCCTTCTAAGCAGCGGCTTCTTCTCAATAACCAGGAAGCTCAATTTATTGATGTGGTTCGGGTGCAGCAAAGATGACTCCCAGCATTCTGCCCGTGTGCAGCAGAACACGGGACTGCCTGATATGACAGTGTTCGATACATTCGGGGCTTTCTCCCACAGCTGCAGTCTTCATTTTGGCTGGTCGCGTTTCCTCCTCGCGCTCTTCAGGTCCTCAGAAGCACAGACAAGGCGGAGCCCAGGAACTTCGGTAGGATTTGGGGGGCGCGCCGCGCGCCTTGCTACCTGCCGATGCCTTCCTTTGACGTCCGTGAGCCTCTTAAAAGCTGTCTGCTGGATTACTGCGTGTCAGACGTTTCACGAGAAAGCAAGTCTCTGCTCTCTCGAGCGAGTGCTTCCTCGAACTATAGGCGGCGATAATGCGATCACGCGGCAAACGTTCGTCTGCAATGCCAAGCCAGCTGGTTGTATGAAAGCGGCGGCCGAACAGTCAAACTACAAAACACATGTAAGGCGCCATAAAGATAGGTCAGAAGCAACCGCGCACTATAATAAGTGCCACGTGCGAAACACTGCGGCACGTCTCAAAGCCTCCTTGACGTGCGCGGTATTCGGCCCAAATGCACTGAGCAACGGGCCACCGACTTTACGGTGAATGTGCAGATGGGAGGGAAGGGGGGTACGACGCGCGGCTTGATTTTTACGCCCGTCCAGGGAGAGGAGGGGAAGAGGACGGGAGAATCCGAACCGGGCGCGTCGCAGAGGCCGCTGCGAATGCGAGGCAGGGATCGCCGAACCATGAACGCGCATCCCGAGAGCGGTCCGGTCTGGAGGCCGGTGAAAAGGCGCAGTGGAGGAGCAGCTCTGGTTTCCGGCTGCCGTCCATCCATCTGCGGGCGCCGTGGACCGTGACGGACGGCAGCCCGCTGACGGCCGGCCAGTGGGCCGCGCGTCGCCGTCCATGCAGGCGGCTCTGCTGCTGCTCGTCGCTTCGTCGTCCGCGGCCGCCACCTGGCCCCCTCCACCGACGTGGCCCGCGCCGCCCGCCCTCGAGAACAGGCCGCGTTCGCCGCAGTACATCACCGAGCCCAGCGTCTTCCGCCACGGATCGTTCGTGTACCGGCCCCGGCCGTCGCTACAGCAGTACCCCGGGTACCCGTCGCTCCGGCCCGCGCCTGCCACTCCGTCGGCGGCGAGGCTCACCACGGCCCAGTTGGCGTACGTCCTCATCGGTTCCTGCACCGCGCTCAGCGTACTGTGCCTGGCAGCCGTGGCCGGCTGCAGCTTCCACCGCTGCCGGCGTCAGCGGCACAGTGCCGCCGCCGCGGCCGCTGCACGTGCGGCGACGCACCTTCTCGACCCGAGCTGGTCGCTGGGACCTCGCAACGTCGGCGGCACGTTCGGCCGCTGCAGGTTGCCGTTCGGCGCGGCGTCCAGCCTTCGGGGCGGCGGTGCAGGGCCGGCGCCTAGCGAGTGTTCGACGTGCGTGCCACCACCCAGGTGCACCTGCGTCGCGGCTGCTGGCGAGTGGTCGATGCCCGTGTGCTGGACCTCGAACGACGAACGCCTCGTGTGACGCGTGTGGTCATCGATCGTGCCGTTGCCACAGGCGCGCGACGCAGTGTGTATACTATACTTCTCTTGGCGGCTGGGAACATGGCGCTCCGCGCACTGCCGATGCTGTACGTGAATATGGGTGGCGAGATGCTCTACATCCTGAATCAGAGGCTGAAGGCGCAGCGGATAGACGCCGACAAGGCGCAGCGAGGTACGTGCCGCTTTGCCCGTGGCTCGGCGCTGCTGCTGCGGTTCGCCTGCGCACGCTGCCTTGCGTGTTTCCGAGAGAGCGCACCCCAAACAGACCGCAACGGCCCGCCACGGACCAAGCACAGGACAGAGACATCGCGCATGGTTCGTGCAGTCGCTGTTCCGCAGCCTGGATGCACAAAAACCAGCCACTCTCGCCGACGCACTCTGCCGTAGACGATTAGTGGATGCTATGGACAAAGCGACAATGGAACAAATCAGGGTAATGGGCCACCTATCGGCTCCATCGTACACCGACCTTACAGCAGTCACCGAGGTTACTTTGGATATATGCTTGTACTTTGGAACCTTCGGTGAACGACTAGAGCGTTCGCTCATCGTTGTTACTTCTGTGAACAAACGCGCTCACTCGGGCGGTTGTGTTTGGTAAGGACGCTATATAAAGCGACTTGCAGAATTTAACAGCGGAAGTGATGTGGACCGATATTGCATTCCGACTTGTTTTGACAGTATTTTCGTATTTGCAAAACGGAAGGCACAGTAAAACCATTTAGATATGTTATCGCATGGTCCTCTTAATTTATCTGGTATACACCGAGCTCGTAAATTCATCATGCACTGATCGTTCTGTTACTAGAATGCTTTCTATGGCACACGGGCTTGGAAAACCGGTAGGTGCTGTGGTAATGATTGTCCGTTTTGATTGCGACCTCAAATGTGCATCTCTGGAGCTGTCTTAGCTAAATTTGCTTACGCGCATTACGCTTCATTCTCGGCCCATCTTTAAACTTGTGTGAGCAGTCGTTAAGCTGATAGGAATATGAAAGAGCACGTACGTACGGCGCGCGCTTACTTTTCAACACAGCATATATATGCATTGATATATGCTTAAAGGTATAAAGCTAACCGTACGTATAACCAAAGCCAGATTCCGTGGCATGCCATGTCGATTTTTCCATAAGAGCTGTACTTAGTTGCCGGTCGTGTGTTTTTGGCATTGACCTGTCCCTCTGTGGACTCCTGGTAACTGCACTTTCGAGACAAATAAAGCGCAGGGAGGATGAGTAGCAAAACTTTATTAAAAGGCAAATAGAAAAAAGAGCCAGGCCTGCGCGGAATCGCAGGACAGTGACAGCGTAAGCTGAAGGAGCGACCTTCCTAGAGGCCATTGTAAACGCTTGGGGAAACTAGTGCAAGTACAGGTGGTGGGTATCCCCTGCGCCATAACTCTGCTGTTTGGGCTTCTCTCTGCACAGCGGTCTGCTGTGCCCGACGTTGCCCTGCTGCAGCCGCGCGCGTACCTCTGCGATTCACTTCTTCAGCAGCGGTCCGCATCTTGCGAGCAGGCGCCATGTCAGGTTTCTGTCGGGGCTGCGCACGTCGCCTGTCGCGTGACGCATGGAACGATACGACAAAACTGCTTCACGAGGCAGCGCTTCGTAAAAATACATTTCGAAGGCTATGCGGAGGAAATCAGCGCCAATAGATGGCAGCAGTTTTCCTGTTCTTCACGAGGAGCGATATGGTTACGGACACAGGCGGCGGCGGCGGACAACTACGGCGCCGTTGTTGTGATCTCATAACAGCTTACGCTGTAAAAAATGAGTTCGTGCGAGGTTCGTGCGCCGGGGGCGCACTTCACGCAAAGAAAATTTGTGCCCTTTGGGGCTTGTTATCCCTAACCACCACACGGACATTCGCATGCGATTTGTCGCCTCAAAGTACTGGTAAATCTATTATCATATAGGTCCTCACCCCACGAAACTCTACGCCGCCTTCGGCTACGCTTCCCATGCTTCATCGCTTTCACTGACCATCGCTTATATACACAAAGCATTATCTAGCCAGTCTATATGTCCACTTTTTCTGCCTCTTCGCACTTTTATCGTGACCTGTAAAACAATATTCTACGAAAGGCGATGACGTGTCATTTGTGCATGTTTTAATTGATCGCATTCGCGTGCTTTTTCTTGGGGTGTTTCGCCCACTGTGCTGCTCTTTCTTCCTGCGTCGGATGCGCTGTGCCAGTGGCACCTGCTATGATGTATTAACAAGCTCAGCGTGCATATACAGCAAAACATTGATATAACGAACTCCAATTTAACAAAAACTTCTGTATAGCGAATCCTCTTAATTTCCCGATCATGGTTACATCGAAAAACATGCATATATTTTCTCGCTGTTTAGCGAAGTGATTTCGTTACATGGTCTCACCATAATCAACCGAGACTTCTGCATCGTCGTCCAATCGTCTTTTTGCGTACGTGAGAGCAGCAAGAACACCGCAGCGCGAAGCTTCAACATACCAAAATTCAAGCTGAATTTAGTGCAGATATGTGCCGCGTGGTATGTGCCGCGTGATATAAAAATAAATAATAGACCTCGAATAGTGATCACAGCAATCACCGACAAACACGCGAGTACGACTTATCGCCGGTCGCGATGACCATCTTCATCAGCTCGGTAATACATGCGATGTAACGCTGCTGGGACATGCTACATAACTGAGTGCTTTTAGCATGCGTCAATCTACTACTCGCTGCGCCACCGTTCGCCGCCGCCACTTCCTTTGAGCGGGACCGGGGCAGGGTGCAGTAGCGAAGGCAGCGTCACCGTCGTCATGTTCGCACAACAGAATACGCACCGAACCCGTGCACGCTCAAGAGTAATGTGGGCATGCGTGTACGTGCACGTACACTACCACGGCAAACGTGCACGCACAGAGAGCTTCGGCGAGCGACGTGAACGCGGTTGGCAGCTACGTTATCTACGCTGCTCTTGTCTTGAACGGACGCGCTTCGGTATGCTTTCTAATTAGACGCGCGCTAATTCTGCTAACCAATGAGGTCATTCTCACTGTTGAAATACAGGAACCTCGAATTAACGAAATTCGCGATATAACGAAGTTTATCGCTGTAAGTACAAATTCGTTATATCAAGTTTGACTGTGGTCACTGTCGTTGTTGACATCGATATGTTCAAGGCATCTCTTTCCTGAGTTAGAGATGGAAGCACGCGGTGACATATTTTTACTATAGATGTGCGCACGTGTCTAAGGCGGAATTTATTTACGTCATGCTTTCCTCTAAAATATAAACGATCAGCTGCAGTATGTCGCGAAACTGCGACAACAAGAAAGGAGATTCGCACGCAAATAGATGAGAACATACATTTACCCAAGAGTATATAAGTAAATCTGCAGTCCAACTCAAACACATACGTCATGAACATAACGTCTTGCGCACGAAGATTTTCTTTGAAAAGTGTTTGGAGTTCTTTTCGGAGGCACAGCACGAACCAGAATACACTGCAGGTGACGTCGCATATGCAGTACACTGCAGTGATTGCGCCCGTTTCGTTTTACGTCTAGCTATATTGATTGACATTGATTGAGACTTTATTAAAGACAATTTACAATTGTCTTAGGAGACGTATAGCAAAAGGCCCGTAAGCTATAGTGTCTGTTTATGTATACATAAACACCCATGCGCGCCGCAGTGATGTCCGACATCGTGGCGGCCATGTTTGGCACACGGCTGGTCGACGAACTGTTTCGGCCTCAACCGCTCTACTCTGCGCGAGCATTGCGCTCGCTCTTCGAGAAGCTGACGCACACGTCCGTCATGCGACTTAGCCCCTCTAGCATGGACAAGGTGAGTCGTCGAGCTGCAAGAGTCGAACCAGATTCTTGCAACATTAGTGAATCTTTAGGCATATATATATCGGAGGCTATAGATGAGGTGGACAGTACTCTCAAGCTGCTGTCTGTCGCTTATGCTTCTCCTTATACTATACTTTCTTGATTGTTGCTTCTTAGACGGCCATGTTGGTTCAGTTGTCTCCCCATTCACAATGGCATGCAGGGACATTTTGAAAAGGGCCGTAAAGAGTGATGGAGTCCTGCTTCCCGAGTGAGCACATCCCTATACCAGCACCTCCTGCACGTTTTCGGTTCTTCACTTGCCAAAAAACAAAAAAAACAACAAAAAAGCAGCATATTCATCGTTATTCCTGTCATGCGCATGTCGAAGCTGTAAGGCATGTATGAAGCGAGCGTTACACGCAATCGTTTAACCGGTAAAAAGGAAGTGAAGCTATATTTTTGAGCAATGCAAACAGCGTTAAGTTTAGTAGTATAGTATAGTAGTGAAAGGAAGAATTGAAATCCAGCTTACAAAGCTTTAAAAATGACCAATTCTATATTTTGTTAACTTTGAAGCTTTCATTTCCGAGAAATCCGTACGGATTCCCACGTATATATAGCCGTGTGCTACTAACAGGTGACTGACCCGATTTGCCAGTAGTACTGAGCTTTGCTTAAAAGTAATGTTAGTCAATCTTGTCCATGATGGGAGGGGTTGCATTCCACTCACCTGGATTCATGGCTGCTACGCGAGCCCGCGGTTTCTCACGTCGCTTATCGTCCAGGCTATGAGGCTGATCAGCACAGCCTCCCATTGGGAAACAATTGGCTAGGGATGGAATGAACCGGCTGATAATTTTGACAACTGGAGCATAATATAAGGCAGCGTTTTTGCCACAAAAATACATAAGCGCTATTTTGGTGCGCTATTTTGGTGTATAGGACTTCGTTTAGATTTTTGCTGACGATATGTCACTGAGGTCGTTTCACTCTGCATTTTACATCGATGCGCTGAATGTTTGCCTATATCCCTGCCATTTGTACTGTGTTGGGGTCCTATTCGAGTACGTGCGGAGGCTTTTCGACCCCGTCCGTCGGGATCCAGAATGTTGAAATAAAGTTTGATTTGCGGGTGGAATATCAGGCGCTTGTCAAATGGAACATTTACTGCACGTGTTTATCGTCCTTCCGTATAGTTCTGGTTCCTGCACCGTGTTTTCAGAACTTTAATTTCAGCCGTCTGTATATACACTCCAGTTTGTGAAGAAGAAATTAAAAAAAAAAGGGAATCTCAACATTAGGTTCCTGTCGCATCTCAGACTTGAAGGAAGTGTCACGCACGCCATTTTATGCGGGCGGGCGCGTTGCGTTCCCTGTGCGTGCGTGCAGCTCTACGACCTGATGTGCATGGTGGTCAAGTACCAGCTGTGGGCGTGCTCCAGTCCCCGCGACCTGCTGCCACTTACGCTCAAACACCTCGAGGCGGCTGGACCCGGCGGGTCAGCCTGTCACGTGGCAACGGCCGTCCAGAAGGTCAGAGCTGTCCGCCATTAGTCACAGTTGTAGCCGGACTTCGTCATGCAGAGATGATTGGACGATCAGAGGCCTCTCGACGCCGTGCTGTCATTCACGTTCGCGGCTTGAGCCAAAGATGCCGTATTTGCGGAAGCATTGCACTTCGCAACGACCTGCGGCCTCTTATTACCGGAAAGCTCAAATGCACCTCCTGACGATATGGCACTGATCGTACATAATCCATTGCTTTCATTCGATTTAATGACAGTGCCGGCAGTTTTTGCTTTACATGCATTGTTATGTGTAACTATTGCATGAACTAGCGGCGAGTGTATATGTAGCAAGGTGGTAGTACACGAGGCGCGCATAACAAAATTCGCATGTCGAATTGGTTTTCATGTATACCGTACACATAATTAATAACAGCATACTTATGTATATCGATGGATGCATCGAACGAGGGTTCGTTAACTGGTTGGCTAACAAAAATTACGGCAGAACAGCGTCAACTACGGTTCTTGTTTCACTGTTTCGTAGTTTTCGTTGTTCTGTAAGGATGCAATAACCTTTTTTTTTTTTTTTTTGCTTCAGCATATAGAATCGTGATGCTTGAGTTCAGACCTATATGTACGTCTAACAATATTAGCACCTGGGCAACTACATGTGTGGCTTAGCCAGCCGCCATAGCGGGTCCACGCCGGCGCCCAAGCTATACACCCTTTTCATAAACTGTAAAGCTAGCTTCTCTGCAATGCAGCTTGCCCTACTAATGGCGACAGCTGTCTTTGTCTAAATGCTGTCAAAGTTCAAGTTGCACATGCTGCGACCCGTTTTTCTTTTGGGGCGGGGGGCGGGGGGCGATGCTTGTATCCGAAGCGCTGTGTCGACATTTGACATGCCCTGTCGCAAGCAAATTGCGCTTGCACACGCTGTTTGCCGTATTGTTGCAGGGAAGCTAGCTTTACAGTTTATGAAAAGAGTCTATAGAGCTCGGCTGTGCCCCACGTGTGCTTGATGTATTTATCAGTACGTGTAAAGCCCATACAGTGAGTTGTGGGCGACGTTTCTCGAACACTGCGCAGCACCTGGAGCCCCTGGACTTGGCCAGCCTGCAGCGGGCGCGTTATACCCTGCTGCGCTTCTTCCAAGATCTGCGAGTTCGGGTGCGTGTGGCCTGTCGGACCGATTTCAGCGCACAGGCACGAATGCACGCACGGACTTGACGCATGGCAAAAAGCTTCCTGCATATTCTACCCCCAGACCCATCTATCTATATCTGCCTAAGTACGGGCTGTGTAAAATATTAAAGCCGTGTAAAGCTCATTTGTGGCTAAAGCAAGGTTACCGCTGCATGTATTTTGCCGTGCGAGCTGGGAAAGAATTCGGCAATGTGATGGCATCATTGCCGATGCCGAACTGGATGCGAAGCCTTAATAGGACCCTAATGTGCGAATCAGCGTTCTTTTGATTGAATATTTGGTGCAGAGGTGTAGTTCCACCTTTTGCTCGGAATTAGGGGAGGAGGGAGCCCGTCAAGCCGGACTAGCTGTGCACTGAGAATGAGGTGAACAAAACATGCCCGGCTTTTTGTTGTGACGAAAATGTGGCCGTTCAAGGATCGTTCCGGCATTATATTATACCCGTCTACAACAACGACATTCAGCCACTATCAGGGCTTCTTATAATAGGTATGCCGTCTATTACCCAGTGTGTTACTAAAACGTGTGCGTGTGGAAAGCGGGGGAGGGGTGTTTGATGTTAAAGGAGGGGTAGGTGGAGGGGGAGACGTGCCTTGCTTGCTTGCCCCCCCCCCCCCTCTTGCTTAACTCGCTGATGTGTTAGCGTATCGTGTATGAATACTAATCAATTGCCTCTCTGACGCAGGTGTCGGTGCTGCTTCGAAGTGGCGCGCAGCGGCCGAACGGCCAACTTGCCGTTATTGCAACTCCGCCAGTGGGAGGCCCGCGCCCAGGATTAATAAAGTGCGAGCTCTTCGCGTATATACGAGACCCTTTGTAGGCTATCACTCTGTTGTTGCAGGGAATGGGCTCCGGGGGGATTCCTGCTATCCGAGCGAAGTTTTGTGGTCGGCGACAACGACGAGGCTGCCGGTGCACGGCCCGCTCTGGGCACAAACATGCAAGTAACCGTTCATCGTTGTCAATGCGCATCTTAATTGGATGTACTCACTGCACGTCATTGAACGTGGTGACGCTCGTGCTTTTGCACTGTGTACTGTGTTTCAGAGAGCTCGTTCCGTGAGCGCTTCGAGACATCTCGGGTTTCTCATTGACGTATAGCCACGTCTATTCCTCTGGTGATGCACCTTTCTTTCCTTATATACTGCCCAGACACACAGGGCTTGGACTTTGGCTTATTATCGCTCTTTGTATGAATCTTTGCCATTTATAATCTCGGCACCTCCATTCTGACAACTTGGACATCCCCACACGCGTGGTCGTTTCGGTCTCGGTGCATGGCTTTGCTGGTCGCGCCGTTGTACTCCGTTTTCACTTGGATGGGCTCTGCTCTACAAGCTATTGCTGTTCCCGTGCCTCCTTTACCGTCCACATCCCAACTGAGGCACTTAGACTGATCGAGTAGTGCTCTATTTCCAGAAATGCTTCCCGAAATGCGTCACGTACATGGCTCGAACCGGCTTCTGCTCTGTTCGGCAGTGCTACGACGTTTTTATTCTCTATATGCCACCGTTTGATGGACATGTCAACGGCAATCTTCTAGACTGATCCACTTTAGGTCTGTCAGCGGCTCCAACGCGCTTTCTGTTGCCTATATAGCTTTTATATTGCTTGCACGGCCGTGCGATAAGCTCTCGCAGTTTGGAACACGTGCCCTGTTTGAATGCGCCTGCCATCTGCAGCGCAGCACTCGAGCTCACTACAGCCCAACCTCGTTATAACGAAGTAATTCGTTATATCCGGTATTAGTTTCAACAGTATGGATAAAAATCGGCAATCTGGCTCGCGCAAACAAATAAAAACACATTCTTCAGCATTTTCTGTCGTCGGGAGTTTCCCCAAGCAGCTTTTGCTGACACCTGGCCATGTGCGCGGTGTCCGCACTTATTTATTTATTTATTTATTTATTTATTTATTTATTTATTTATTTATTTATTTATTTATTTATTTATCAGCCTCAAGCGATGTACCCTTACCATAGCTTTATAGAGCGGAGTGGGGTAACAATCAAAAAGCAAGTCAACTACAGAAAAATTCAGAAGGAGGCGGCGTCATTATACAATAGTTATGCACATATTACCAAACGAGAAACTGTGCACTCATGGTAGCGCAAAGGCAGAGATGACATGACGCTAAACAAAGAATAGTGCTCCGTACAACGAAGCGATGCGAAAGGACCCGAATGTGCACTACTGGATACATCTATATCTTTATTAAATCAGGCGTGCGTGTGTCACAAGAAATTGATTGATCGATTTTGTGGGGTTTAACGTCCCAAAACTAGCTCTGATTATGAGAGATGCTGTGTCACGAGAAAGAACACAGTCCGATAATAGTTTCGAAAAAGCTATCTGTGACACATGTGCAATAGAAGCTGGTAGACGGCTCCAGTCGGTAGTTGTCCGCGGCGTGAAGGAATCATGAAAGATGTTCGTATTACAGCACATGTCGGTGGTTCACTGCTTCTCGATACGAGGCGGAACCCGTTTCTTCGTTATAGCCGATGTCGCAATGGCTGTTGTCTTTTCGGTTTCGTTATTTAAAAAAAAATATCACTGAAATGAAGCGTGGCCAACCAATGTTCGTACTTATAGTTCGCCATAACCGATAATTCGTTGTTTCGGAGTTCGATATAACGAGGTTCAACTGCACGTAAATCACACGCGCGCTCTCTCGGCAGGTATTCCGGGGCGCCGTCCGTGTCGTCGCCAACGACTCCACCAAGCACCGGCGTGGCCGAGCTTGGTCTCCTACTGCGGCTGCTGGGACCTGACGACGATGAACCTGGTCTCGCCAACCTCGCCCTCGACGAGCAACTGCTCAACTGAACACAGCCGCTGCTTATGTTCCGTCACGATAAATTGTTGCCCAATAGCAATATAAAGATCGATACCGTCTACGTTTACTTTGTCGGGATACTTTCTCAATATTTTAAAGGGACACTAAAGTGAAAAAGCCAAGTGGTATAGAGCGATAAAAACCTTTATTTCAAGAACTCGATTGTCGTTAATTTCGTCATCTTATGATCAACATTAAAAGAGATAATGAATGTCAAAGTTTCAGTTTTAAAATTCGCGCCGACACTTCAGCCTCATGAAGTCAGAAGGCAAATTTCTTCTTTTTTTCGTATTCTCGCCGAAGTCGTTCCATCAAGTGTTCTGAAACCCCCTGTGTGAAGTCTCTAGCTTCCTTAGCGCAAAATGCATGTCTTTCTTACCGATAAATAGTTATCTAGGCTTTAGCACACGCCGTCAAAGATCTGTGACGTCACGCGCATTGGGGCTGGAACTTCAAAGCGGCGTCCCCGCCCGTATTTTCTATTTGCGCGTTTTCCTAGCTTACCGAGGACCTTCTCCTCGCAAACATGGTGTTTTTGGTATTGTGAAAAGCCAACCTACCAATACGAGAAAAACTTTTTTTTTTTCCTTTAGTGTCCCTTTAAGTCACGCATACAGCAAACACTTTTTGATTTCTTGCGACTCAGACCTACTTGCCCTTACCTTTTTGTGCATGTGTGTAATAATAAAACGTACAGGCTTACGAGCACCTGAACAAAATGGAAGTCATGACAAATAGGGCGCTGGAGAAAGTGTGTTACAGAAGCGTTACCTTCATATTTGACTCGGAAAGTCTATACAGAGGCTCCATTTGAATGCCTACCACCCTTCTGCTGCACGAGAAGCTTTTGAATATGTTCATATCCTCCGGAAATGGCCGGACGAATTGCTTGGCAGCTGTAGGCTGATGTTTAGTTCTAAGCGCAGGGGAAAGGATTAATAGTTTGCATAATAACCGACGGGGATTTTTTACGTGCCAAGACCGGCTATGATTGTGATGCACGCTTCGCAGTGCAGGGCTCCAGAGTGATTCTCACCACCTGAGGTCCCACCTAAATTTAGGTACACGGACATTATTATTATTATTATTATTATTATTATTATTATTATTATTATTATTATTATTATTATTATTATTATTATTCACATATCGCCCCCTTCGAAATGCGCCGCCGTGGCCGGGATTCATTCCTACTACTTCGAGCTTTGCAAGCCATCCCCGCTAGCCTACCACGGCGGGTCGCAGTGGAAAGGACGGTGCAATTTCGCTTGTTACCATCATTTTACACGATACACATATCCATGTCCTCCATTGTGTTAAGTCGGCGTGCTTTCTGGAGCGTGTCGGAAATCACGCGCTGCAAGAACAGAAAGTTGTGGAGAAGCGCCAGCATGCGCTCGCATTTAGTAAGCTATGCAGTGTGTGATGTGCGTGCCAGTCGTTCCATATGAAATGCGCATGAGTGCTCTTAGAAGCAACGTACGAAAAGAGACTCGTGCCAGCAAAGGAGCGGTAGACTAATTACGCTGCCGCAGGCGATTCTGGGACATTACTGAATTGTTGCAAATTTAGGACAAACAGAAATATAAAAAATTAAAGAAGAAGAGAGAGGGAGGGGGCGGTGGGGTGGAAGTGATGAGTATAAACCACTGTACCGCCGTGCTCAACTAAATCGGTTAATGACTTTCAGGCGGCACCTCGAGCTCAGATCGCGTTTTAGCCAAAATCAAATAGCCCGCCACATTAGCGTAAGTCGTGCGGGTAGGGTCCCTAGTGCGGGCCAGTGCTCGTGCCGGTCGCGCAGCAGCCGGCAACGCATTTAGAATTATAATGGCCTCGGTGATCTTGCGCGCCGGCAGAAATCTCAAAGGCTATAACAAAGCGCGTTCGTAATGAAAATTTTTACAATTTTTGTTGCACACAACGTATTTTTTACATTATACTCGCATGCCTCAAAAATCATAACTTACTATAAGTAGGTTCGCTAACTTAGCTGGGCTGGTGTGCTGTGTATGCGTGGGTTCGGACAGTTTCGGGCCGGCTGCTGCACTTGATGGCGTGTGTTATGTGGATGCGTTATTGACGTTGTGATTCACAAATCTTGTCACACTTGAGCGGTGTTTTCGTTCATTCATTTACGCCTTGCTATCTCGTGCAAGCAAGAGTCTTTAACACTGGCCACATGTCAGCTTCTGTGATTACTTGGGCCGCTCTACGAAGGTACGCACAAATGATCCTTCGAGAAGCGAAGATTCGTTTTGTTGTGGTTCACATTATCGTTACAAGAGTTGTCCGCAGCAGCGAGTGCCACTTCCGTACCAGAAAAGAATGATGTTATTGCTAGCTCAGTCGATAGCGGTCTTATCGGGACATTTTTATAACGGCAACGAAACCTCGAACTGAAAGCGAAAGCAGCTACTTTATGCTCGGTGGTTTCGTGCGGGTGAATCACTTGTCCTCGGCTAATATATTGCACCAGGTGCTATCTGAAAGAATGCTGTGGTACGCTGATTCATCGTTTTATACAACATAGCCATTCGTGTGTGTTTGATAATACCGGGTTTCACTAGTGTAACTCGTATGTGCGGCTGTATAGTACGTTTGTTGAAAGCTCATCTGCGGTGGTGGTAGTGTTGCTTGTAGCGTTGCGTTCTTAAGTAATCCATTTTTTTGTCGTTTCCTTTTTATCTTTTTACCATACAGGACACATGGTCTTCGTAAGCTGCTTCACAATACTCGGATTCCTTCTGGTAATGCAGCGCTGCGGCATTATACGCCTCGACGTGCCGTTCTCTATGTGCCCGGCAGCGATGAGAGAAAGATAACCAAGGCGTTCGGTCTGGATGCCGACTGCATGGTGCTGGACTGTGAGGATGGCGTGGCAGCCAATAAGAAGGTTTGGAAGCCCTCCGTATAAATATTACTGTTAGGTGTCACGTGTACATTTCAAAATGTTAGTATCTCCGGCGCTGTTTGCACAACTCCATGTCAGTGACGGATCAAAATGCATTTACTTCAGGACAAGGTTATGCCCTTCAACTTGGGACGATGGATCAAAGGGAGGCGTACTTGAAGGGTGTACCAAAAAAGGACACTCGTGCTCATGACAAACCTTAATGTGATCAATTTCGTTGCAGCAGCTGTGGAATCCTACAGATTAGACACTTACAGGTCAAATAAAAAGGAACTTTAGGTGAGGTTGTACTTGTAATACGCCGTCGAATGATAGCAATATTGTTCCAATAACATGCTGTTCTGATACGCTTCAACAGGACAGCGAGTCACAAGCACTACATTTCATTAACTTGCACACATCCTGTCATTATTTAACTAAGTGAATTGTGTGGGCACCACACAATGCTGCTTTTGTACTGCGCCTTACGATAGTAATGACAAGCCTGTGGTGTCCTCTTTCAGAAAGAGGCACGTGAAACAGTGGCTCGTGTGCTGGACAAAGGAGAGAGGCCACCGGGATGCAGAGATCTGGCAGTGCGCATCAATGCAGTCAGTACAGGCCTTGCAGAGGATGACATTCAGTGCCTCCTTGGGGTTTCTCATCTGCCTAGCACAATGCTGGTGCCTAAAGTGGAACAGACCAAGGAACTGGACTGGGTAAGCTGCTGGCATAACCATGGCATCGGGGCACAGATGTTTCTTATTACGAGTTCGTTCACGCCGGTGAGTGGCAGAGGTGACATGGCTGATTGCAACTGGTGATCAAGAAGTTGCTTGTGGCGACTGATGGTCACATTTGCTGGTGCAACCTACTCTTTGCCAAATTGAAATGCCTCCTCTTAAAGCCCTTCCATTACATCTGCTTCTTTAAGGTGGTGCCATCCTCCGAGACGCCAAGTTGTTATTGTTATTTTGATATAATCAATAAAATATCACATATGAGCAAATAGTAAGGTTTTCTAGGAAGGCTGCAATGTGGACAGTTGTTACTCCAAAGTGTCTTGTGTGATAACCGCAACAACGTAATTTTTATTCAATTCCGATTATGTCATTGATAGAATATGTTGGCTTAAACTGTACAATTGGTGTCAAATGAAAGCCAAACAGCGGAGCGCATGGCCCAGGCATTAGCAATGGTATAGTGCGCGCCGTCCATTTATCACCATAGACCTGCCCGCACATCCAGTTTGGCAGGTTTTCGTGATCCCCCTGTGCGATATTTTTTCCTGTTCTTTAGTTTTGATAATTGAAAGGAAGAAAAGAAAGCGAATAACTGCAAGTGATAAGACCAAAGGCATTTGGCACGCCCACGCCGGCCATGATCATCACCATGTGAGAACTAGAACAGAAGCGAAGATAACACACAATAAAGGGATCGCACAGTGCTGCCTAACCGGCTGTGCGGGCGTCAGGAGTGATGACTGGATGGCGTGCACTATACTGTTGCTAATGCTTGGGACACGCGCTCCACTGTTCGGCTTTCATTTGATGCTGACTGTACAGTGGCTTTGCAGCTAAGCGCTGTAAATGATGTGTCTGTCACGGATTTTACCATTTGAGATAGGGGGATTAGACTTTAGGTAGCCATGCCTTGATTTCTGGCTCCCTTCATAGCTATCTGATAACCCTGCACATGGCTTCAGGCACAGGGGGCTAGAATCGGAGCCACATTGTGCTAGGAGGCTGAACTGTCAACACCTCATGCCAGGTGAGGGACCAGGTGGAGCGTGCTCTGGGCGAGCGGCAACCACCGGCTCGAGCTCATCATGTGCGTTGAGACGGCATTGGGCCTGCTCAACTGCCACCAGCTGCTCCAGCATGCCTCTTCTATAACACACAGTCGCTTGCAGTTGGCTGGCCTGTTATTTGGATCAGATGATTTCACGGCCAGTATAGGTAAGTGCTTATTATTGTGGGTATTCACTGACATTTTACCTTCCAAATTATGTGTGGAAAAATGTCCCTCAAATTACCTATATCATTAGGTGCCCCATGTAATAAGCACAATAAATAAATGGGTGAAATTCTTCCAAAACAAGATCTTTTACTGGGAAACATATGCAAAAGCACTGGGATATTTGCATCAGTTTGTTTCAACAGTTGATCCATGCATTTCATTGCCGTGTAAACAGTATCCCCTACTGTTTACATGGCAATGAAATCCATGGATCAACTGGGGATGGGGGGTCCATTGCAGCCTCATGAGAAAGTGGGCTGAAGAGGTAGAAGGGGGGCAGTTGCACAGCTTATGCACATTTCCAAGGTGGTGAAAAGCCTACATTCAGTTCTATACATACACTACGCTGTAGAAATGATTCGAGCATAACTATCACTTATTACAACTGCTGTCATGTATGTTTCATATCACATGTTATTTGTAGACGTGTGACTTTAAGGTGCAGCATATGATTTAAGGTCATGAGTGTTAGTTTTATACTGTCACTGCCGGTCCCAGAAGTTTATATGTTCAGTGTACTTAACTTTATATGTTCAGTGGTAAAATGGTAGATGCCTGTGATGCCTTTTAGCGGCATTGTAATTTTTATGACCTAAAGATGTGACACTTAACGTTACACTGAATTACATGATGCATTAGTCTAATTCAGTGTAACATTAATATCTTTCATACGTACGCTATTTTTAGGGTTGCAACTACCAAGAGAAACCTCTTAGCATTGCCTGCTAAATAAGAAATAGAGAACAGCGATATCGTACTGACAATTGAAGCACTGCCCACGGCCTAGTTATTTAGGGCCAATATACAATAACTATGCCACTAAAAATGAAATATTTGCTGAAGTGCCTCCACTTGCACCTCACTTTTCTAAACAAGTTGCATCTCCAATGCATTCTTGTAGTACATGTTGGGACCTCGTTCACTCTCATAGGATGACTAGAAAAATGTGCTGGAGATGTGACAATGTTTGAGAAAGTGAGCTGAAAGATGTATTCACAAATATTTTATACCAAACAGCAGAAAACACCTTTAATTAAAGCTTGAAAAATAGGCCTTACTATGGACATGCTTTAAGTCACACTGTCTGAATCTGAATATGTATGCATCTTTGTGCAGGAGCCCGTCGCACACCAGAAGCTACGGAAGTGCTGATGGCACGTCAGCAACTGGTAGTGTTGGCAAAAGCATTCGGCATCCAGGCTGTCGACATGGTCACAATAGACTTAAAAAGTAAGCGCTTACATTTTCTGTGCTAGTGCAGATTTTGACAGCTGCTACATTTCACCACTTTCTGAAGGTTTATTGCATGTCTATGACTGCACCACCACCTTTCTTTCGAATGCCAAGTAATTAATCTTGCGCTCTATCTAGTAGTACAAACGTGTCCTTTGATTGCCATATATACTCATGTAAGGACCTCACCTTTTTCCTTTTTGTAATTTTGATGAGGTGTGGCTGTTATACGAGACTGGGCCATTTAGTGTAATTTTTTTCCAACTGCAGGTATAAAATACACCATAATCTGCTGTATTACTTAGTGAGCATACACAACCACAAAATGGAATGCTACCCTCTTCGTAATGGCTTTATCATCCACTCATGCTTACCACGTGCAATATAGTCATTTTTGCTTTCACTGCTGTTTGAATGTGCCTTTCCTGCATTCTAGTGGAGAAAGGCATCATTCTTGCTATCTATGGTTCTGGAGCTTTCTGTTACTGTAAAGCTCTGAATAATTACTTTAGTAATTTGGAATACATATTGTTACTTGTTCGTAATACATTGGTTTTAGTTCATGGCGTGGTTTTGGGACGTTAAACCAACAACAATACATTGGTTGGAATTTGTTTTTCAAATTTTATCCTCTAACTATTTCTTAAATAGTGGACTATCGAATTTTGGGTGTGGCCCTCACACGGATTCAGCCTTTGTGCAAGTATATATATGGCATTGTTATTTATTTGCTTATTTATTTTTGGAACTGAACCAATTTATATGCCATAGTCCGTCTTGGTGGTGGTCAGACAGCGAGGAGGAGGGAGGCAGGAGAGAGTAAAGCATGGTTATTCGTTGGCTTGGATTACAATGTTAAGAAGTCAAGGCAGGGCACAGCATGAAAAGCAAGCATTGCTTTCATCAGACTGCATTGAAAAAGCAACTGTTTCAGCTCCTTTGTCAGACATTGCTTGTGTTTGTGTACATGCAGACGAGGAGTTGCTGCGACGCCAGTGTGCGGAAGGGGCGGCCATGGGATTCACGGGAAAGCAAGTGATCCACCCTTCACAAATTGCACCAACCCAGGAAGCTTTCGCCCCTACTCCTGCTCAGCTGGACCGAGCACAGCGCCTTGTGAAGGAGTTCCACCAGCACCAGCAACAGGGAAAGGTCAGGAAGCACCAAGCTATCTGGGTGTTTCATTCACAATCATGTCAACAACGAAAGCAGAACTACTGCTTTCGTTGTTGACATGATTGTGAATGAAGACTGCACTGTTTTGAAGGCCAATGAAGTGTCATACTGTATGATGGCCCCTAATTATGAAAAACAAGAGCATTTATCATAGAGCCTCTGAGAAAAAAATGTGGACGCCAAGTGGGAGCTGTTACAAGTGATTCTGCTTAGAAAAAAAAAGAGCATGATCTTTGTGCAGCTGCCAATAAAGTCTGAAGCCAACAACCTTCCACAATAATTCTTGAACACTTGTTTATCTATCAGTGTAAATGGAGTTGGGTATTTTTCTTTGGTATCCCTCTAAAAATGAAAATTCTCTGTGGGTGAAAAAAGCATGCTTACTTGTACCATTTTCTGATGTGAGCTTTCAATAAACATTGTAATTTAAGGATGTCCTTAATGGTTCACTGTGGTGCTGGCAGTGAAGGTGTAAATGTAGTATTTTATGAACATTTTCTTCGTTTTTGTTTTCCTATATGGTGTTCGCTACACATTTGTCAGTTACCATTTCTCGTTTATTGATAGTATATGCCTATTCTACATGTGTAATCAAGAGACTGCAGAATGAATACAATATGTATGACTTATTAAACAGATGAATAAGTAATGTATTCCATACAAAACAAGTGTGACATGTAGAATGTCCAAGTAGAACATATTTTCCTTCATGTTATCTTGCAGGGTGCATTCGTGTTCGAAGGCAGCATGATTGACATGCCCAGTGTGCGACAAGCACTGAACATTGTGGAAGCAGACCAGGCTATTCATGGCAAACCCTCTCAAGCCAAATAAAGGAAGCTCTTTCTTCTTTTAAACCTTCCAGCCTTGCCTCATTTTGTTACAGTAGCCGAGAGAATGCCAGCTAATGCTTGGCATTACATTTCGACAGATATGGCAGTTTCTCTCCTTGAACACACTTTTGCACATTCAACACATGTTTTACCTGTACCACTAATGCTCATTTTCACAAAAAGGCAGGTCCTGAATGATATCACAAGGCAATTCATGTGCACCCATCCGAAATGGATATTGAGATATTCTTCAAGCTGAAACTCAGCTACGTAGTTATGCACGTAAGAGGATGATGCTTTGCAAGTATGACTGTTTGGAAACACAAGTGAAATAACCAAGTCAGTCCACATATTCCATACCTGGTGGCACTGACATTGTCATGACGCAGAGCGAACTACCTATGTCATAATAAGGCCAGGTACGACGGCAAAGCGTGCGAAATGATATACTGTGTAGAAATTTATTCTCATTGTGTTCATAAAGCTTGGCAAATTCTGTCTTGAGTCAACTTAGAAACCATTCTTATATGTAAATAAATTAACCAGATGCAAGAAGACACCATAAATATGTCACATTGAGCTGATGCGGAAACTCGAGAAATGCTGCTGCCACTTTTCGTCCGTTTTTGCCTTTTCAGGCATATCAAGTCTCCTCTGATGGCAAAAGTGGCTCAATTTTATATTCCACAAAGGTAACTAATGCAGGTCAACTTCTTTCCAGCTTGTTGCCCCATTAACATTTATTTCTTGGACCTCAAAGTAAGATGGAAGAGTTGCGTATGGGAGAAAGTAATGTGCTTGAATTGAAGATGGTCTTGGTTTTATATTAAGTAGTTAGCCAGCATGTTTCATTATTAAACATCTTTTCTTTTTCTGTAAATACAATATGATGTCTGGGAAGATTCAACATTTGGGCAATTCAAGCAAGCCATGCGGTCAGAGATGTTCATGCATCAAAATGCATTGTTCATTTGGTCGTTTCCAAACCTGAGAAGTGAAACCCAAGTAAAGGCAAATGGCAAGCGCACATATTACCAGAACTCCACCGCTCAACATTGGGCACGTCTGGAATGCTTTCGCATTCATGGGGCTAAAGAATTAATTATTCAAGCATGTAGTGGGCCTTTTATGAATGTGGGCACTGATAACTCAAATACACCCCAAAGCTGCTAACAGCAGTCATAACTGGTGGTTTGATAAGGTTAAAATGAAGTCTCCACTGCACCACTCACTCGTTACAGCTTGTCAACAACAAACAGCCTACCTTGTGCTGTTAATGAACGATCAGTTTATTTCTATGTGTTTACATAACACTGCTGAAAAATTGTAACAAACATTAAATACACTTTCCAAGCCCTGGCCAGTTGCCATCGTTACAATACGTTTTGGGAGAGTGTTACAATACCGTGGTTAGGGTTGCCCTTGTTTCACAGCTTCAAAGCCCAATGGCAGATCCCATTGCATTAAGAAAGAAATGTATATTCCTATCAAAAATAGAAACAACATGAAAGGACTGTTATATTTTGTGTTGTACATTACAGCCGAAAACAGCTGGCATAACGTTTCCAGTCCAACACCAGGTACAAGGAGATTGGCAAGTTCTGAAAACAGAGTTCAAGATGTAGAATTTTACAAACATTTGCCCTTGCAACACGTTAAAATATATACGCTAGAGTTGACTAGTATGTAGCCAGCACATTCCCAAGTGACAGTAGCTTAAACGATTAGCAACAAGAAAATGTCACTGTGTGAGTACAATATAAATGTAAAGAACTTAGTGCAACTCAGCAGTGCCCTATTCTGAAATTTGGTTTATCTATCAACAGGCAGAAACATCCAAAAAGTTTTCAAATGTATGTATTATTCTCCCTACTAATTGGGTAAAGGTCAGCAGGTAGGATCTGTTGAGCACTCCAGCAAGGTTACTTGGAGGATTTTGTGTTCCACAGATGTCTGTTGTGCTTTTGCCGCTGAATCTTCTCACGTAATAGTCGTGTCCGCATGAGAACTGCAGACATTGGTCCTTCAGAATCTCGTTGGTCTCGTGTAGACTGTAACTGAAGTGAAGCTACCATATCAATGTCATCTGGTATGTGGACATAGCGCACTTGGCGACCTTGTACAAAGAAGCTCGCATAGGTCTCCTCGCCATTGGGACCAACCACAGTCGCATCGCTCAGGTCCACGTTCATGAACCTGCACAAAATTGACAATGAATTCATGAAAAGGTAGACCAACAAAAAGCCGAGGTATTTGGTAAAGGTTCATAATGCAAAAATGTAAAGCGTGCCGACATGGACATATGGGTAGAGAAGTAGACATTCATTCTGTGCACTTCATTTTGCTTGTGCCCATGTCTGCACCCTTAGCCTTTTTGCATTATAAAAGATAATTCTTCAGTAAAGCACCAAATGATATATTTCAGCAATGGCTCCCCTCTGAGGCACCCTCAAATTGCGAGTGTGTGTGTGAATAATGCATGGCTCCTTGAGGGACACTCAATTCACTCTACAAGTCTGTTTGAAGTGCTGCACATCTTTTATTACTATTTACTTTATAATACATGTTGCAACAATACTTGCAAGAAATACATGCATGATATTAGCACAAGCTAAAGTTTTTTTTTTTTTTTCGTTATGAGTTATAGCATTCTGACTTAGAATATTTCTGTTCACAAACACAGTTTCTTCAATATTCCTCTTTTACCTCTTCCTAAAAAGAAGAAGGAAAGATATCTATATTGGTACACGTCGCTGTACGTTTCAACAAGTCGCCAATTACATCAAATGCTTTAGTAAACGTTAAAACACACGTATATAGAAAAGTTTTGCGAGTGCAGTAAGTTGATACCGCACACTAGACAAGAACAAGACAGCATGCTTGGGCTTGCACCAGGCGCACTGGTCAGCGCAAATATCCTTTATTTGCGCGTTCGCACGTAGCCATTTCTTTGCAATGGAAAGCAGGGGTGTACTTAAATCTGCTACATAATTTTAGACTTTTTCTGCAACACCATATAGCTCACAAAAGGCGACGCCTACGACACTGTTCGCTACATCTTTCGCATGCAGGCCTTGTCATTACTTAATGGACATTTGCACTTGGCGCTTCGTATGAAATGTAGTGGTCTTACGCGTCCACATTCTCGACGGTGCCGTAGATGCTTAGCTCATTGCGCAGCTCTATCGTGGTCTGGCGGCCTCGCAGTGATTGTAACATCAACACCAGCGACTTCGAGATCAGCGCGCGTTCCCTCGGAGTTGCCATCAGAGCTAAATGAAGCTAAGTTCTAGAGAAGAAAATCGGCAGATCCGGAGGGCACTTGTTTATCTTCGCTTTCTACACGCACTCGTTCTTCAAAGCACGTTCCTCAACGTTGCAGCCATCCGTAAACAAACGTCGCAAAGCGATGCGTAAGCGCACACACTGCAAATACGCGCCATTTGAGGCGGAAATTAGCCACGTGGTGCAGTTTTAGCAAAGCCGCTCTTCGTAGTTGTGCAGGACTTCCCACTTTTCTTTTTATTGTAGCAACCGGTAGTAACAACGCCGTTACAGCCATGCGGTTCTTATGACATCAGTGTTGTGCTTTGCTGGCCTTGCGCAACGCCGCTTAGAAAACCGAGGACTTAAACCAGTTTCGGTTTTGATTGTTCCATCGTTATGGCCATCAGCTTTAGCGTCTGATTGGTCTGATCTGTGTGATGTGAAGTCGGTGAAGTGAGCGGTGCTGTTGGTGCGGCCCGTGCAGCGTCCTGCGATCCGTGTGTCCTCTGTGAGCATTCAAAACTTCTAACGAGATGGCTGGGATGTGGTCGGCGTTTGCATTCGATGGTTGAGCTCCACAAAGATCACACCTTCGATCACCGCAATGAAATCGGAAGGAAGAGACGAGTCGGTGATCGCCGGCAATCGCTTCACGGCTCTGTGCTTGGCGTGGAACGTGATACTGTCAATCCTCATCGTGATCCTAAACAAATGGGTCTACGTGTACGTCAACTTTCCGAACGTTACCATGACCATGTACCATTTTGTGATGACCTTCGTAGGTCTGCTACTGTGTCGCGCGTTCAACGTGTTCCAAGTGAAGAAACTGCCGCTTCGTGAGATGTTGCCGCTTGCGACGACTTTCTGCGGCTTCGTCGTGCTCACCAACCTCTCCCTGGGTCACAACACGGTCGGCACATACCAGATCATCAAGACTCTCACCATGCCGACCATCATGGTAATCCAGCACTACTGGTACAAGAGGAGCTTCTCGTTGGGCATCAAGCTCACGCTGGTGAGTGCATGGAACGCCCATTTCTGTGCGTTCTTGTTCGTGAGGCAGATATTTGAGTTGAGCTGTGCGTCAGCACACCGGCAGCAGGGTAAGCATTTGTGCTGGTTTGTTCATGAAAATGAGTAGAAAACAGCGCTAAACGATTCGACACGCCTTTGCGCAATATGTATGCTGATCGTTTGTTAGTCAGCGCCGTGGTACGTGCCCTTACTTCATCCTGTCCTTTAGCGCTGTTTTCTGCTCCGCATCTATAATTTTCCATATTTAGCGTACGCACGTCGCTGCTCGAGTGGTGCAATGCGAAAGCACCTGCAGTCAGCCGCATGTGGCTGCGACGTGTGCATGCACTCACTCGCGCAATTGTGGAAGAATAGTGGCGTGCTCGCTGGGCACAACAGTGGCCTGGGTTCGATTCTTACGTAAATCGCGTAGTGTTGTTGTGAAAACCATCAACTGGCCTTCTTCGCAGGAACCTCTACGAGAAGTTTCTAATCAAATAGAGATTCTTCTTGGCGCTTAGACGTCACAAATGACGTCATCACGCAAGCGTACGTTGTGACGTCATCATGACATGTGATGGCGCTACAACTTGTTTATATGATGTTTAATATGGCACGCTTGTGGACTACAATTGTCATGTGACATCACGGTGACACTTAGCTTTTGACAAGGCCATTGCCAACTCTTTCAAGGACACTTCTGCATGAGACACATGATTAAGGCTTTCTCATTAAAAGTATCGAGGAAACCCACCTTCTTCATGGCCATCGGTTTATTTGTTTTTGGCGGTTTTATGTCCCAAAACCACAATTTGATAGTGGAGGGCTCCAGAAATTTCAACCATCTGGGGTTCTTTAACGTGCAATGATATCACGCAGTACATGGGCCTCAACATTTCGCCTTCATCGAGATGCAGTCGCCGTGGCCAGGATACCATCCACGACCCTCTGATCAGCAGCCGAGTACCATAGCCACTAGACCACCATGGTGGGGCCTTCTTCATGGCTAGCGTTTTGCTGTGGCCCCTGTCGAACTCTAAAAGGTGCCAGCTAATTAACGGCAGTACATCTGTTAAGATACATTCGCTCTGTTCCCGGTTACACAGTCTGAAAGCAACAGCTGTATTACATTAAAAAATGTTATTTTATAGGTGCGCACACAAGGGCTGGCGGTAACCACCCTAATCACCTGAGGGGGTCGCCAAGTACGTCTCGTACCTTTACATTGCACTGTGTTTTGACTGAAATGGCTTCTGTAGAGGGTGGTTGAGAGGAGGAGGAGGATGCTGCAGTGAACCTTTGTCACCCTTAATGGAGAACCTTGTGCACACCTACGGTTATTTATGCAGTTTATTTTGAGATTGTGAAAAATGCACTACCCTCATTATTTATACAGCCTCACCACAGGTGGTGGTCTCTGCTCACGTGATAACTTCAATGAAAGAGTGTGAAATAGTGCTCCTCTCACAACATACATACATACATATGTACATACATACATATAGTCTGTGTGTGTGTGCATGAGCACATTAATGACACACCAGAATGGCAGCTATGTACAGGGTAAGCACTACTGTGTCTCACAGGTGCTGTGAGGGTTGCATGGACATTGAACGGCAGGAAGAAGCTCAAGTAACACAAAGAGGCTGTTATGTCTACTGCCTTTCCTGTTTTCCATAGTTTGCTCCTTATAACATGCAGCCTTGTTATACCTGCGTACCACAGACTAAGGTTGCAGTATGCTGCATCACTTATGGCATGCCATTATTTAAGGTAAGGTGAAAAAAGGGGGACACCAACCAAATTATAATCATCAAACGTAAAAAACCGTTTGCTCGATAAGCACTGCTGCTGTCTGTTATAAGCACTGCTGCTGTCTGGTGCCCTCCAGTCACCCCTGAAGAAGGGTCCAAGTGGGACCCGAAACGTCGGGCTTTTTTCATCTTTCGAGTAAACAGTTTTTTTACGTTTGATGATTATAATTTGGTTGGTGTCCCCCCCTTTTTTCACCTTTAATTTCATCCCAACCAGGCAGATCTCTGTCAAATGTTCACCTTTAAATCATTATGTAAGGTACATATTGAGCAACAGGTAGAACAGAGGGCAATGAGGAGGGGTGGGGGAGAGGGGCGGGGGCAGTCTTGGGCAGTAACTAGTTACGCGTTACCGCTAACTAGTTACTTTTTTCAGTAACTTATAACTGTAACTAGTTACTTTTAATTTAGAGGAACTTGTAACTGTAACACTGTTACTTTTTTCCCGGTAACTGTAACTGTAAATACCGTTACAGTTACTTCCTTTAAAAAAATATCCAGCAGCAACACTTCTTAAAAGCAGGGCTCGGCAGTATCGCGATACAAGACTATCCCGATGTTTCTCTTAAATATTTATGACTATGTGTACCTCTGTATCTAGGTAAATTTGCAAAATGTATTTGTATCTCACTAGTGGAATGTTTTTACGATTTATCGTTTGTATCGCGATGGACACGGACATCTCCTTGCTTTTTTTTTTTGGATGTGCGTTCCCAGGGCGGAAATGAAGAATTTTTTCCTATGAAGGCAAGGAAAGCTCCGCCAGTCGGCGACAAAAAAGGCGGGGAATGGTTCTTCTCCCCGCCCCCATGCAGAGAAAGGTGCGCAACACCGCAGTATGGTCGGCCTAGGTGACAAAAGTCACTGTTGTTCAGAGGCCGGTGCAGTATCCTTATTTTTTTTTTTTTTTTTGCGTGGCCATCCATTTCTTCATGACCACCCGTGCGGAAACCACCTAGAAATAGACGCTTTTAAATGCCTAGCACACGTTCAGTTCTCAAAGCGGCGGTACTTCCAAAAAGCACTTCACAAAGTGCCGGCAGCTATACTCGAAGGGGCCTGGCCTCTTTCTCGCGTCTTAGGATGAGCTCCCATTCCATTTACGAGCGTGCAGCAGTCCTTCTTGGCACCAGGCTGTCCCAACGTATTAAATGGAAAGCATTTCTTGGCGAACTTCGGCGACTTTGAGCGTATCCATCTATCTAGCCGCCTATAACTTTGTGCTCTCCTGGCCGTTTTTTTAACGGGATGTATACGAAAATTGTTATGCAACAACATGACTGCATGACGAACATAAATGACAGGTCATAACATGAAAATCATGACATGCATTTTATGAGCGGCATCATATACGTGCCACGGTCTTGGTGCTTTCCTGGCCTTTTCGTTAATGGGATGTATGCTAAAATTTGTATGGCACAACATGACTGCATGAGGAACGTAAATGACAGGTAATAACATAAGAATCATAATATGCATATCATAAGCGGCATGATTTACGTGCCACGGTCTTGGTGCTCTTGCGGTCGCTTCGTTAACTTCATATATACCAAAATTGGTATGGCGAGACAACAATGTATAACGACCATGGGTGACACGTCCTAAGAACATGAAAATCGTGACATGCATGTTATGAGCGGCATGATTTACATGCCACGCGTTTCATTAATGGGATGTACCCCAAAATTGCTATGGCACGTTGCACGACTGCATGACAAACGTAAATGACAGGCCATAACATTACAATCATGACATGCGTGTCATGAGCGGCATGGTTTACATACCACAGTCTTAGTGATCTCCTGGCCGTTTCGTTAACTTCATATGTACCAAAATCGGTATAGCGAGACAAAAATGCAGTTCCATGTTACGTTTCTGATGCATGCTTCGCATTTCGTTGATTCCCACTGCACGTGGGACCTGCCATTTTTTTTTTTTTTTTGTAAATAAATTCCCGACAATCAATAAAAAAGTTGTTGCAGAAAATGAGGCGTACGCAACGATTGCTGGTGTTGGGCTTTTGAGTGAGCCCCATTCCATTCCTTTATCTGGCGCTTTCTTACGAGCAACTTCGACTAACAGCACGCCTTTATACGTTTACGTTGAAAGAACTACATAATTTCGTTTGCGGTATATTAATCTTGTATAGTAACGGAAAGGTAATGACGTTACTTTTTAGCAGTAACTGTAACAAGTTACTTTTGGAAGGTGAGTAACTGTAACTGTAACATAGTTACTTTTCTGGCTTCGGTAACTGTAACTGTAACACTGTTACTTTTCACGGGTAACGTGCCCATGACTGGGCGGGGGGGTGGGGGGGGGTGGTTAGTGCTTCTCTACTTTCTTTGCAAATTTTTCTTGCAATTTTCACCTTTTATCATCCCTCCTAATCAGTCGCACAGTTGAGCATTCATCTACAGATTATGCAAGCTAAAAGTGACTGTATAAACTGCTTAATGGAATCTGCCTTAATTATACTACGCTTTTTGTGTCTGACACGGGTTTTTTTAACAGAAGTGTGTTCGTTGTGTTTGTCAGATTTGGCCTGATAGTCTTAGGAGTGAGCTCTGCCAAGCACAGTTGCATGAGGGTTTATCACATGGGAGGAAAACAAATAGGACTTCCAACTCACTATCAGATGCATTCATTGGAATGCGTCTGATCTAGTGAATTGGAATGCATTGAGAACGTAGAGTTAGTTTAACTTGCAACTGAAAGAAGGGAGCATGTTGTAACAGGAAGAACATGGTAAAGAAGTCTGATGAAACGAAGAAGTGAAGACTGGACGCATCGCTTACTTACCTCAAACTTAATGTACGTACATTCACACAAACTCCGCATAGAGTGTTGTGAGCAAGCACTGTGTGCAGTCTTCACTTCTTTGCTTTGTCTTGTCCTTTACCGTGTGCTTCCTGTTACGACATGCATATCTGCCAACAAGCTCACTCATATGTTCTTTAAAGAAAGGAAGCCTTGTTAAACAAGATTATATGGGTATAGTCACATTAGCAATTCGCACAAATTGCTAATACTAACAAACTTATGTAACTTTAAATATCACTTTGCCTGGAGCTTGTACCCAGAGATTGCTGTGCATCATTTCAAGAGCGTTGGCCCCAACTCCATTTGGTACAAGGTTTAAAGTAGTAAATTTGGGGTCATTGGTCGTAGCATGGGCAGTGGTCTTTCTTTTTCATGCCTTATAAAGGCTAACAGCACTGCAAGGAACTATCCATAATATGCATACTTGTTGATCCTCCTGAATTTTCCTTCATGTTTACAAATATAAACCTGTCCTATGATTTTGTCAGGTTTTACAAATAAGTTATGTTTGTAGAAAGGTAGGGGGCACTGTGCAACTTTATAAACATGATAGCGAAAAATGAAATTGTGAGGGTACTGATGTTGCCCTTATGTGGCAGCACAAGGTTCCGTACACTGCAAACATAGCCATGAATGACTGTGCACTGGCTTCAAACCAGTTGTTCTGAAGTCCATTCTTAATGTTTAATACTGCACTGGCAATTCATATGGGGTTAACAAAATCCATACATATCCCATGAATGGATGTGCTTGGAGCAAACTTGAAGAGTAAAAATATGTGGTATATGTGCCAGGAATACATTACACACAGTACATCGATACCCTTGTCTCTATTTGTTCATACTACTCTTCTGCCACTGATGTTTATGACAGGGTTACGCATGAACCTGATTTTAGCTGGTCTTCTTAGATACCCCTGACGTTGGGCGTGTACCTCAGCACCTACTACGACATCCGGTTCAACATTCTTGGCACGTGCTATGCCCTGGCCGGTGTGTTTGTCACCTCCCTCTACCAAGTGGTACGTGTCATATGAGGCTTTGTCATTTTGCTTGCCTGGTTGTGCGAATTCCAGTATCTGCTGTAGCAGCTCGTGTCTCTCTATTTCGTCTCTGAAAGTACTTTGTGGCTTATCAACGCCAGCATAATCAGTGACTTTCTTTATGCAACATTGTTGGTAAACTACTGTTTCATGTGTTGTTGCTTTGTAAGACATGGAAAAATTCTTCACTGAGAAATTGATGGCCTACAGGTTATTCACTCATTCATACAAAATATAATGAAATAATAGTTATGTCAGAAAGATCAATTTACATCACACCTTGCAATTTTTGTTGGCTCAATGAACATTTTCCTGTTAACGTATCCAGCCATGTTCCTATCTCATAACATTTCTCTTACAGGTTGTTTGTGTGTCTTCCATTGTGTGATTGTGGATAGTTTGAATGTTGGAACGCTAACACCATAAGTGGTGCTAGCGTTAGCGTTAGTGGCTACCACCACTTGATGTTTTCGCAGTGCTGCTGGCTCAGCCAAATGCATTTATAGGCTAATCAGTGTAGTAGTTCTTAAACTCCACAGTTTCATTTTGTTTCTCTATCCATACTGCTGCATTGAAAAGCAGTAAAGTAGGATTGGTGTGTTAACTTACAAGTAATGTAGTAGCTTGCAGGACCAGAAATTCATCACTCATGGTACGCAAGCAAAACAAGTGCTACACCTAAGAACCAAAGATAAGCTTTCATACTGTGTGCAGGCTTTGCAGTACATTTGAACTTCAGTAATAATCAACATAGTTATTACAAAGTACAAAACCTAAAATTACTTCTTGCCGTTAGTGGCCAGTAATAATGTACACCGTTTTATCATAGTGTGTATTACAAGGTCAGTGACATACACTGTCATGCTGTTTTATTAAAGGGGTAGTAGTTCCAGGGGTGGATCCAGCATAGTCTCAGGAAAGGGGGGGCATAGGGACTATGCACAGCAACACACTACCAAACAACGAAAATTTGTGGAGGTGGAGTGGCAGAGTGCTTGGAACAACTGTCTTAAGGGTGGCGCCAGCCCCCGGGGCACCCCCTCTGGGTCCGCCAATCCTGGTCCTGTCTGCGTGTTTTTTGTGTGTGTGTGTGTTTATCATATATGCGAGTGAACCCTTCAGTAACAAAGGTATTTCTGTGTAAGGTAAAACATCTGCATTTGCTGGCCTTTCGACATTCTTGGATGCAAGCTCGCAGGAGAAATGCATTTCCTTGAGCACAACTGCGGCCTGTAATGGCTGCATTATCCCTCTTGTGCAGTGGGTGGGTGAGAAGCAGAAAGAGTTCCAGGTGAATTCGATGCAGCTCCTCTTCTACCAAGCTCCCCTCTCAGCACTGATGCTGATGGTGCTGGTGCCAGTAATCGAGCCACCCTGGGCTCCCGGAGGGTTCCTCTACCAGCCTTGGAGCAAGCTGCACCTGGTGTGTTCTCTGCACATGTCAATCACCCGCACTAGTCATTGAGATCGAACACTACACACAAGCATCTGAGAAATGATTAATAGTGGTCATTGGATGGTGTCTCTAGAGTTACTAGTCTGTGTTCTCTTATCCTGTTTTCTACGAAAACTGAACATCCCAGATTCAAACTGTACTTGCACATGTGCACCATCTTTTTATTTTATTTTAATTTATTCATGCTGCAGATCTCTCATAGGACATTGCAGGAGGAAGCATACAAAACACTGAATTCTGAGAAAATAGCAATAATGAGTAGCTTACAAAAGCTGCATTAAAGAAAAACAGAAACATCATAAGTTCACTGCAGTTCACGCTACCACAGTACGGGATGCAGTAAGCTGTCAGTCCTCATGCAAAGAGGCAAATTTCTCTAATCTATTGCTAAATGTATTGATGTAGTCACAGTTCACATTGCCGCCTGGTAGACTCTTCTGTATCACTACAGATTGCACGTAAAATGGATACTTCAACATATCAGACCAGGCAAAATATGGTCATTGGCTTTTCTATGAGTGGCTTAAGGCATTTTAATTTGTCAATATTTATACCTCGATGCAAAAGTTGGCAAAGGAACACCACAGAAGCTAGGTGTTGCTGCAAAACTAGATTCATGTTGACTTCTACTGTTTTAGCACAAGCCGAAACTTTCATTTTATTGGCCCTGCTTGTCGGGAGAACCAACTATGTGAAGTTGTGAGAAATTTAACTTGCATTGTAATTTTATGCTGCAGTCTGGTAAATGCATGCATTGCTGGGTGGGAAATTTTGTGCTGTGCAATTTTATTTAGAACAGAGCTAATATTATGGCTAATATTATGGCCTTCATTGTTTGGTGATGTTAACCTCCAGCAGATAGCACACTGTAACTTAGAAGAGTATAAGTGTAGGCCAGTTGGTGGTCAATGATTGGGTTAAAAACTGTGCAAGACAGAACGGAAGTAAAGAACAACACAGAACTCTGCAAGGTTGTACTGACAAATGACCATTAATTGAAAAGACATCCATGGTGTGCCTTGTGACTAATTTTTGTGCGTATATTCACGTGAGCTGTAAAAGCCATACTATCTTTTCATTACATGCTTAGTTGTGAGTATCAGTCTGTTCTGTTTCCTGTCTGTGACCTTTCTCTTTTGTGGTTTGTTATCTCAAACACATTGCATTTTTTTACTTTATTTCACTAAGCATCAGATCCAAGCAGAAATATATTGTACTGATCACATTACTTTTCTTCAGCTTCCTTTTGTTTCAGTGCCTATTGGCCTCTTTGGTGGTTTACCACACTTAAAAAGTGCCTTATAATTATTATGAGTTGCCCTCGGGCAACACATGCAGTGCTGCTTGAAATTTACCTAGCTATTTGTGTTAAATTTATTAAAAATCAGCATTTCTGGTACATATTTGCTTTCAGGTAAATGTGTGAAACTCATGGTATCATGTGGTCTGGTGTTACCACAGTCTCATAGGATGCATCAGTGCAAAGTTTGAGTTACGAGGGTTTAATAAAAACAAAATTTATTTAATGTTCAGATCAGTGGTGAAGTTCTATCAATTTGTTTTATGACAGAAATTATTGCAGTGCATGCCTAATATTCTGCCATCATAACTGCTATACAGTTTGGGTATCCTGGCCACCTTTGTATTAACTGCACCTGTGAAGCACTTTGCTTGCACATGCCTGTTTGCCACCTGGCAAAGACACAATGCTGTGATCAATTGCAGATGCTGGTGCTGCTAACAGGTGTGGTGGCCTTCCTGGTGAACCTGTCTATATACTGGATCATAGGAAACACTTCTGCAGTCACGTATCCTTGCTGCTCTCTGAATTTTGCCGATGCTTAAAGGGACTGTCTACCGCTCAGAAAACTTTTTTTAGATTGTGGTAAAAATGGGCAGATCGTGCGTCACATTTACTATAATGAGCGCACTTTTACCCCACAGAAAAGGAATTATGTTTTTAATTTTGCTCTGAAAGTGGTGTAAAAAGCGCCGCTAGCGAATCAACGTGTTTGTCAATGTCCAAGTGTATGAGAACCAGCCCATGCAGGCATACATATTCTGCTGAAAAACAATTATGTATGTCTTACGAGCATACTTCACCCTATGAGACACCTTTTTGTAGCGTGCAAGAGCAATTCATTCTTCTTTTCGCTGCTTTCGAGGTGGCGCAGTTAGTGCTGCCTTCGAATTTATCTGCCTGTACAGGCGCATAGTCCTGTGCTTGTCATGCATGCGGTGCTGCACGTCTGACGCGCACCCCAGTGCGCTGATTTTCCCTTACCTCTCCTCCTCGACCCCTCTACAATGTTGTCCTTGGAACCGGTTCCTGTTGAGAAGCCTCCTGCACCTGAAAGGGTTGCCAGTGAGATGACGACGCATCATGCGCAGTAGCCAATGTTGCCGGTGTCTGTACACGTACGAAAGGAGCGACTTTGTAGATAAAAAATTCTGTTTTAATAATTACCCAGTTTCTGGAGAAACCACTGCACCCTGGGACACATAGAAAGGTACGCGTTCTATTGAGCCAAAAAACGGGAGAGCAATAAAGGATGGTAGACAGTCCCTTTAACTTATTGTGTTATGCCAGGCTGGTGACTTGAGACTTAAGGCTCCATTTGTTTTAGCAAGCATAGTTAAATGTCATAGTCATAAAAAAACTTTTCGTTTTTGATCCACTGTTTCTTAATCTTTATTGAGGTACAAAATATTTCAGGGAAAGGCACGCCTTTCATTATTATTTATATCACCATATAAGGCTAGGTTCCCCCCTTCTTGTTCACGTTGTTGCTGTTGCTGTCACAATTTGCAAGCGGTCTTCGAGTGAACCATGTGGCCCAGTTCAAGAGTCTTACAAAGCAGTTTCAAGGAACGAAAGCCACAGAATGTGTAAAAATTTAATGTGCCTGGTATAAAGGTTTTAGATAGAAGACCTGTTGACTAAGTACCTGTTATATGTTTCATGTGCCTGTTTTATTTCACCATTGGAAGAAAAGAAATGTCGGTGTGTGCTTATTATTTAGATATGGATGTCTCGTAATTTCACCTTGCACTGCAGAGAAGGATGGGACGGATTGTGCTGTTATTGCAAATGCTTTTACTTTTTCACTGTTTCTTACTGCAGCCAAATGACAGTTAATCTAACAGTGTGCTTGAGAAACTCTAGGTTAATATCATACCCACGTAACGCGAACTGAAGATAGTGACGCCGAAGAAATGTGCACTGCTTATCCCATTATTGTCTCATTCCATTACAAGAGCACTGTACATCTCTCGATTTCCTCCCTTTTCTTTGCCCTTGATATCTAGTCACTTCAATTATGCTGCATTTTAGGATAGTAGAAAGAAAGATGTGCATCATCATGCTCCTTGACCATGTGGGAACAGGTACAACGTGGTGGGCCACACGAAGCTGATGCTGGTGCTAGTGGGCGGGTTCGTCGTCTTCCAGGACCCGATACACACCGAACAGGCCATTGGCATTGTGGCCACGCTGACTGGCGTGCTACTGTACACGTACATCAAGGTGCAGCAAAGCGCAAAGGAAAAGCTTGAGGGAACCAAAGCCACGATGGCATAGCCATTGCAGTCACTCTTAGCCTCGTACGAGGGTTACCTGCTCTGATAGGGTCACACAACAGTCATAGGCACACATGTGGTACACCTTGTGCTTTGTCACAAGGTGTAGGATTGCCGGCTTATTTTACAGCAAAAGTATGCCCATTTTAGCCCCCTTTGCTATGCATAAAGGCAAAGGTGATGTCACTTTTAGTCCAACGAAAGCTGCTCGAATAGGGTGTTGTATCGTTCACATATAGGCAGAGTATCCACCAACAGCACTGACAGTCTGTTGCTAAGAACAAGGCTATAGTTTCATTTACCAGCCTCAGCGCTTGTTTCAGTGTATAAGTTACCTTGTTCCAGTATATTGTATCATGCCAAAGTATGCAGCATATGTGCAGTTGAGCTTGTACGGTATAATGGTCCCCTTTGCTGTGCAAGATGTGTTTTGTGTAATTGGCTTTCTCTCAAAACTGCTGCTAAAATTGAGAGCGAGATACCGAAGAGCTGCTTTATTTCCAAGAGCGGTGTGTACTGTTTCGACACTGGCAGAAATTGGTGACTGAGGTCTGTTTCTGAAGTGCCAGAGTGGCAATGTGGTGCTCTCCCATTATCGCAAGGTCACATGTCAGGCCCCTTCCATGTATAATACGCTTGAGTGAGGCAGCAGTCTGTTGACATGAGTAGAGGATGCAGTCAGAAGAGGTCAGCCGTCTTTAACGGAAGCCTCCTTAGCCAAACTTGTTATGGCTTTCTAGCGGCGCTTCATTGGATAGGTAGGTTGACCAAGACTTCTATGTCATCATTAGCATTAACAATCATCACAAGTCTGCTGCAGGCAAGGCTCATATTGACCCCCTGTGTCCGCGTTGTCAAGCAGGAAGAAGCACAAGCCCTCTGGAAGCAGTTTATTCCTGGTGGCTTGATCTCCTTACTTCAGAATTTTAGTTCCATCTGAAAGTGAGGTCTGAGGACATTGCTCTTTGTCGTATGTGGTTAAACAAGAAAACCAGTGGTCATTATCATTACTATGCCAGCCACTGAATGGGCATCCATGCATGAGGACAGCAGAACCTCTTGAATTATTGGCTTAGCATGTAGTGGAAGCTCTGGTGCTTAGCAAGTGGCGCATAAATCCTGAACGGATGATGCAGCAGGTTAATGTTATGATAGGGTCTGATTAAAGCCCAACCAGAATCTCGTCTCTTAATCTCTGTTCCTTCGTGACAGTAATATAAGCTGTACAAAGACTGCTCGTAAGGATCTGTGCTAATTGATTGATTTGTGCGATTTAACGTCCCAAAACCAGCTCTGATTATGAGAGACGCCGTAGTGGAGGTCTCCGGGTAAAGATCTGTGCTAGTGCTACCATGTACTCCTTTCATTCTTTACAAATAGTTCTTGAATGGCATGGTTCACCAATTCACTCAGGTTGTGTACTTTCCATATTCGTTCTAATATTACCATTCTTAGCATCATTTATGAGCGGATGTCTATACCTTTTTGCTTAAAAGTGATTTCAAGACTTTTTTCGACTGCACCACTGTTCACAAGTTGAGTTCAGGAACATCCCTGAGAAAACTAATTTTCTTGCACTGTTGGGGAGCCTGAGCACTTCTCAAGCCCTACAGTTGCAATTGCCTTTACAAAGAAAGAAGTGTGAGATTTGACAGCAGCAATTGGCTGCATTAGTGTGACATGCACTGCAAAAGCCTCCTCTATTTTATCAAGTTGTTGCCCCACCAAAGTGTGATGTGCCTTGTAACAAAGCTTACCAAGGAGGTCCCAGTTTTCATAGGGCCCTTTTGGACATGGAGAAATCATCCTTAGTCAAAATTTCATTCCAGATGAGACCACTGTATGTAGCTCCATCTGCACTGTTGGCTTGAAACCTTGTAGAACAATGGCATTTATGCTGCTGCTGTACATTTGTAACTCAAAAATCAACCAGCAATTGTGGACAGACTATGGTGTGACCACTGCAAGGCTGCCTGTTCAATGTCAGAGAATGCAGAAAAGTGTTCATAGATCTTCATCTTGCAGCACGAGCTGTGCAATTCTGCAATGTTATGCACATGTTGTGGCTTTAGTTCCCACCTGTAGCACGTAGCCTCTTCAATATAAGCTTTCTGGTCTCCAATCTCTCATCTGAGGATGTGCTCAGCCAGTGATTGGGTGACTGGACACATGGTTGTCACTGGCTCTGTCAGAAAGAAACCTAAAAGGTTAAGTATCAGGTGTAGAAGAGAAGGAATCAAGATACTGATTTGCTGTCAGTAGAGTTTGAAATTTAAGCGGAAAAGCCCTGGCTTATGAGAAAAAGACATGAATGACTGAAGGGATGTAATGTTCCAGCTTGCAAGTTCAGTATTGTAAATACGGTATTTATGTGACAGTTAACTCGAATGTAGGTTGTCCCTTCACCGCCCCAAGAAATAGTTACAAGCCGAAAGAGACTGATTGGCGATACACATCCCAGTTTCAGTTACAAGTTAACTTTCCAACTTTGGATTCCAAATTCTAACAAAATGGGTCTACTTGCAATCGTGTAAGTAGGGTACTAGACAGTAGAATGCTACGCTATACGGAATGAGTTGTTGCTGGCCTTCCGTTTGTCTTTTCACTTGTCTTAGTGCTTGTGTTGTCTGTCCTTGCTTGCCACTGCACAGCTGAAGGAGACGACCAATGCTGCGCTGCTGACTTCAACCCCAGCCAAGCCAGTCATCAAAAGCTAGTCAAATATAAACTGTGTTCTTCATTGTAGGTGGACCACACTTGCAACCAATATGTGATCAGGATTTATTGCAGCCTGGTCACTTTTGTATTAAACACTTGTTTTCGTCACTGTTTAGTGCCGTTTTTCTCACTCCTGGACTCCTCTGTGTCTTTTATAATGTAACACGGTCTCAATTGCTGTTACCACACACTTGGCTTCCTATTTGTTAGCTTCATCTCATGTAATTCAAACAAATCTCAAAAGATTTTGCTAGCTGTAGCTATATCATGAAACACACGTTCAGGTTGCTTAATACCAAATAAGGCTTGTGGTTTATTCAAACTTTCTGAGTCAAACATTAAAAAATAGTGCTTTGAAGTAAAAATGCACACAAATCTCTCTCTCTCTCTTTTTGCAAGGCTATACTGCGCAGCCAAGGTAATCTAGAAAAGGGACGCGCTAACTGAAAGTTGTATGTCGGAATGTAGTCATTTGTGTTGTTCAATTTGCTGATTGCAAACATTGCAGATATAGCACTTACACTCTGGTAGCTCCATAATTCTGTATCTATCTTATTCACCTCCACATAATTTAGGTGAAATTGCTTCACATCAATGGTGTATACAGTGGACCTACATTAATACAATGACTTAATAACCAGTGCCATGTTTTAGTCTCGACTGGGAACCAGCACTTGCACTTGTAACCCAAAATGTGAGCTGATCCTTGGTCCTCCTCCATAAGAAGGCTGTGTGCACAAATGAAAAAAAAAAAGTACGCATATTTATACTTAAAAGCACTTTTTTTTTAAAAATGCCTGTGTCTACCAAGGTGAGGAAAGGGTGTCTATGCTGGAGGTAACAAATTCATTAATTTTTTTTATTATTTTCATTATGACCCCCATTTTGACTTCCTAGGTGTTACTTTCACCGTCGCCATGATGTTCCGTGCATTGCTTGTATTGTGCTGGCAGCGCGTGTGAGGTTGCAAAAGGCGAGATAATGTGCCTGGTCGCTTAATTCGTGCACGCTTTTCGAGCAGCGTGAGGCTGGTGTAATCTCAAGTTTCAAAGACTTAGTGCAGCGATTCAATTGACCGTTTGCAAAAATCTGTAAGTTGGCTTCCTCGCTAGGACGTTCTCCAACCAAGAACTCTCGTTCACAGATCGCATTCCTGCTCTAAGCGCGTTCACACCAGCACATTCACAGCACGACACTGCGGCAAAGCTGGTTTCGCCGCGATACGCTCATGTGATGCGGCAAAGTTGGCTTCGCCGCGGCACAGTAGTGCGCCATGGAAGATTAAAAAAAAAGGGGGGGGGGGGGGGTGGCGTCGGAACTCCCATTTGAGAAGCACTCTAGAGACATTTTAGCGCTTTCCCAATTTTTTCTCCTTTCCAAGCATCTCTATCTAGAAAGGAGGTGGAAACCAGCGACCTTTCGCCTTGAAGAGCCGCTACATAGAGCTGTTCTTTTTCACTACGGCTTCTCCACGAATTCTTAAAGGACATAACTGTACATACATATGTATGCAAGGTTTACCACTTAACACGAACCAACATACCCTAAAAAAGCTAATAGCCATACTAGCGTACCGATGCCATATTAGCAGTGTGTACACTTCCATACGGTAGTTTTTTTTATCACTAAGTATGAATTAATTGGTTTTAACTGCTGAACTTTTTTTTAATTACTTCTCATACAGCTAACATGTCAATTACAAAGTTGTAGAGCTCTCCAAATAACCTCGGAATCAACTATTCGTTTTGCGCTGAAGTGTTCTGAGAAAAAAAAAAAAAAACGCGCAAACAGAAATAGACGCGCGCTGGCGCGCTCTCATGCGGGCTGTGTTGGACACAAGGCTGCGTTCGTTGATGGCCACATCGTATGTTCCAGGCTTTCCGACCGGCGTGTCATGGAAACTCGCCGATGACCCGTTAATAATTAAGTGCAGCAGTATGTCCTGGTGGAAAGGGGGAGGGGAAGGGGGGTCGACAACAATCTGGGTCATTCCATGCCAACGACCTAGCCATTTTGGCGACCATCTCAAATGTATTCGAAAAAATCGTGCTTGCTACTACTATAGTGCCTAGAATATATTCTAGGCACTATACTACTACATCGGGAGTAGTCAATTTCTGGAATATTTGAGAGCGAAAAAAAAAAAAAAATGTGCAGAATGTTGTCTGAGTGGTCATAAAGGAGACTGTTTTGGGAGCACCACCGGCAGACCGGAAAGTGTCTGCTAGCACCTGTAAGTGATGATAAGCGTAGAAAATACTGCTCAAAGACAGGTTATTGGAGTGCAGTGTGCCTATGTGGTAAAGCTGTCATACAGGAAAATGGGACGATTTCCGTGAAGGGCAAACTTCGAAAATTATTTTTTAGGGGCGAAGCTCCTTAAGGTTTGGGTCTGTCCGTCCGTTGTAGTAGCGTGTTACCTACTAGGAACGCGCTACTAGGAGGGCGCGTGTGGGAGGCGCGCCCTCGGCGCGTGCCTCCCGGCGTGCGAGCTCTCTCACTCTTCCATCTGCTGTCTTGTGAGAGAGAGAGACAGAGAGAGCGAAAGGCGCGCGTTGACTATGGAAACGCTCTTTCTTCGATGAACGCGCTACCAGCTCGCAAAGAAGGAGAACGCGCCCTCACTCGCGAGACACAAGCTTGACGCAGGCAGCGTCTTCTAGCGAGTTTCTTGATTGAAAAATACCGACTGCTCGCGCTGGAGAACCGTTCACCGGCCGCCCATATATATATATATATATATATATATATATATATATATATATATATATATATATATATATATATATATATATATATATATATATATGCACTGGATCTTGACTTGCAAAATGAAGTGCCGGTGGGAGATTTCGCTTGTGCGTAGTTGAACCATAAGGATTCGTAGCGCGCGTTAACTAAATTAATCCGGAACTCGGCACGATCTACGATCAACCTCCGGAGCTTCGCCCACTCATCATCATTCACTCCGTGGATATGCTGTGAATTTTTTCTTAAAAACTAATTGTAATGATAAGACTTGCCTCGGTGAAAGGACATGTTATTTGTTTTTTATTGAAATATGAGCTGAATTTTTAATAGGAGCACATGACGTAATTGCCCTCAATGTGGACAAAAACGCACATTTTCTTAACTTTATGATTTCTTCGCGTCTCAAACAGTCGCAAAATATTTTTCGCACGAAATGTAGCTTCCATAAGGTACACAGCAATTAAAACGTCTCTGATACATCGATCCATCTTGCTGGGAAAAATATGCAAACACAGCACATTTTGGTAAAGTTTCTGGAGGTGTATGTGACACGAAAATAGAATAATTTTATTAGGTTAAACCGTCATGTTTCCTTAACGTATTACCTAAATTTGGTATTTGCCCAACGAATGGTGCTCTCAAAACAAATTGTCTTTTGATGACCACTCAGACAACTTTCTGCGAAATTTGAAAGCCATCCACGTGGGCAAAATTCATTTTCGTTCCGAAATATTCCAAAAGTGGACTACTTCCGATGTAGTAAACGAGCACTATTTTTTCGAATACGTATGTGAGATCGCCAAAATGGCTGGGTCGTTTGGCATCACCAGATGCTTACGCTTAACCATACCGCCTAGCCACTCCGGAGTGCTATCCTGGAGGTCGTGTCCTGGACACTGTCCAATTCCGCCATTTTGTCAAATTCTATAATGGGGGCATTTTTCAGACAATCAGGGAGTCCATAGGTGTGAGCCCATCAGAGCTGCCAAGATGGTGTAATTGGACAATATGGCGGAATTTAAATGACAATGCCCAGGAAAGCATCCCCGGTCGCAAACCATATCGAACCATGCTGCATGGCGAGGCCCGATATGATGTGGAGATAAATGAACACGGCCGTGGGTCCACCAAAGCTCGCTTGGAAGCGCTCCGGATGAGGTGCACCAGCGCGCGTCTGTTTCATTGTTTAATAGTTCACGTGTTTCGCGCGCTTTTTGTTTTTGCTTGGGACGAAAACAACCAGACACACTTCAGCACGAAACAATTGCTTGATTCTGAGGTTATTTGAGGCGCTCTACAAAATTTGTAATTGACATGTTAGCGATATGAGCAGTATTTAAGTTGGCCAATTGAATTAGGTAATTAGTACTTAGAGATGAAAAAAAAATTCACGCATCTCCACGAAGTGACGAGTGAGCGAAGCACTGGGGATCGTTCGGTGTTACCGTAAATCACCCGTGACATTGCCCACTCATGCATGTAAATGAGTGACAACGCGTGTGTATATACACACGCGTTGCACTACATTGCAGGTCAAGATCCAGTGCCTATATATATATGGAGTGGCCGGTGAACGGTTGTGCAGCGCTAGCAGTCGTTTTTTTTTTTTTTTTCAATCAAGAAACTCGCTAGCAGACGCTGCCTGCGTCAGCGCTGTCTCTCGCGGGCGAGGGCGCGTCCTCGTTCCTTGCGAACTTGGGCCAGCTGTTGCGCATGCGCAGTAGGGGTGCGGACGCCAACGGACAACGGACATAGGCCCGAGCAAAAGATGCTTCGCATCTATAAAAGCGTTTTGTAAGTAGACACAACTACCAGGAGGAGGAGGAGAAAAACTTTATTTATCCCAGGAGGGAAAGGGACAGTGGCGGAGGCAGCGGAGAAACCTACCCTGCGTAGGTATCCGCTATCCTCTTGGCCCAATCCAGGATCTGGTACTGGACCTCGGGCGCCGAGCTGCGCATAGCAGCCTCCCACTGCTCCTTATTATTAATATTAAGTGATTTAGGTGGGGGGTGTCGAGCGCACCCCCACATGCAGTCGTTACGGTTGTAGTAGAGCTCTCGGTTTTTCCAAAAAATCTTGGTCCAAGTTAGGACACCCTGTGTGTGTGCGCACATATGGGTATATAAAACTGCACGCAGATTGTGGTGCACGAGTGCGCTTGTAGATACACTCTAGCACCGATGCTAGCACACCGCTTCGAAACAACGAAATTTGATCCTGTTCGTTCATATTACTTCGGGCCCTTATTAAATACGTCGGCAACTTCTTCAGCGATCACATCTCCGAGGGCTACAAAGCCTCCTGAACCACTCATCTTGCCCTCCGTTTTAGAACGGCTAAGCACTTCATTGAGACAATATGAACGCTGGTAGAGGGGTATCCGAATGGTTCCACCAAAACCCCGATTTCTCCCCGATTAACCTTTTTACTCAAGAATTAAATATATATAAGAACCGAAAAATGGACTACTCTGAGCGCATTGTGGCAAACTGCAATCCTCTCAACGGCCGGCCTGCAGAAATTTTATGCGCCTGCGGGAGCGCGAGCTATCCAACGGCCCGATATGCGCTACGCCGGCGCGATCACAGCTGTCGCCGGCGCGCCGGCAGCGCAGGCGTCGTGACCCGGAGGGCACTACGACGGTGCTTGACAAAGCAACAAAAATCGTCTCGAAGGGAAATGCAAATGCAAAACTACGGAGCACGCTCAGCTTCATCTGTGTACAGCTATATACAATATATATGAAAACGTTTGTTAAATAAATAAATAAATAAATAAATAAATAAATAAATAAATAAATAAATAAAAAGGTATGGGGAGCGGGTGGGTGATGCTCCTAGTCCAGGGCTCCACTGGCTTGAGCTATACAGCAATGTATTTCTGACTCTGCAAGTTCGGTCCGTTAGTCATGTTCGTGACGTTTTTATCAAAATTGCTTTTGTATCTAGGGTAATAAGTTCACAAGGTAGCATTTAGCACAATCTTGCTCCTAGCTGAAAGCAAAAATATTGTGATCAATTAAATTTGAAAAATCGCGATATTGGAAGAGTACTTTTTTTCTTGCAGCCGACATTTGAAAAATTTTTTTATGCAGAAGTTACTACGAACTTGGCTTCCGTTATAACATTTTTCGTACCATTCCTTGCATGACGTGCGCCCTTAATTCGTGCGCCGGCCACGAAAATCGCATATATTCTGTATGTTTTTCTCCCTTTCTGCAGCTTAAAAATAGTCTCAGTTAATAATAGCTATGTTTTCGTGTTGCCACACTTAACAATTCTTCCGTGAAAAAAAAAAAAAAATGTTGAAAAGTAAAAACTACGTACATAGCCCCGCCTTTATCCCGACTAAGCCAGACTAGAAATGGCATTCATACGCTGAACTTTGATTCGACATGCAGTGCAGTCTCCGCGACTGAATTTAGCCTTTAGAATGCTGCCTGCTACGTCGGTGCTTCGAATGACGTCCAGGATCCAGTGACCTGGAAAGAATGATCCTCAAGATGAACGATCAAAATGCCACACAAGAACGTTCCTGCGTGTCACGTAGTTTATTCTTTGATGTTTGCACGTGCTAAAAAAAAAAAAATAAAGGCTTTCTACACACGTCCGATCATTCGTAATCGCAGACATGCAGTGATTTGCTTTACTTTCTGCTTCTAGTACAATGCTATCGCCAAAAATTGGGGCCCATTTATCGTTCAAAATGGTCTAGGATTAAGCGCTGTATGTGCTGTTCGAACCCACTGCTTCATCCAATCATTAATTAGTGTCTAATTAGCAACCTCCATATCTCTACAACGCCAAGGCAACAGATGATATTTTTCCCAAGACGCGGGAAAAAAAGTCCATTAAACAGTCGCCTCTCAAATCGAGATAAATCTGCCATCTATTTTACACATGACTGATGCAGTACTGCAAGTAACATACGACGATTAAAAAGACCAATATCGTTTTTCCCTCATTCATGCTCAAAGGATGAATGCAACGCAGCGATTTAGCCGGCCGGCGCGTTATTTGGCGCGGAGTTTCCCCATGGAAACAAGTACATGCGTCGATCGCCACCACGATATATGATGCAAACGCACCCTCGAATTACGATCACGCGTATATAATTTTTCTGCCTTCACTTCAGTGAGCTACTCCAGTCTTTTTGTTCCTATGTAATCGCTCTAGTGGAAAGAGTAACTCTTCAAAACGCTATTTTACATTTCTCTCCCCCCCCCCTCGCTTCCTCGCCAGAAGACAGCGGGGGAGGGCGTTTGGGGTGACGCCCACAAACTTCAAATTGGCGCGAAGGGTTAATATTAATACCGCAAAATCCTTGGAGTTCGCGATCCTGGTTTACCTGTGCGTCACATACAACTCTTACCGCAGCGCGCAACTCTGGTATAAAGAAGCACTTCTTTTTCTCTTTCTTTCTTTCTGGTATCATACACTCGGTGCGCATGTGGGCTAAACAACAGACGCACTGTTGCGGGCACAGCATGCCGACGCGGGCAGCAGTTATCAGAGCAGGGGATCCGAGAGTAAGCGGCATTTCTCCAGAGCCAACACACGGCACCTGGCATTAAAGGCACAGTCTGTACTGCCTACATTACTCCACGGCGTGTTACCTACCAATTAAATGCTCCTTTAAGCAACGGCGAGCAGGAAAGTGAAAGTTTTTCTGAGCTCTCTGAACTGCACGAATATCTGCAATGCCCTCCCCTTCGTTCCATCCAGACTCTGCATGCCAGTTGCCCCAGTCAGCACAGCCACGCACTACCTACCTAGCGGAGCCAGTAGTGGCTGAACAAGGCGCACAAGAAAAATGTGCAAAAGAACTTAAGGTTATTGCAGGAAAAAATTTGTATAATATTTCTAGAAATGTTCGCTATTTTTACAGATGTTATAACATATAAATATAGTCATTAATGTGTTTCTGCACTGATATTGAATGTTGTTTATCATCCGGGCATCTTCGGTTTCTACACAAGCATTGTGGGTATGATTCAAGATGGCGGCACCCATATTGAAGTGGAAGCGCGTTACAAATACTACGGGACCAGCGCCACGGCCTCGTCATGGTCACCGAGCTGTTGCTATCAAAGATTTGATGATTGTATTCGGCGGTGGCAACGAAGGGATAGTGGATGAACTTCACGTCTACAACACATGTAAGAACTTTGGCGGGCTCGGCTTCCGTGCAGCTCACTAACATGGCGCCTTGTATTGTCTATGGGTGCAGGAGTTCGAACCGCACGAGCCGGGATTGTTTTCGCTGCCACTTGTTTCAATGCATGGCTGTCAGGGAAGCATGGACACTTGCTTTGCGCACGTTGCGATCCTTGACTGCTCGCTAATGATCGATCTGACGCTGATCGTAACGCACTTTCGGCGTCATATCCAACATGGCGGCGCCCTATGAGTGTCATGAGAAAACTTTTCGCGCAGTTTTCGTTGAGTGCCGTGAAGGAAAAACTGTCGGGCCGGCCTGATGCTGGCCGCGATGCTTCGGGCTTTGTTGGTTCGCGTTGTCTTTGCGATCTGCGGTGAACAAGAAGAGTGCGACACGTTTGAGTTAGGCGGTCCTGAGAACTTATACCAAAATGGCGTCTGTTTGTAGTATGTTCGCTACCATGGCGGGCGCAGCGCGCGCGCGCTGGTTGACGGAAGTCCACAGTTTCTGGCGTTATTTTCGCAGTTCCGACTTTGTGGAGAATTTAAATTCCTGCTGCGTTTGGAACGTATGCGCCGCCTTTAAGTTGCTTCAGTTTCTGTGGCGTACTGAACGAAAGCGCGAGCGTAGGGATGTCTGAATGTTTCCTGCTCTGTACCCAGTCTTCGTTCCTATGCGCCGGTTAGGCCTAAGCCGCGTCAGATCGTACGCGGCGCCTCTGCTGGTGCGCTGCCGCCGGATTCTTTACGGCGGTGTTTTTTTTTGCGGCAACAGTGTTGCCATTTCGCCGTTGTTTTCCGTTTCGTGAAACGCAAGACGCCCAAACATAGCTTGCTCTAGTTTCCGATCGCAGTGCCCGTTAGAACTTTGCGGTAGAGCTTTTCAAACGCTGCTGATTTGACGTGTTCGTCGTGTTTAGGTTGCCCATTGCGTAAGCATGCCGTGCAGTTTCGCCCTTATTTTTGATGCTCGGCGAAAGGCAGTGGGACCGAGTTGCAAACCATGATGTGCAGGTTAGAAGGTGATCGTTCTGTTGCCGATCTCTGATTTTGTGCTCGAACGATATTGCACAGAGAAATTAAGGCGCTTCGAATTTTTCACGACCCTTTCGCTGGCAAAAGTGCCTCATTCTGACTGTTTCGAAAGCGATAAAATTTGGGTTATGCGTAACTGGGAGAAAAAAAAAAAAAAAAGGGACGAAGATTGCATCGTCGACTGCCAAGATGTGGTCATTTAATATGGTTAAAATTTGTACACTACGTCGCTTTCGTAAAAATTAGGTTGCTTAAAAAAAAAGAAAATCCTCTATTTTATTTGACAAAAGGAATGCCTCAGCATTCAGAAATTGTGAGCACTTTTCCAGCCCCCTCCCCACTGCATGCATTTGAAACTGACAGTTTACGATTTAGTAATGCGCGCAAACTCGTCAGAAATGTTGCTACATACAAATATGTCATGACACTTAGTTGTAGTACGTTATAAGATCTGCAGCCATTTATGACACCTCGGTTGAATAAAAATTTTCTACCAGAGGACTGCAGCATACTCTAGCCTATATACTCCGTTTATTTGAGCTTTTTAGTGCTGCCAGCAAAGTTATGTTGTAAATTGTGGCATACTTTTAAAGCAAGCAGGTGTCGAACCATGTTACGACACAGCTAAAATGGGCGCTTTAAACCATTGTGGAAAGGCTGCATATTGCTGAGCTTGGGATGCTATACAGGTGAGAGAAAAAGAAAATGCTTCCGCTCACTATAAGGAGTTCCATTTTCTAAGAGCCTGTTTTAGGGGGCATGATGAAACTTTGTCACCTGGATGTTTGCTTTGTAGCACCCTTATTTCTTTGGTTACAGAACCTATTCAAATCGAGCACTGGTGTTTGACCCTTACAACTGCCGATTTGAACATGTTGGAATCGCTTTTCATGCATGTAGTGCTTCATCACCGTTAGTTCAGGTGCTGCTCTCTCAGAATCAGTGCAAGTTATGTGCTCTGGTGGCAGTGCAATTTTTGATGGACCTTTCAGCAACCTGACGTGTGTGGGTTGTTGCGAAAGTGGCCGTGGCCACCGCACCTAAGAAAATATCGCCATGCTCAAGTGTATGCTGTATTAGCATCAACATTTTATGATTCCCAGCAAGTAAATTATCAAATTGTGTTGTCAGATTGACACCACATATTCACCAGTGAGCTTTGGTTCATAGTTCAGGCAGTTTTATTCTACCACAGCTTTTTCTGAAGATCCGCTGCGTGTCCAACTTTTTGACCTGGCATTTTCAGCCACTTTCTAGCAGTTTGGTTTTGTCTTTGTTGTCTCCAAGAGAGGGCTTCATCTGATGTTAATGTTGTCTGTTATTGGCAGTCACAAAAAAGTCCAGCCCCATATGAAAAAGTTTCTAGAAAGAAAAAAAAACAAACAAAACTGCTGCATGTGCTACAAGGATTGTAAAGTGGAACAAAAACAAAAGTTTTGTGTGTGGTGTGCACCTGTGCCTCATAAAAGCAAGGAACTGCTTCATCGCATGACACAGGTGTTTGGAACAGTTCCTGGTCTGCAGTATTTTTTTTTTATCTGTACAGTGACATTGTGCAGAGTGTTTATTTTTTGTTAGTACTAGTTCAGGGTAATTTACCTTCAAGATGTGTATTCTAAATTTTGTAGATATCGCATGTTTCTCTTGTTTTTTCAACTTGCCACAAAAGTGGCACACTGTCCAATCTTTGTCTCGACTAATGAAATTTTGTTCCAGTAACCTATGTTTCTTAGAATGAGCATTGTATCACTTGTAATTTGGTGTGCTTTGATGTGTCCTGGAGCATTATTTGTCCTTGCAATAAATTTTTGCCAAGACCTATAAAAAATTACCATTTTCAGGCAGTAACGAAAAAGTTAATAATAATAACAACTTTATTTCAGCGTAAACAGGAAGGAGTACAACACTTGTGAGGCTACAGGGTGCTAGCAAAAAGCCTCTAACGACTTGACAAAGGCTAGCACCCTGTTTACAAAACCATACAAAGCAGTACAGTAGGGGACAAGTAAGGGCAAATAAAGAAAAGCCTATAAACATATTGACGGCTTATGGGTACATTTATCATTTTATATTTAAATGACAGGACTAAAATTGGTGGGGGAAGAAATTGCACTTATAGAATATAACTTCAGTAGTTATGGTAGTCTATTTAATTGCTTAGGCTGTTGTCTTAGTGGGGGAGTTAAGAGCCTGTGGCAGCAAGTACAACAGCATTTGGCGGCCATAGTTAGTACGAGTGCAGGGAACGTTCCACATGCAACTGCTTCGTGTAACCTATTTTTCTCAGTACATGAGTGTTCTTTACATTCTACACTTGCATGAAGAGTGATAACTGCGCATTGAAAGGCAATAACCGAAATCAAATAACGTTTAAAACTATGGGCAATTGTTTGAAAAGTAATTCTGCTAGAAGTAATTTTTGTCATTTTTAACTGTACTTTAGCTTACAGGTATCTTAGTTGCAGTGGTTCAGCTGCTCGTTTATTGTGTGCACCGCATTGCATGGCAAAATAGTGCAAGGAAAATGGAAACACAGGCAGACAGTGTCCATATTTTTTGTAATAATATGCAGTGCAACCATGCCAACTAGTTTGGCTGTTCCTACTACTGGTCATTAAGTACCTGCCAAGCCACACTTTTGATTTGTGCCATGTGTTGCTTAGTGACTGTTGGTGTAATCAATATCAAAAATTGTTTTACCATTTGAATAAGTCGTTCATTCAACGCATTCTAAGTAACAAAGCTTTACAAGACAAAAGTAAAGTGAACTTCCAAACTAAGTGGGAAGCTTTCTGGATGTGCTGACACACAGTACCTTAAAGGGATTGTCCGGTGATATTGTAAACATTACAAACTGTCAGGCGTATCATGTACTTGTGCGTGTGGGGAACACAAGGGTAATTTTCTGAGCGGACTGGAGCTTTCGATAGCTTTATTCAGCTTTTTATTTGCACGCGTACGAAACTCCAACGGAGCGCCTGATGAGCGACGGCCGTTGCAGCATGACATCACACGGAACCGTGCAGGGGACTCACGAAGCTGCCTGCCCTGTACTTGGTTGCACAGTTCGACCGGCGCTGCTGATTGCTCGTGCCTATGTCTCGTTGATTAAACATATGTGAATAAAAGTCCCTTTATTATCATTATTATTTCAACAGCTGCGAATTATGCGTGCGGTTATTGCGCTTTGAGATCGATGCGCTTTACCTCCGATGCGCTCTTCTGACAGCGCTTTGCTTTTGGCGTTTCATGATTTCTTTTTTCCTCACATGCACGTTTGTATCGTTGTTCGGGGCTGTATGTATTAACGAAACGGAGCTGTGATAGCTATCTGGCACTGTCAAGTAGAGACAGCACTGGTTCCCACAATGAAGAGTATGAATCTCCGCTTGGGGGGGGGTTAAACCCGCCAGCAAGCCTGCCAGTCAAACGAAGTGACGAGAACGGGGGAGCGTAAGCGTTTTAACAAGCAAATGTATATGAATGACACCGACACGGTCGTTTCAGATGAGCATGTTCTAGAAATCCGGGCTATGCGCATGGAAATGAGCACGCTACTGTCCGCGAATCTTTTCCATGCGTTATCATTTTCACATTTCACAGTGAGAGGCATTTGTCCACGTCGGTTTTTACATTAGTTTTGCGTAGATGGTAACTTGCTTGAGGTCGCAATCACCAGTTGACCTAAAAAACGCGCCTTTGAAGATGTCTACCCAGAGAAATCTCTGCACCTGTGCTCACCTTCAGATCAGGCCCGTAGTCAGGCAGGGAGGGGGGGGGGGTTGCTCTAGGGGCCTGGGCCCCTCCCGAAATTTTGGTTGGGGGGTAGTGGTTAAGAACGTAGTGTAGCGCTAATAACAACATTTAAGCCTGTTAAGAACGTTGCTTTGAAAAAGTCAGTGTACATACTGCGATTTTTACCAAGAATAAATAATGAAAACAGATGTTTCTTCTCAATAGTCAAGGCCTTCATCAAGTGGGCCCTACCCGAAAAAATTCCTGGCTACAGGCCTGCTTCAGACACATTGGCTTGATCTCCATCACATGCTTCAGCCAGAGAAATGCACAGAGCACAACAAAATGCAGAGATCTGATGCTTTAATTACAGTGTGACCGAGGAAGGCAGCACACCTATGTGTGTAGGTCACATTGTTCGTGCGGCCCTTCAACTAACAGCTACGTCAAAACTTTACGAGAGCACGTGATCAATTCCCAGTACACGCATGTAAAGTGCATCGAGCGTAGTGTTCGGAAACGAGTTGACGTGACGAACGGCGGACCCACTCGGCCTGTGGGCTTTTGTAGCAGGGAAACTTGAGAAGAGTCCACCCTTCCACATTAACAGCGTTATGGTATCAATCAAGCTATAGAGCAAGAAAAGAAGGGAAAAAGTGGTTCGAATTGTGCGAGTCTACGTACGGCGCGTGCATGGCACAAAAGCCACGACCGCCCGGCACGGGGGGAACGGTACCATGTGACGTCACGCTCACTGTGGCCAGCGCTTTACTTCGCTAGGCGGGATTTTCAAAAAGCGCTGGATTTGATAAGTATTTTAGAATTAACTACACGATTGTCTTGGTAGTGCAAGCTGCCTACAGGTAAAATAAAGCACACACTTTTTAAGACCACTTGTTTTGGTTTGTAAAATGACCGGACAATCCCTTTAAAGGGCCGCTAAACAGGCTCCTACTTTTTTTTTTTAAGCCGCCCAAACAAGCTAACTCAATCATAGAGAAGGTTGTGGCGATCACATTCTGCGAATATGACAGCGCTGTGCGCCACGCAGACGCCGTTTTTCAAAAAACAATTCCCGTGCCTCTTTCCTGCGATTGACCAGTCGTCCTCGCATCCTAGGTGTTGTCACGTTCTACCGTGAACAACCTTGCGCAGTTATAGCTCGTTGATTGGTCGAAACCAGGTCTATTGTCAGATCCTCTGGCCATCCCACTGGCGTTCTACTGTGAACAACCTTGCGCAGTTATAGCTCGTTGATTGGTCGAAACCAGGTCTATTGTCAGATCCTCTGGCCATCCCACTGGCGTGAGTGCAGGAGCAACCGGAACTGCAGCGCAAGTGTCAATGACGTCAATTGCTCACGTCATGTCACGTGTCAAAAGTGGGCGGAGTCTCGACGGCACGCCGCGCCTACCCTCTCCTCGGCAGAGAAGTGTGGGGAGGCCGACCGAGAAAACGAAACTGACGCAAGCGGCCACTTAAACCTGTGTAAATTCTTTATTATTGCACCTATTCGCAAAATTCTTGTGGGAGCATGTTCATATCGCACAGGAGCGCAGTTTATCTTTAAAACAAATTTTGGACCTCGGGGTTGTTTAGGGGCCCTTTAAGGGGGCCCTGTAACTCATTTGAAATGTAGTTGGAAAATGGTGCTGATCAGTTGAAGCTTCTGCGAACATGTGAGCGAAACATTATTGCACTGCATGCACCAGTGAACTCACAGTTTTCTTTCAAACACAGCTGGAAAATGCCTATTTCAATTGAAAAAGGAAGATATAACTTTGGCATCGGTACTTTCTTAAATAATGCTAGCTGAGAAGCTTCACTCGAGTTGCGGGGCATAGATCTTATATGCGTTGCTTAGAAAATGGCCTGTGCATATTACAGAATGCATGTTGCTAGCACATGTAATGTTTTTCAGACTTATTTACTTAAAATGAAAAATCGGCCGCTGTGAAAGGTCAAAGGATTTAGAGAATTGCCTCAGGAATTGCGATGCGAGACTTGCCGGATTTTGACAGATCTTAAAATTCACATGACGTTCTGCGGCTGTGGGTCAACAAGGTAATATAATGTTTCAACCCTGTAGTGACTCAAAAACAGCACTGGTGAAGTGGAGGCATGAATCAATGAACAGATATTATTAAAAACGATGGAGAACAGGGAATGTCGCTGAAGTCGACGTTTCGACAAGTGAACTTGTCCTCGTCAGGACAGCAACTGGTCACATTTTGGTGGCCATTCTGACGAAGACAAGTCCACTTGTCGGAACGGCTCCAGCGACATTCCCTATTCTCCATCGTTTAATCTGTTCACCGACCCTTCTGCAAGGAATTTTCTTTCAGAGGGGTCGGGACTTGGCATGGAAAAAACTAGAAATGAGCATAACATCATTTGCCAAGCTTTTGCAAACCATGGTATTCTGAATTTACTTGTCTCTTTCCTCTGTATTAATTCCTGTGATGACTATCCAAAATGTGACCATGTGGTTTGCTAACCATGTGGTTTGCCTACCACGTGGTTTCCTGAGCTTTTAATGGAAATTCACTTTTTTAGATCCCTTTCTAAAAACCCTCTGTACACATTTTCTCCCAGTGTGCTTTTACTTTTGTTTATTATAAAGTAGGCATATTTTGTACAAGTGTGGTATTCAGTGCCTCATACAAATGCGGTGACCACGCTTTGCAGCAGTTGTCTCTCTGGAAGGGCGCATCTAAGTGCGGTGCCTTTTTGACCTCATCATGCGGGCTTCTCTTTTATGGTGAAGTGCTCCCTCCTGGCTTTTCCTTTCTAAAAGCTCCTTAGCTGCTGTTGTGAAGATTGCTTTGATAGTGGGGACTTCCATGTTTGTGATCGCAGCTACCAACCAGTGGTTTGTGCCGCCAGTCAAAGGGGACATTCCTCCGGGCTGCGCTGCCTATGGCTTTGTGTGCGATGGAACGCGACTGCTGGTGTTCGGTGGCATGGTGGAGTACGGCAAGTATTCCAACGAGCTGTACGAGCTGCAGGCAAGCCGATGGGAGTGGAAGCGGCTCAAACCACGGCCGCCCCGGGGTGCCCCGGGGCCCCCGTGTCCGCGCCTGGGACACAGCTTCACACTTATCGGCAACAAAGCGTTCCTCTTCGGTGGCCTGGCCAATGATAGTGATGACCCCAAGAATAACATCCCTCGGTGAGTGAGCCCCTCCATGCTGAACGGAGTTGTAGATGTAACCAGCCCTGGGGACTGGATAAGGCTGTGATGAACCATTTTTATGGTACTCTAATGTACTTACGATTATTATCCCAATGCACAGTGCACAAGGTAATAGCAAAAAACATTGTTATGGTGAATTACGGTAGCTATCGTACCTGCCATGGTAGCTTAGCAGATATACTATGTTTCAATAGTTCCCTGCAGCAGAGGCAAGGCTACATCATTATTCCATTATTCGAACACACACGTGCGAGCTGCTACTGCCTATAGGGGCCCTACTTGATCCTTCTCCTCCTCTTTACATTCTTGCAACTGCCCCTGCAGTGCCCACCATTGGCAGATGACAATCCGCAGAAGGACACGTTTAACGTTGTTCCCCCTCCGGATTGGCCATGCTGCGGGGAACTTCTGAAACTGTCTATAGATGTGGGCAGGCGAAGCTCAAGGTCGTGGGATCGAAAACCATGAACTTAGATGTAGGTGCACGTTGAAGAACTCCAAATGGTGAAAAATTACTGTGCAGCCTTTCAATATGGGTGTGCTTCGTAATCATAGCTGGTTTTGGCACATAAAACCCCATCAATTATTACTACAGTAACAAACATGGGCCATTGATAGTATATTGAAGGGTCCTTGGGTCAGTGATCTTTAGAGATTATGCAAGTCCTCAGACAGCAGCTAGAGTAAATGATTTACACCGTATCAAGATGTTATATCAAGGAAGCTGTGGGCATTCTCCCTGGTCTCCTCTGCTGAGTAGACAGGACTAAATTCTGCCTTCTGCGATTACCCCCCTGTTGTGAACAAGATCCTAGAGGCCACAGTTAATCTTTGTCTAGTTGATCACTGCATCATCAGGTGCTGACACAGACCCAGTCTCCGTAGGCAGCTCACATTTGAAAAATTGCCCGTCTCCACTAGGCTAGCCAAGCCAATAGGACTGGTTGCTTGAGCGACGTCGATCACCGTTGCCAAACCCCTAACGCAGAGGCGGTTGAAAACTTAGTATGGTAGCGCCGCTGTTATCTGTAGTGGTGGATGTATTTAAAACATCATAAGTTACACACTTTATGCAGAGTGCCCAAGCCGGTTTGTTAATGATCTGGAAGGCCTGCACTGCTGGTCTAGCAGTTTCTTACACAATTGTTAGAAGCATCTGAGGGTCCCTTTTAGCTGTGTGGCAACCCGATTCCTTTCTTTGCTGTGCCTACCTTGTGAAGTTCCGTTTACACATTGACATGTGGCATACAGTGCAGTGTTATTTTGCTGCCTGTAACAAAGTAGTTGCATTCAAATTAGATGTATCTGTGCTGATTTTGGACATCCAAACACATCATACTTGTAAAGTTCTTTTCTGAGATTGTTTCTTGATTCAAAAGCTTTTTACTTCTCCGGATTGTACCACCCATGTACAATTGTTACACAGAATCAAGTGAGCTCTTTCCCCCCTTTGCCTATTCCACTGCAAGTCCTGTCTATGAAAGATTCGAATAGTCTTTGTCAACGTTTCCAGCTTCACTTGGGTCAGGGCACACACTGCACAAAAAAATATATTTGTCTCACCTTATACAAACTGCTGTAATAAGGCTTGTGGGAATGTTGACATCCCCTGATAAATTTCTATCGCGTGGCGCTCGCGTTCCCTCAATGCTCCTCTAAGGTGGCTTTCCCGCGGGGCATGAGACGTGACGTCATCGTCATGCGCACCGCTGCGCTGGGTATGGCGCTGGTGTTCCCGCGGTAGCGCTACCTGGCAGTGAGGATTTGCGGGCCCGCGGACGGGGAACGATCCTTGCTCTCTTGGCCTTGGGAACGTCGTCGCGCATGGTCAACGCTTGTGTGCGCGGTGGCGATGAGCTCCGCTGGGACGATTCCGCGGATGCCTCTCCCGATCACCGAATGCGCTTCTGTTCGCGCCACTTATCTCGCGAACACTATAGGCTGACTGTTCCGGCATGGGCGAACACTGCTCGCTTGGTATCCTGCTGCGGTGAGTCGAATGTCATCGATTACGCATGGGGTATTGCATTAGCATGCCTGGTTTGTATAGTTCGGCTAGCGTGCTTACTATGTGTAGAAGGTGCAAATAAATGCCCTACTGTTGGTTTGCACTGCGGTGAACTGCGTCCTTTGTTCCTTGAGCGTGGGAGAACCCCGTGGCCACCCCCACAGGCTGTTGAGAGATTATAGGTGCAAATGTTTTCATTTTTAGAGCAGTAAGCTGCTGCCTCATTATGATTTGCTTTCATATTTATGTGTGTTTGTGTGCTTGTCTGTAGCCAGCTGTGTTGAAACTCCGTGTGAATGCAGGTACCTGAATGACTTGTACACATTGGAGCTTCGACCGTTTTCGAGCTCGATGGCGTGGGACGTGCCACAGGTGTTTGGGCAGCCCCCGCCCCCGCGAGAGTCTCACACAGCAGTAGCCTATCAGAGCCGCGAGGGACGCCAGCCACGGCTCATCGTATATGGAGGCATGAGTGGCTGCCGCCTGGGCGACCTCTGGCAGCTGGACGTGGACTCGATGAGCTGGAGCAAGCCGCAGGTCGGTGGTGTGGCTCCGCTTCCTCGGAGCCTTCACTCGGCCACACTGATTGGTCAGCGCATGTTCGTCTTTGGCGGATGGGTGCCGCTGGTGATGGACGAGAACAAGGCGTCGACGCACGAGAAGGAGTGGAAGTGCACCAACACCCTGGCCTCGCTCAATTTGGACACCATGGCATGGGAGCCGCTGGCCATGGAGGTGTTTGAGGAAGCTGTTCCGAGGGCACGTGCTGGCCATTGTTCGGTGGCCATCAACTCCCGCCTGTACATCTGGAGTGGCAGGGATGGATACCGCAAGGCGTGGAACAACCAGGTGTGCTGCAAGGACCTCTGGTATCTGGAAACCGAAAAGCCACCACCTCCATCGCGTGTTCAGCTTGTGCGTGCCTCCACAGCCACCCTTGAGGTCTGCTGGGGAGCAGTGCCCACAGGTTAGTCTTGTTGGTTTCTTTGGTTGTGAAGTTAGCCTAGCAGATACTAAAGCGAAACAAAGAGCAGTTTAGACTAGTAAGACATCGTGAAACCTGAGCTGAATGGGGAAATGAGGTAGGTACCTTCGTTCTGTCTCATGCTTGGAATACAACATTGGAATGCTGGCATTATGTTGAGAACCTTCAGACATTTTTTAAAACATGACTGTTTTAGCTAAGAGAAGTTGGTGGTGTGAGTCTCATTGATCTGGTGTACAATGTGATCCTGTCATGTAATCACTTAGCTAGAGACACTTTAGCTTTTAAGGCATTAAAAGACGCCCATAAGGTTAATATGAATGCATACCGACTAGCCCAGCAAAAAGTTCTGTTAAGACACACTGTCCACAGCTTTACAGCTTGCTGTTGAAAGGGATGTTGCCCTCCCCCCCCCCCCACACACACACACACACACAAAGAACTTTATTGTAAGACCAGAGGGACTAGTAGCAGTCGGCTCCACCCAGGTTGGCACCGGAAGATGAATATCCTCCGCGATGGCCTGGGCCCTCTGGACAGCCAGTAGTCGCACCCAATTTCACTTTTTGCATACTTTTTGTCTTGTTGAGCCTGTTTGCATAAGGAGCAGCTTTTTCTTTTCCTGGAAGCTCAACTTGCTAATCATTTGAGATGAAGTATTAAATATGCTACTCTCAGTGGGGCAAACAATTTTTTTTATTTTTGTGGCATGCTGTTGGTTTTCGTTATCCTTGGTGGGGCTTATGCAATCTGTAACTTTATATATCTTGCATGGAAGGGATAATTAGAGTATTACGTTTGCTTGGAAACTATAAAACATGGATTACAGAAGAAAAGGAACTGCTGGAAGAATGGATTTATTCGTGAAGGCAAATAGTACTTGGTCTTTCCATTCTTTCTGCTTGCATTAAAATCTTGTCGTTCTGATCCTGCATAATACGTTTTTTGGCAAAGCACATTTTTTTTTGCCCATCCAGCACCCCTTAGGTGACATGTATTTTCACGTGGTTTAAGCCGAAACTGCATGTACGCGATTTTGTGGACACCTGCGATGAGTGATGCAATATGTGACGAACTGGGCTGTCGTGTGACGGCTTGCTTGTTCAATCACTGTTTTTAGAAACCTAGAAACGGGCTTGTCGCCCGGAACTAGTACAAGCGATAGCCAATTGCAAGCAGCCGGTTCTCACACAAGCGCGCTTGCAAATAACTGCGAACAACTCCAAATGAAAACAAAACTAGTAGAATACATTGCAACATACTTAATGTTACTTTGCACAGCTGAACTGCTGACTAAATTTTTGCAGCTTGTATCAGCCCAGTTTTGGTACATGGCTGGCAACACCGTGAAGCCATCACTCGAGCTATCGCTTGCACGGGATTTGATTTTTCAGGCGACAAGTGGTGCGACGGAGACTTCAGTTAGATCGCTCTTCATGGTTGCACACAAAATCGCGTACATACAGTTTCAGCTTCGTACAATAGCAATAGCAATTTTGCATAATAGCAATGGTGTAGCCAGAACAAGTGGCGCTAAGTTGTGTGAAATTTTAGAAAAGTGATAGCATCTCTAAAGTGGCTTGACTGAGAATACCTCTGAAGATCAAAGTTGAGCACAAAATGAACCTGCACTAATGTTTACAAAACATGGTGCTGTCACCCTGTGATAGCAATGACACCAGGCCGTTGCCAACACGAAGAGCAAAGTCTTGATTTCGCATGTGGTTCTAATGCCCAGGCAATTTTTGGCCCATTATCTTGGAAAGAAAAATGTGCATTAGATATTGGGAGGTATGGTGCACACTACCTTGATCGGGCAGCCATAGCTCAGTGGTCTGGTTCTTTTGTTGCGCAGCGGATGCCTACGTGCTGCAGCTGCAGCGCTATGATGTGCCACCGACCAATGCTGTGCCGCCACCCCCTGTGGCACCACCGGCCACGCCCGTGGCTGCACCACCACCTGCTGCCCCTGTGGCCGCTGCCCCAGCCACCCCCCCTGCGACATCCCCCGTTGCAAGCCCCAAAATAGTCACACCGACCCAGTTGCGTCCAGTTCGAGCTCCTGGTGCGTTTGCTGCTTCACTGCACTCAGTGGAAACAGCAGCCAGCTGCTCAAATGTGCTGTTTATAAATCCACAAAGTTTAGTAAATGTGCAAGCTTGCATACGACTTGATTAAAAGTTAGCTGCACTGAAAGTTCACATCGTTGACAAGTTCGTTAAGTGTGAATAGCTTGTACAACTGTAGAAATTTTAGCAAGGCTGACGATGTTTAGTTTTCTTTAGGGTTGTGCAAATATTTGAAATTTTGAATAATGTTCTAATGGCATTTTCTGTTCATTTCGATTCACACATAACTTTTACTATTGGACTATTTGAAGTTCGTAATTAAAGGGCAAATTATGCTATTTCTCGTGACAAGTGGCCCATTCCATAATGTACGTTTCGCCACTTAACACTCGTGTACCGAGGCAAAGCTAATGCCTGTGGTGTGGAGAAGCTAACACCTGTGTAATGCAATGAAGCTTATACTCGAAGCTGCGGGGCCTAACACCCGTGTACTTCAGTGAAGTTAAAGGGACGCTAAATGTGGATGTCAAGTTTGGCTACGTCAATTTTTTACCTGCATTGGAGTCTACCACTCCCTGCACAGCAATAAAAAAATAATGTTTGTTTTTAAAACTGCCGTCGAAAGCGCTTGGTCTCTGCTCAGTTTGAACGCCCGCTTTGAAATAAGTGTTGATGTGGCGATCTTATCTGCCGATGATACAGTGCTGTGAGCTCCACTGCCCTAATATGTAGAACCAGCTGTGGGTACTGCATGTACATTTGTTCTCAAAGTTTTAATTCATTTTTCATTTATAACCTGGACCAATAGTTGAGTGTTCAAAATGGATGTCATTTCAAAATGGTACCCACAAGGTGGGACAGAGGGAACCACTCCATTTTTTTTTCAGTTTCGCAGTTTTCTCACTTAAATGTTCGATTCTTTCCAGGAACAGTGAATTAGTTATCACACAAACCTAATCCTTCAACTTTGTTTAACTTAATATTAGCCTTTAGTGCCCCTTTAACTAGGGGTGTGTGAATGTTCAAATATTTTTCTTATAGCATTTGCTGTTCGATTCGATTCGCACCGAAATTTTACTGTTCGAATTATTTGAAGTTTTAAATTCAGGGGCATAATATGGCTGTCTTGTGAAAAGTGGCCGATTCGCACATGTATGCTTAGCCGCATAACACTTGCGTACTGCGGCAAATCTAAAAATTGTGTACTGCAGCAAAGCTAACACTCGTGCACTGCGGCAAAGCATGCACTCATGTACTGTGGTAAAGTTAACTCGTGCGTATGCATAGTTCTTTGTTGGACTGTTCTTTAGAATTTTACTGCTCTCTTTGGAACGACGTGCGAGTACGCTAGTCATGCAATAATTTTTTTGCATATGTTCAGCAGTACATTTCGCTGTAATTTAACATGGTACTATTTAAAAAAATTGAACATTATTTGAGAAATATTTAGTTTGCACTTGCACTATTATTCGAATTCGCTTCGCATTCAAAAGTTTGCTATCCGCAGAGCTCTGCCTTTGATACTTGTGCACTGCAGCGAAGTTAGCTCATGCATATACGCGTTTCTTTGTTGGATTGTTCTTTAGAACTTGAGTGGTCTTTTTCTAGGGGTGGTACTGTGGGAGTAAAGTGGTCATGGAAAAAATTTGTTTAACAATGAAGCTGTTTAAGGGGGGAGGTGGCGTTCAAAAAAAACTTTTTTGTTTGTTGACCTAGAGCAATGAAATTTGGCATGCATACTCATAAGTGCCTTGAATAGGGAAATATGCAGTTTCATCATGATACCTTGAGTAGTTCCCAAGTTACACCACGCTACACAGTCCAATTATATGGTCTGCTCGTGGAAAGCCTAGCGCTGTAACAAAACGTGCCAGGAAGCTGCAAATGGTGTTGATCTTTACTCAAAAGAATACTACAGGGTCTGACACTCTCAGAATATTTTTATGGCTTCTCTTTTTTTTTATAGAGACCATCATGGTTGCCTACACACATTGTCAGAAACAGTGTCATGTACAAATCATCTTCTAGAAAAAAAACTGGGCCATAAACAAGAAATCGAAGAATGTCAGACCCTCAAGCAATGTTCAGGGATTCAGGAAAAAAAAACGGCATCAAAAGTGGTCCAGTCATTCCCGTGCGACTCTTTCCACGAGCAGTGCACAATGTCCAAAACAGTTGTGAGAAAACGCCCATCAAAGTTTTCGAAGTCATTTGCATTTGTTAGAATGCACCAGCACTGTAGTTCTTCGTATCTTTGTGTGGAAGCAACCTTTTGGGTCTCTGCCCTTTCATTTCATGCATGCTTGATGACTTCTTTGCTCGCTGAGCGTCTTTTTCGGCAGCCCTGTGGAGGGTAAGGACCCCAGGTAGCTGCAGTTTCACCTTACCGCCCCCCCCTCCCTTGGCTACTCTGCGAGTCATACAATATACAATGTGTCAGAACGTTCACAAGAACTTTCAGTGATACTAAGCAAGGAATAAAATGCACCTAAACTGCACTACCAGCGCTCGCTGACCGCACTTCATTTGTCCGCGAGGTGAGCGCTATCTGAGCGATCGCGGGGTCCGTCCACGCGCGCTGTGCTTGGTCGCGGCGTTTGCACGAAATGCCGAGCCGCGTTTCCGAATAGTCGGCGCGTAACGTGCCTAGCCTCGGTTTGAGTAGCCGATGCCCGAAATACCCGAAATGCATTGCCGCTGATCCGAAAAGCCGCCGTGCGACGTGCTCGGCTGCTGCGCCAGCAGCCGATGTGCAGTTAGGCCTAGCGCGACTCCGAGCCGTAGGCGTGCGGTGTGCGTTGGTACGGCGCGGGGCTTCAAAGTACCGCACGTAATGCTCGGTTGCGAGTCCGCGGTGCCGCTATGTGATGGCCTTCGTAGGTCCGACGCGACCGCGCTGCTGATAAGCGGAACGTCCGCGGGTCCGTTATCTGTCGGTCCGAGACGCGCTTCGCAATGTTCGTGACACGCCACCGTTATCTGATCGCGATCGTACGCGCGGCGGGTGTGTCCCGTGCGCCTGCCAAACTAAAACGTAGTTTCGTTCTGAATGAGCGTCGCTCAGTTACAACAGAGCGAGTGCGAACACGCAACCACGTAGCGTCACTCGACAGCCGTAACTTCGGAAGGCGCAAGCAGCAGACGATGTTCGCCCCACGTGGGAGCGTCACACCAATAGCGAAGCGCGCTCGGGCAATATGGCGGACGCGGCCAGTCGGAGCCCTCAAAACGACCTTCGAATATTTGCTTTTTGTGCGCTTGTTTTGGCGGGGAGGAGCTAGCTGAAGCGGGAAATTTGAAGACGGAGAACTGCTCTTTTCAATGCGCCCAAGATGGCGGCGGCCGGTAGCGAAGTCGCGGAGCTATAGCGGTTTGAAAAACGCAGTTTTTTCGTTATTTGCGTGATGATTTTCGCCTCCTTCGCTACTGAAATGAATTATTTTGGGCATTTCTACGCAGTTTTCAACAAAGATATTTTGGAATCGGTGAGAGAAAGAGTTGCAGAAACTGAACATACTATTTTCAAAAAATTGATTTTTTTGGCATTTTTCGCAATTCGAAAGCCGCGTCCCCCCTTAAGCTCTGCATAAAATGTCCACCGTTTGAGAAAGCCCTGCTGTGCGTCGCCTAGCAACCAGCCATGCCACAGCTGGCGCAACACCTGCTCGACATTGCATAGTCGTGCATGTTTAAGATACTAGATAAGCTTAGCCTTGTTATGAATAGCATTTTATAGCTGATCAATTGCTAATCGATAGTCAATCAATGATCAGTAAATCTTGGAAAATGCCGGGAATGACATGGCAGTGCCTAAGTTAGTTTAGAGCATGTATATATCATGTGATAGCCAAATTATAGCTAATACTAACCACTTAATAGCTGATCAATAGCTAATTGATAATCATTCAATAATTGATAAATCTTGGAAGATGCCTGAAATGACTTGGTAATGCCTAGGTTAGCCCTGGAGCATGTTGATACCATGTGATAGCTGATCAGTAACCGATCAATGGTTAATCAACAATCTATAAATTTTAGAAAATGCCAGGAAGAACTTGGCGGTGCCTAGGCTAGCCTCGGTGCATGTCAATCCTCGGTGCATGTCAATACCATTTGATAGTTGATTGATAGTGGATTTATGGCTTATCAATAATTGACCAATAATCTATAAATCTTGGAAATTGTCGGGAATGACTTGCCGGTGCCTAGGTTAGCCCTAGGCAACATCTCTCACAATCATATAGTTGTTTTGGGACATAAAACCTCAAGAAATTGATCAAAATTGTAGTTTTAAAATTCACTGCAGAACTTCGGAACCTAATGACCATCAGAAGGCCGATTTCTTTTTTTTTTGCATTCTCGCTGGATTCGCCATATCAAATCATCTGAAACTCCCTGTGTTAAGTCCCTGGCTTCCTTCTGAACACAGTGTTGGTGGTAATGGAAAAACAGAGGGCAGCCCAGTTTGCTTTTACATTACCACCTGCCTGTTATGGTGTAGCTGGTAGAGCTGTAACTACAAAAACCATTCGGCAGCTGAGCATGCCATGCTGGAATGCAAAAGGACTTGTGTGCTGTGCCTTGTGTACATTTTAAAAAGTTGGATGTGGCCAATCCTAATCTGGAGCCCTCTGACATTAAACCCAATGAAGTAAAAGCTAGTGCTAAGTCTAAACAAAGTTCTTTGCCTGCCTGCCTGTTAGGTCTGACCACAGGATCTGGAGGGACTTTACCCACTGCACAAGCCTTTGTTGTGAGGAACGCGTGCACGTTCCTTTTGCAGCTTCATGCTGTTGTGGGAAAATCTATGCAAAACTTAGTGATGTTCTCATTCTGCCGCAGGCGTGGTGGCTCAGCCACAGACTCCACCCCAGAGCCCAGCCATCCGTGTACCTGCAGCTGCGTCACTAGCGCCTGGCCTGCGAGGTGAGCTTTGTTTACTAAAGATGGCATACCATGTTGGAATTGTTAATTTGCGTACATACCAAAAAAAGAAAAAGAAAACCCCACTTTGGCCAGCCACAATATGCATTTCTCTGGGTGTATTCCACCTTACAGCTCTGAATAAACATGATTTCTACTCTAGATGCTTGCCAAAGAAGCCGATGTAGTAATGAGTGCAATGTCTAGTAGAAACACTTTTCTGTGTCTGCCACCAATGGAAGCATATCAATATATTGTAGAAGTTAGCATGCTGAAACTAGTGGTAGCACATCCACGTCGCATGCCTTTATGGGAGCATTCTGCAACTTTGGAGACGTCGCTGCATAAACTGGCAAAGTGGTTGGTTGAGAAGCATGGGCTGTAATCACATTTGCAGTAGATTTAAAGCTATTCGGAAAGTCTAAAAGCAATAAATGACATTGAGCACAATATCTTCTGGCTTACTGATAAGGATAAAGACCGATGTGGATTTTATGACAGACGTAGCTTAAATTTCAGTTTTTCTGTTAACAACTTGTGAAGGGGTATTCTAAATGTTTTCTTTCAGTGAATCATCAGGCACGTAACTTTTCAAAAATGAAAATTCAGTGTGTGGTTTGCCTTGTGTGCAATATTTTCATGCTTTGAATCGGGAAGAGGCACTTGATAGATCAAGTGCACCCTAGTACCGGGTAAAACGTAGTTGAGGTCAGTACTTAGAAGGTGTTGATTGGGTTTTAGCCCATCATTTCTCCTTGGCACATGCAGAGGATCAAGTTGTTTTATGCAGCGTTTCAGTGTACTTCCATAGGAAACGCTGGACGTTTTGTTCGTTTGAGCTTAACATAGCATTGTTTATGCAGGTACAGTGACACTGGTGCGCACTCGGTCGCCTGGTGTGACCGGTCAGCAACAGATTCGAGTCATAGCTACCACCCCAACTGGCCAACAGGTCGTCAAAACTGTCACTGGTAATCTACCCACAGTTACGGTGAGCTTGTTTACTCATTTCCGCTATCTTACCTGCTGTGCTTCGTGAATTGGCTTGCATTGGCAAAGTTACGAGCACATTTAATTTTGCGCAGTAGAATGTTGCCCTTATGTTCTTCAAAAACAACTTGATAGGAAACGCAAGATCTGGGGAAACATGCAGCTTAAATTCACTCTAAAACAGTTGTGCAGTTTCACCTGTAAAGGGAAGCATTGATGGAGATATCTTACTGTTACACAAAGCTTTAGGCTTGGGGTTTCGTTGAGAGTGTGAACTTCAGTAAATGTAAGCTTATTAATTAAAAAATGTTATAAAATGTCCAAAGACATAACAGATCTCTTGACGATTGCGGGTGCGAATCGCTGTGACATTGGCGACACAAAGTGTGCATGCGTGCTTGCCTCCTCTTCTATTAAACTACACCGTGTCACCAGGCAGATCAGGTAACATGAAACGTGGTGTGTGTTAGAACTGCCATTTTCTGATCTGTCCAAGCTACAGGTATGATCTTCACTGTGCTCTGTAGTGAAACGGAACCTGGCCACTGTGCTAGTGCTAGTGTGTCCCCCAAGCAAAATAAAAAAATTAAAAGAAATGTGGAGGTGCCTGCACCACTCGAAGGTATAGTGGGCAATTAGTAAAATAAGTGAGGAGGGGAAATATCCAAAGAAGAGTATTTAAAAAATCAATTGTCTGAAAAAGAAGAGGATTGGGAGGATAGGAATAAAACAGTGTCGGTATGAGGATACTAAGTGAAGCTTGTGCCAACATGTGTCAGATTTGATGTCTCAGTGGGAATGCCTTGCCACTGTGCAGTGGCACACTTGTGCAATACAGGGTTGCACCGTGCATTGACAACAACGTGTTCTGTGTGGCACAATCTAATCACCTGCTTGAATCTTGCGATAAGCATATCCTTTTTCTTGCTGTAAAAAGCAGAGGATCCTTGTGCTTACTGTACGCGTGACAGCTGACATTTTTATGAGTGTCGATTCTCAACTTTAGGATCAGAAACAGCAGAATCTACTATGTTTTCAGGGCTGCTTGGCAGTTACTGTGCTAGATGTTCTTTTTATACTTGTGCTTTTTCTATGCTGTCATTGGAGGTAAGGGGGGTACCAATGGGGAAGTGAAACTGAGCTTCGAACAATGTCAGGATAATGGAACGTGGCAGTGGGAAAGATTACAGATGCCTCCATGAAAACCACAGGGTATGCGTAGTTCAGAGTTCCTGTCTTGTCACCTGTGTTAACACAATGATTATTTCTGGCACTTATGCACTTCAGTTCACTTCTTTGATACAGAATAGATTAGGCATCAACAAGATATGAAAATCACCGGCCTTGTAAATATTTTTTTTCTTCTCTAATTTTTGGGCTCTCAGGCCCCGTGTTTGCCAAGCAATACGCGCCTATGGGCTGCTTCCATTCCTAAAGGCAGTGCATACTAGAATCTGTCTTACTGAAGGCAATGGCAGTGTGGTTTGGCCATCGCCCAGTACAAGCGTGCAGTACATATCCAACAGCGCTACTATTGCATACTGTCAAAATTGCACTTACTGCGATTGGGTTGGTGGTGTAGCTCTGGATGTGATGTGTGATGGGCAGTGCAATGATTTGCTAGTACCAGAAGAGAGCACACAGGAATTTTCTGACACAGACGGCTGAGTATGTTGGGGAAAGTTGCCACAGTGAGCTACAGTTGCTCTCAGTTGTGTGGACTGTGCAACTTCCTTGTTGCACGTGTTATATAGTGGCCTGGAAAGATCTCGTACAGTTGTAGTTTGATGATTGATGTTGGTGATAAGTAATTGTTTTTGGGAATGTATAAACAGTAGCAGTGTGTGAATATTCGAATTTTCGAATATTTTTCAAATAGCATTTTCTATTTGATTTGCATTGAACTGTTCCTGTACGATGCTTGCAATTCAGGGCCAAAATATGCTGTCTGGTGACAAGTAGCCCATTCCTGCATGCAATACGCTTCACCTCATAGCACTAGCGTACCGCGGCAAAGCTAACAGTTGCGTATTGCAGGGAAGCTAGCTCTTGCGTATTGCGGTGAAGCCAGCACTTGTGTGCTGGGTGAAGCCAACACTCGTACCGCGGCATAGCTAACACCCCCGTACTGTGGTGGAGCTAGCATTCGTGTATTGCGGCGAAGCCAACACAGTGCACTGTGGCAAAATTAATGTTCGTGTTCTGCGGCAAAGTTTACTCATGCACAGGCACAGTTTTTTTGTTGGAGTGTTCTTTAGGACTCCTTTTTCTAGGCACAGCAGTACATCTCTCTAGAACTTAACATGGTATTATTAAAAGAATATTCAAACATTATTCAAAATATGTTTGGTTCGATTTGCACTCAGAATGTTACTATTTGCACAGCTCTACTAAACAGGCAAAAAGGAAGTGTAACTGCGTGAGGCAAGTGTAACTGCTGTTGGTGTTTGTCCCAGAAAAATTTCCTTAGTGCCATGATTGTAGAGTTCAGATGTTTAAGAGGCACTTGTACATGAGAGGAACATGTTTGGTGGTTGAACGATGGATAACAGAAAAGGTTTGGATGCAACAGAGTGCATGCTGTTGTGTAGTGCAATACATGATCACCCATAAAGGACATTTTGCTGAGCTGCTATGTGAGCTTTCTTGCAGTGCACGCTGCTAAGCTAATGTCTGAGCATATGAGCACAGTTTGTCTGTTTTGTGACGCTGAAAATGTGGATGTGGTTCCTCATTTTAAATGCAGCTAGCTCTTTACCTTGCTCTAATACATGACCAGTGCCATCATTAGTTTTGAATTGAAAATGTCCAGTGTGGGAAGAGCGCACATAAGAAACAAGAAAACGATCTGTTGCTTAGGATTGCACTGAATCAGTGCGTAAATTCAGTGTGTACAGCTCTGCCCACTGACACAAACACTATAGCTTGTGGGGCAGTGGTTCCTTCAACTTACATCATAGTGTGGTGGGCTGATGGCATGTTTGTTTATTTCATTTGCAGCAACCCCAGCACCAGGTGCAGCAGGTTCAGCAAGTGGCCGTGTCACCATCTGTCGCGACCACTGCTGCTGTGTCTGCAGGGCAGGCACAGCAAGTGCAACAGGCACAGCAGCCTATGTCTGGCATGGCAGCGCTAGCAGCGGCTGCAGCTGCCACTCAGAAGATGACGACTGTCACCAGTACAACTGCAGCTGCGTCACCCACTTCTGCCATCCGGGTGGTCTCTCCATCTGTTCTGACTCAACAGGGGCTCAAGCTTAGCACCCTGCCCATTCAAGGTGCCACCTCTCTATTCTCGCAGTCGTAGTTACCTTGTGGACCCGCTAAAAAGACAAATCCTGTGTCGCTTATAAGAAATGTTTCGAGTGGTACGTTCAGCTAATTGGCGCTGTGCATTTCTGATTGTGACAGTGCGGCACCCACCCTAACTATGAGTTAAAGCACCGTCAAGCCAAACTTGCAGCCGTTCGTTGGAACTATCGTAGGCCAGAACAGTAATCGCATGAGGGTGTTGCAGCGCTTGTTGTGTGCGTCGCTTCTTCTGTCAGTCTTCGTGCTTTTTGTGCGCTGTTACCTTGAGATGAAGGGTGTCTTCTTTTGATGATGGAACGAACAAGGCATGGGGGCATAAGCGACTGTCGAGCATCTGCTGTGGCTGACATTGCCATTTTAAACAGTAAATGTTCGCTTTGAATTGAATCTAATACTAAACTCTTTGAATCGTGAAACCAGTAGTTTTTGTTATGGGGTAAATGTGGCATGATGTGGCAGCATGGAGGGAAAATACCCAATATTCATGGCATTGGCATTTCTCACTTTCACATTAAAAGATTCCCTTTGGGAGTTTGAGCACGAAAATGCTGTTTCACACTTGAGGCAACCTATTTAGCTTATGGAAATTATTCCTTGGGTGGACAGGAGAAAGCAGGAAAAGCGCAGAAATACAGAAAGCCGATGCTTGTGTGTCCAGGTAGCCCCACTGGAACTGGAACTGTGAGGCTGGCAGCCCCAGGCACCCTGCTCAAGGCAGGCACCACAGCTGGTGGAAAGCAGATCATCACTGTGCACAAAGGGGCTGCGGCTACATCCCAGCCTCAGATTGTCACCCTTGTCAAGACTACGCAGGGTGTCACCTTGGCCACGGTGAGAAAACTATGAAGGGATGAACTGTGCGCTCTGGAAAAATCTCATGTTAGTGTGGTTGCTCATGGATGCTCTCTGCATGTATTTTAGGGCTGGCCAGCAAGTTTGAAATTTATTGTGCACTAACAGAGGGCTCTTGGTGTATGTCTGTTCAGATGCCCAAGGTGAGCCTGATCCAGCAGGCTGGCAAGGGGTCACCACAGGGTAAGGTGATCCCTCAGGGGGCCACCATTGTCAAACTGGTCACCACACAAGCAGGTGGGACTGCTACCAAGCCCACACTGATCACAACCTCACAGGCACAGCAGCAGCCTACTCTTCTTGGCTTGGCGGTAAGTCTTTGTAATGTTGCTGTGCATGCACTCTGAATGTGGTGAAATTGGTCTTCCAAGCAATAAATGAATTGCGCTGTTGAACACTGGCACGTAGGAAGCATTCTTTAGTCTTTCTATCCGTGCGCGAAACACATTTGATATGCTTCGGTGTGCAGGGGGCAGCGGGTGCCAGTCCAAAGGTGACTATCTTGCGGACGTTGCCCAGCAACATGGTGACAGTGGCAAAGCCCGGCTCGCCAGCGTCTGTTGCCACTGTCGGCAGCAGCCCCAAGCAACAGCAGACCATCGTGATTGCTGCTCCCAAGGCAGGCGGCCAGCCAGGAACTGCCAAGCTTCTGACACAGGCAGGCGCCAAGGCGGGTCCTGGTGGCATCCTTGTGGTTACCACTCATCCGCAAGGCAAAGCAACCGTGGTGGGCACTGCGGCTGCCACAGTTGAGGCTGGCAAAGGTGAGAGGTGACCAGGTGTTTTCAAGAAAGCCTGAAAATCTAACAACTTTTGGATGTTGTTCTGGATAAATTGGTAGTGGGTGGTACATACAGTTAAGCCTTGATATAACAATCTGTAAAGTTGGCAATTTACTTCATTACATTGAAACTTTGTTAAGGGGGACACGGCTCTTAGAAACCGAAAATCGGCTGAAAAATCGGATTTTCAGTCTTCATTTTCGCGTTCCTACTACCATCCCGCATGTTTCTGCAAATTTTTACGAAAATATGCCGCCTATTTATGCAGTAATAGTGATTTAAAATTTGCTGCTGCAACTATGGCCCTTTAAACTTTAAAGTGCCCTCCATTTCAACTTCCTCTAGCTCGCGAACGGCTTGCCCGGGACAGAGGTCTAAGAAGATGTCCGATGGCAGTGATGTCAAATACTACAGCCCTGGGGCATTTTAACAGAGGTGCAATGCTTCGACAACTTTGAAAGCCATTTTCTCAAATGTGTTTTTCTGGTCGACCACCTCGCTCGTGGAAAGCGCTGCGCGGCTATGGCTGGACAGATTCTTATTGTGTTTGTTTTATTATGAACCATAGACTGTGTTATACACGAACACTCTCTTCAAATTTTGATTTAGACTTCCATTCTTTTTTCATTTCACAATTACTGCATTGCACAACTTGCTGGGACACATGCATGTGCATGTATTGTTCAGCAGAAAATTATTAGGGCTGTAAAAGTAAAATCGGACACTGTGTTTGTGTACAAGCAATATTCAAGCAAACATACAGAGTAGTTTCAGTGTCCTAGCTCGTTCCATAAGTGTGCCAGACCTTGCGCGAGCAAGGAGCTAGTGAGTTTTTATAAAATGGAAACTAGTGGAGATATCTTTATGAAATTTTTAATTTGTCTCTTTAATGTGATTTGTGGTGTGTGGGCCAAATTTCATCACTCTGGGTTAAGAAACAAAAAAGTTACGACCGATCCCCACGTCCCCCCTTAACAGAGTACTTCATAGGTTCTCTGTCGTGGTTGCAGTGTTTTACAAAGTGTTTTTGCATATCACTTTTCTTTTTCTTGGCCTTGTTGCATACGAAAACCAGCATGTAAACACATACACAAATGAATGGTATTGTCACTGTACAGCGTTTGAAATTGCATTTTTTCCAAGGCAGGGGTTCCTGTTGATACTTTGGCCATTGCATACACTTTGTTTTCTGCAATGCTAGATGAGGGGTTGACCTGTATTCCAGTCTGACGTATATTCCAGTTCATATGGTAATGACAAAGGTGCAGGACTACTATACAGTAGAACCCCGCTGTTACGTTCCCGGCTGCTGCGTTTTCCCGGCTGTTACATCATTTTTGGCCAGTCCCGGCATAGCTCCCATAGGATTCAATGCATTAGGAACCCCGCTGTTACGTCGCAATGTGGGAACGCTCCCGCATGTTACGTCGCAAATCGGCATTCCAAGCGGCCACTGCCGACGGAAATATTGACTTTTCACGTAGCTTGACTTGGCTTGACTGTAGGATTAGTTGCACAATAGGCGACTCCAATTAATTACGTTTCCAGCTTCTGCCATCTAAATTATGGCACAGCGATGCAAACTGTTGGTGACGGAATCGCGTACAATGATTACATTTCCATCGATGATGCCATTGTCACCTCCGAGGTTTTCTCTGTCGACGAAATCGTAGCCGAGTGTGCCGATGCGTGCACTGAAAGCGCTAGCACTGAAATAAAACTGTGCCGATCACCACTTCTCTCATTTTTCATTTTTCCCATTTCTTGGCTCTTACGTTTCCCGGCTCTTACGTTTATATTTTACGGTCCCGTGAAAAACGCATCAGCGGGGTTCTACTGTAGTATTCTAGTATTCTTCATAATGCTTCTGGCAGCTTGGGTAGTCTCTAATCCCTGAAATATGCCTACTTACCGTGCATAAAATTGTGCACTGTTGCTGGCATGTTCTAATGGCTGCAATTTCTCCCCCGCCTTCTGTGTCTTAAACCTGAATTTTGCTAGCTACTTTTAATGGATCCATCTGTATTTCAGGCGTAAAATGTTTCATGGAGGCACCTTTTTTTTTTAAACAAGGCTTTCTGCAAAGCCAAAACTTTTCCTAAATAGCTCATGGCAATGCAAACATGCATGTGGTTGCATCGAGCATTTTTTAAATGAAGTCTTTTTATGTCGTAACCGCCAAGCCTTCATTACGCGCAGGTGCCAAGACAACGTCAGTGAATGTGCTTCCTCTGTCAGCGGGTGGCCAACTCAACTCTGTCTCCTCGCCGGGTGGCGTCAAGATGATTGTGGTCTCGTCAGCAGGCCTGACAGGGCCAGCAAGCATTTACGCTGCTTACTACAGCTGCTGGTTCACGTGAGTTCCAAACCTGTTCCTCCACTGTTGCTGCCATCTGGTGCAGTGCCGGCTCACTCAGTTGTTTTCATTGTTTTTGGTGTACTTGTGAATTTACGTGTATTTCACAAACCATTCTGCGCAGTACTTGGTCTTGCTTGAGAACCTTTTTTAGTCTATAGCAGACTCATTAATTCAAACTTGAGGTGAGCCCAGAATTCTGTTTGAATTATCAGAAGTTTGAATTGTCAGAGGCAGGCAGAAGTATAACCCGGCACAACATATAAAAGAGCAGGGATGGCCAGTTACCACATGCATATGTTGCCACTTTGGTGTGCTTTTCTTTCTCCCCCCCTTCCCCCGCCTCCCAGTTTTCTGTTGGTGGTTTTGAGTCCTTTGACAAATGCTGGCAGGCAATTGGTGTTATTTCTGGCTGTTAAAAGATGAATGTTCAGCTAGAAGAAACCGAAACAGCTGATATCTTTTGTAAAGATAAGTAAAAAGTGTGAATTAACAAGTTTACTGAATGGTTTAAGCAACTTTTAAGGGGGGACATGGTACCTGTGGCTATCCTGTTTGTTGATTGAATTCACTTTAGAAGCATACCTATGTGTGTATTTTTCTGTGCTCATATTTTCGATCAATGAAGTTGTTATTTAGATAACTAAGGGTTAATTACTATTATTTGGCGAGACTATAGATAAAGATATATTGGCCAAAGATTTATTTATAATGCTTTAGTGCAAAGCGGAATGTGCAAGGATTGAAATGCTGCAAGTAGTTTTCAGATTAAACAACAATTAGAAGTTTAGCAGCCGGTTGAAGACCTGTGGTGGCAGCACAGCTACTAATGAACAACAAAGGTAAATAAGAAAAACTGCAGGGACAAGAGAAAAGAATCTGCATGCAGCAATTCAAGCTTTATACATTAAAATTCATTAGCAGAAAGAATTGTAACCGTAGCTTTTCTAAAGCATGAGAAATTGTTGCGCTGTTTAAGCAGGGTGAGTGAAAGCTTGTTTTAAGAAAGAGGAAAAAAAAAACTAATAAAGCTGATTTTGAACCACATGTAATAAAAAGTACTGAAATGTCTTTGATAAGTGATTTGTGGCTATCATGGGTATAACCTGGATGTCTACTGCTGCAACATACACGGTTAAGGAGTAGCATGTCATGATAAAAGCCCATTTTTTCTTTTATTGTCCAGATATTTCTTGTGCAGCCAATACAAATTACTATTGTGGCTGAAGTATTAATCCGAGATGTGTGAAATTTGGTCAGCATCTGTTGCAGTGCCTGTATGTTACAAAAATGGCGTTTTCGGAAAATTGACTTTTTTTTCATGATTTTACGTCTCTAAGAGCAGTGTCCGCCCATAAATATTGAAAACATAGCAGGCGAACCAAAAATCTGAATTATTGAGTCTACTGTATATGTCTGTGTAGGTGATATGGTAGCGTAAACCAAATTGTGGACCAAGATTTTCGAAGGGGCACCTTGTTTTTAAACAAGTGATAAAATGTCTGCTCCGTGTGCGTTTCACACCTTCTAACTCACCCGAATATTTTGTAACGTTTACAAGTTTGAGCTTGTTCTGTGACTTTAAAACTGTTAAATTTTGAAAAAATGTGTTCACGAGAAGTTTAGCAAACTATTATGCAAGTTGGTAAAAGGACATTACAAAGGAACTTGCTTTGAGCAGGTCCTTTAGCTCTTTGCATGGTTGACGTGTGCTGTGCTAATGCATGTAGGCACTTTTTTCGCAGGGCCTGGCTTGACACAGCTGACTAGCAGTAGTTCCCCCATCACTATCACCATGCCAGCTGGTCGGGGCCGGGGTGCAGCAGCTGGAGGCGGACAGATTGTAGCGCTGCCTGCGCAGGGTTTGTTGCCCAGCGGTGGTGCCATCACAATCCAGACCAAGCCAGGTGTGAGCCCTGCTCAGAAGGTGCTCACAATTGTGACGACAACGAGCTCGAACACTCGGCCATCTGCCCCACTCACTGTGGTTACGCAGGTACTGCAATTTGGTCTTCCTTCTAAGTGCTTTGTGTACACAGTTTTTCTTGTTGTGTTGTGTCCTGCCTAAAGGTGTGCATGTTGCTGCAGAATCGCAAAGCATAACTGATTGTGGCCAAATTTGAAAATTGGCGGCTGTCTTTCCACTATATGCTGAAAGCGATTTGCCAAGTAAAGATTCGAGCATGTGTAGCCAGTGTGCACAAATTGCCACAACCAGTTACGCTTTTTGCCCACTCGGGGTGTGTAGGCTTGCTGCTGAGTGACACTCTCTTCCAGGCCCTGAGTGGGAGCCTGACAGCTGCTGGTGGTAAGGTGATGTTAATGGCAGCTGCCGGCCAGCCAGACTCTGGAGGCGAGTCGATGCTGATGTCAAGAAGCATGCGGCCGCTACCCGTTGCCAGACGATCAATCGGTGCGCCAAGGGCGGTATATAGGTAGAGGGGCGACTTTTTAGTGACTTTTTTGGAAAAAATTCTAGACTAATTCCGCACTATACGTATGTTGTTATTTTTTCGTGCTCATATTTTCGATCAATGAAGTTGTTATTTAGATAACTAAGTGTTAATTACTATTATTTGGTGAGGACTATAGATAAAGATATATGGCCAGAGATTTATTTATAATGCTTTTAGTGCAAAGCAGGATGTGCAAGGATTGGAAATGCTGCAAGTAGTTTTCAGATTAAACAACAATTAGAAGTTTAGCAGCCGGTTGAAGACCTGTGGTGGCAGCACAGCTACTAATGAACAACAAAGGTAAATAAGAAAAACTGCAGGGACAAGAGAAAAGAATCTGCATGCAGCAATTCAAGCTTTATACATTAAAATTCATTTGCAGAAAGAATTGTAACCGTAGCTTTTCTAAAGCATGAGAAATTGTTGCGCTGTTTAAGCAGGGTGAGTGAAAGCTTGTTTTAAGAAAGAGAAAAAAAAAACTAAGCTGATTTTGAACCACATGTAATAAAAAGTACTGAAAAATCTTTGATAAGTGATTTGTGGCTATCATGGGTATAACCTGGATGTGTACTGCTGCAACATACACGGTTAAGGAGTAGCATGTCATGATAAAAGCCCATTTTTCTTTTATAGTCCAGATATTTCTTGTGCAGCCAATACAAATTACTATTGTGGCTGAAGTATTAATTCGAGATGTGTGAAATTTGATCAGCATCTGTTGCAGTGCCTGTATGTTACAAAAATGGCGTTTTCGGAAAATTGACTTTTTTTTTTCATGATTTTACGTCTAAGAGCAGTGTCTGCCCATAAATATTGAAAACATAGCAGGCGAACCAAAAATCGGAATTATTGGGTCTACTGTATATGTCTGTGTAGGTGATATGGTAGCGTAAACCAAATTGTGGACCAAGATTTTCGAAGGGGCACCTTGTTTTTAAACAAGTGATAAAATGTCTGCTCCGTGTGCGTTTCACACCTTCTAACTCTCCCGAACATTTTGTAACGTTTACAAGTTTGAGCTTGTTCTGTGACTTTAAAACTGTTAAATTTTGAAAAAATGTGTTCACGAGAAGGTTAGCAAACTATTATGCAAGTTGGTAAAAGGACATCACAAAGGAACTTGCTTTGAGCAGGTCATTTAGCTCTCTGCATGGCTGACGTGTGCTGTGCTAATGCATGTAGGCACTTTTTTCGCAGGGCCTGGCTTGACACAGCTGACTAGCAGTAGTTCCCCCATCACTATCACCATGCCAGCTGGTCGGGGCCGGGGTGCAGCAGCTGGAGGCGGACAGATTGTAGCGCTGCCTGCGCAGGGTTTGTTGCCCAGCGGTGGTGCCATCACAATCCAGACCAAGCCAGGTGTGAGCCCTGCTCAGAAGGTGCTCACAATTGTGACGACAACGAGCTCGAACACTCGGCCATCTGCCCCACTCACTGTGGTTACGCAGGTACTGCAATTTGGTCTTCCTTCTAAGTGCTTTGTGTACACAGTTTTTCTTGTTGTGTTGTGTCCTGCCTAAAGGTGTGCATGTTGCTGCAGAATCGCAAAGCATAACTGATTGTGGCCAAATTTGAAAATTGGCGGCTGTCTTTCTACTACCTGCTGAAAGCGATTTGCCAAGTAAAGATTCGAGCATGTGTAGCCAGTGTGCACAAATCGCCACAACCGTTACGCTTTTTGCCCACTCGGGGTGTGTAGGCTTGCTGCTGAGTGACACTCTCTTCCAGGCCCTGAGTGGGAGCCTGACAGCTGCTGGTGGTAAGGTGATGTTAATGGCAGCTGCCGGCCAGCCAGACTCCGCAGGTGGGGGAGTCACCTACACTACATTGCCCTCTTCAGCTCTTGTCCAGGCAGCTGTTGGTGAGTTTTACTCTGGTATTAGAAATCTTATTTCTTTCTTTCTCTGCCCCTCCCCCTGTGGTCTTGCCTGCATTTGACGATCTCATATTCCTAGCGAATTTAGTAGAACAAATGCATGCATTTTTTTTTCTACTTCGGGTGAGTGGTCATAGCACCATAACAGCCATGTCTGGAATAGCTCTGTAGGCCCACTGAGAATATGGCATAACTACATACTGACTGCCAAGTGCAAATTTGATTCTCGACAAGTGCCGATGATACCAAGAAATGTGTTCACCTGGCACAAAACGTGCTGTATGTTTGAAATTTGAGGTTACAGTCACATTGAGGATACAGTCAAGCCCGTTCATAATAATCTCGAAAGTGTCCCAAAAATGGTTGTTTTACCAATAGTTCGTTGCATGTGGATACGCCCTTGAAAATGTGTGCAAATGAGCAACCAAGTAATTTTTTCTTCGTCACGTTTTCTTACAAAGTGTTAACAACAACGCCCCCCCAAAGCATCCTGCTTTAAAAGCAGGATACTTTAAAAAATGTTCGTAATATTTGCACAGAGTTTCAATAGGTGGCATAGGAAAATCATAAATGCACCGAAATATGGTCATTATAACCGATAGGTCATTATATCTGGGATCATTGTAAGTGGGTTTGACTGTACTATGTGTTATACATGCCTGCTAGTGGTGTTGGTTGGTGGAACTTGTTAGATGCATTTGTGATTGTTGTATTCCTTTCAGCCCAGCCAACAGCTGTGGACACAGTTCTTGATGAGAGTGACCTGCAGGTAAGACACCAGGGCCGCGATTCTTTTTCTTGTTGGGGAATGACAGTACAATTGAGATATCATAATCGTAGGAAGCAAAGCAGCTGTATTTTGCAAAACTGTATGTATAGTAGAATGTACAGGTGTGTTTTGGAGTGAACATTTGTGCTTTTAAAATGACTGGGCAATTTGTAGTAATGAGATTTGACTGTAGGCGTATGTGTGTGTGCATGTGTGTGAGCCATGGCAACTATTCTTGAAGGATCACTCTCATTTCATAGTCCAACATCGGGGGAAAAAAAATGAAATGGCACTGCTTTGCTGTCTTTAGAAAATTGAGCTGCAGAGTGAAGCGCTAGGGATTTTGTTGTAGTTTTTTTGTGGATAGAGATGTTGAATGAACTTTTTCGTTATGAACGAACAGCTTTGTACGCCCTCCGTCTTGCTTCCATGTTGCCTGTTCGTGCTGCTGATGTCAAGTGTCCGGTAGAGTACTGTGCTAATGCATTCCTGATTTTTCCAGGGAGTTCCTATGGAGACGGATGCTGACAGCACTACAGATCCAGCAACTATGCAGTCTGCTCAGGCCTTGCTTGACACAATGGTGCCTGTGAAAATCACTGCCGAAGGTGTTTGTGACGACGGAGTCCAGTCTGCTCAAGCTTGCACTGATGGCGTGCACTGTGGAACACCTGAACCATGTACAGATGGTGTCCATTGTGGAACACCTGAACCGTGTACTGATGGTGTCCATTGTGGTACACCAGAGCCCTGTACGGATGGTATTCACTGCGGTACGCCTGAGCCTTGTGCAGACGGTGTCCATTGTGGTACACCAGAGCCTTGTACCGATGGTATTCACTGCGGTACGCCTGAACCTTGTGCAGATGGTATTCACTGTGGTACACCTGAGCCTTGTGCTGATGGTATTCACTGTGGCACACCTGAGCCCTGCGCAGATGGCGTTCACTGTGGTACACCTAAGCCTTGTGCTGATGGGATCCACTGTGGTACACCTGAGCCTTGTGCTGATGGGATCCACTGTGGTACACCTGAGCCTTGTGCTGATGGTATTCACTGCGGTACACCGGAGCCCTGTGCCGATGGTATTCACTGTGGCACACCGGAGCCCTGCACAGATGGTGTTCACTGTGGTACACCTAAGCCTTGCGCTGATGGCATCCACTGTGGTACGCCTGAGCCTTGTACTGATGGCATGCACTGTGGTACGCCCGAACCCTGTACAGATGGTGTTCACTGTGGTACACCTAAGCCATGCTTGGATGGCATCCACTGTGGCACTCCAGAGAACTGTGACTCACCTGAGCAGCCCCGCTGTGCCAGCCCAGAGCCTCCATGCAGAGTGTCCCCTGTGCTTTTCAACAAGTCCTTGCTGCGGCCAGTGCCAATGCGTATGGGTGTCTGTGTGGTGGCCTGTTCGGACCAGGGTGAAGGGGGTGAGGGCAACAATGGACAGCCGCCAGGTGATGACTCTGCACCGGCTGACAGTGGAGGTGGTGGTGGAGGAGGAGAAGGGGAAGGACCACCGGGCCAGGGAGATGATCAGCAGGAGGCACCACCCCCACCACCACCTGCAGACTCCAGTGGGGGAGGGGGTGAACCTCCGGAAGAACCACGATCTGGCACCCCTGATACCACGCCTGCTGATGTTTCTGAACAAGAGGAAGAAGAAAAACGTGAGTCTTCCTCGCTCTGGCTTCTCCGTTGTTGTGCTTAGTGTGGCCTGTAGTGCACTGTGGCCAGTCTGTTGTGTCAAATGCTGTTGAGAGTCAGAGTAAGCATTCTTCCAGCCTTAAACAAGGTGACATGGTATGGAACCCTCATGAACGTGTTAAATTGTTATGCTGGAAGAATTGATCTTCTGAACCTAAATTGTCTAAAATCACCCTTTCGGGTGTACTTGCAATGCTAGACGTGTGCTGAAGTTGCATACTGGTATTTTTATTTCATCTGTTACTCTTAGCCGAGGGTGAAGGTGAGGATGAGCCGGCTGCAGGCGGCCTGTCTCTGGAGACACCTGGTGCACTTCCCCCAGACCAGATGTGTGTAGATGATCCACCTCCTCAGCAACCAGTGGCCTCAACTGACCAGGCAGCTGATGGAGGTACGCTGCCTCTCTTGTATTGTGGTTTGAAAAGGTGCATGTTACCTTGAAGCATCTAAATTATGTGTATACCCTGTTTTTGTATTCATGCCATACTTAGGATATGTTTAATACAGACACAGTAAGCGTAAAGCAGGGATATACAATTGGTTCAAACTACACCAGCCCCTTGGTCTGCAAGCAACTGCTTCATAATGGTGCCATCGTGAGGTTTGATCTTTAGGTCAAAAGAAATTTTTCTGTGAACTGCAAAACCATCTTCAGACAATCTTTCTGGCATCTTGATAATTATCAATTCCTGGTTGATGTTGGAATTCCAGATTGGTTTTAACTCTTTCGTTACCGCGTGAAAATGGCCGTTTTTTATAGGTCTGCGAAAAAAATTTTTTACTAGTGCAAATAATGCTCTAGGTTACATTGCAGCACACCAAATTGTGCGTAATGAAATGCTCTTTATAAGTAACATAAGTTTGAAAAGAAAAGAAAATATTACACAACTTGAAAAAAATATTAACTCTACTATTCTTGTACGAATTTGAGAAATACAATACAAAGAAAGCACAATATCTACAAAAATATTACGAACAAAGAAAATTCAAAATATACATTTCGAAGGTAAATGATCCAGGAATATTCTAAAAGAAAAATAAACAATCCACATAAGCCCGTTTTACACACAGATAAAAAAAAACAAACTGCTTCACCGCTCGTGCCATGAGGTGAAGCACAGGTGTGCACCACACCTTTCACAAAAAAACTTTTTTTTTTTTCAGCTTTGCGTTCCTTGTAGCACTCGCGGTAGTTTTTTCTTTCTTTTCGGCATAGTTTTGGTGAATTAGCGGGCCGTGCACAATGCTCATATAAATGAGCAGTCCAATTAATTTCACGAGTTCCTCCGGAGTCAGCTGTTTCCACGAGCCGTCTCCTTCAGCATAGGTCGGAAGCTCGAAGATATGCATCCAAGTATATTTGCGTTTTCACAGATGGTTCTGGTCACCGCCGCTGTGACGGACAGGAAAAAAAATCGCGCGATGTCGTGAAACGCTTTGCGCTACTCCGGTGTGCCAGGCCGAGATGCGTGCCGGGCGGCCTTATTGGTGAGAATTGAAGCTTTTTCGCTGCCGGCGGCAGCACATCCTGTCCAAGCGCTGCGCGCACCCTGCAGATAACGAGGATATCTCAAAGGGCGTGCACTCAGATCGGCAGATAAGCGCTCCTGACGGACGAGACCGCCCAAGGGCGAAAACGAAACTTGCCGGTGAACAGCTGAGGATGACCCGGGCTGGCTCGAAGTGCCGTCGCTTTCAGAGCTTGAATATGAGCTGGTGTCGTCTTCGGAATCGTAGCTCGACTCATCTTCACTAAATTCGTGTGCGGGTTCAGCATACTTCCGAGCGGATCGTTTTTCCCGCGACACAGTCCCGCGGGACGCCGCCGCCATGTGAGCGGCGGAGAGTTTGCCGAGCGCACCGACGCTAACGCCGGATGCGCCCCTCTCGCGTAGATAAAGAGAAGCGAAACCGAAACTGCTGCAAACTCGCTGAAAAGGCCAGATCAACAAGTTAGACACGCGACGGACCTTCAGAAATGAGCTGTATTTGATTAAAATTGTCCAAACTCGGAACCAAAGCTCGCTGGTGAACAGCTGGTGTCATTTTCACGTAATTAACGAGGCCAAACATTATTGCCTTGCAAAACTGACGACACTATTTGATAATTGACTTCTTAGGAATCGTTTGATAACAAAATGTTGATAATAATGGAGCAAAAACTCGAGCAGCGTGCTTTTTTCTCATGTGTCGCGGCCACGCCCCCTTTTCCAGCAGCACACGCACATTACTTCGCGAAAAACTCCGTCAAAAATTGCGATGTCGTCAGAGCGGGAAAATTTGAACGGATTGTAGAAGAGCAGTCCCCAAACTAAACGCCAAATGCCGCTGTATGCACGGGAAACGTTTTTAACGCGTCGAAATCGGCAGTTTTAATCATCGATCACCGGTGATCGATTTGAATAGGCGTGGTAACGAAAGAGTTAATGCGACATGACCTGTTGTACAGCTGATGAAATGTTTTGTGCCTGTGCAGTGATGGCTGCAGATGCTGAACCACCTGCGGAAGCCACTGCTGTTTCTGCTGCCACTGCCGCTGCTGCTGCTGCTGCTGCCACTCTTTCTGCTGGCGCTGCCACTACTACTACAGCTACCACCACTGCTGCCACTCCTGGTGGGGCGCCTGAATCTGCAATGTGTACGGACCCGCTGACCACGTTGGCATCGGCGGCTGTCTCAACAGCAAGTAGCACTCCTCCAACTCCAACTACAGCTCCTGTGCTTGCGGCTGCTGCTGCCACCAATGGCCTAGCAGCTTCCATCAAAACAGAAGAGGATGTCAAGCCTCCAGTAAGGAAGGAGGCACCTGACCACTTTTTGGGGGTCATGCACATAGGAAGTGCTGAGTTGTGTCAGTTGTTATCAAATAAGTGCATGCTTCAATTTTATTCAAGGAAACCTTCATACAAATGTTGGGTGGACAGTGCTTAGCTTGCGGAAAGATGTGAAATTCACTTACGAGTGAATGTGATGTCTAGTGGTAAAACGAGCTTTAGGACCATTCTCTGTAGTGCCACATGTCCCTGGGGGTAAGGGAAAGGGAGCGAAAGCATAGAAAGGAGAGAAAAGCCATAGTTGAGTGCTCCGAAAATTTTGACCGCCGGAGGCCCTTGCTGTGTACTGGCAGCACGCAGCACCGGCCTCTAGCATTTTCACTTCCATTGAAAGTGACTGTCTTAGCTCTCCTACATTTCAGTATCTTGATGTATTGTTTTCAATATGTCGAGAGGTGGAGAGGCATTTTATTAAGGGGGCAGACTCACCTTAGACATTTTTTTATTTATTTCTACAGCAATCTTGACGAAACTGAACAGGCTTATGTAGTTTTTCCTGCTGATTTCAAATATGTAATTATTTTTCCTGTCACTCACCTTGTTCCTGAGATAGCATAAGTTCACCCCCTATTGTTTAAGGCCTCAATATAAAAAAAAGTGCTTAATTAAAATCGGAATTTAAGATATGGCAACATAGAACAATGACTAAAGATTGAAACTATGCAACAAGATTCTTTTTTTTTGCCCTCCTTAATTATTTTACAGCACAGTGAACTTTCCTTCCTGAAAAGCAATTGCATTACTGTTACAATTTTGATGATTAATTAATTAAAGTGGCCTATACTCCAAATTCCACTCCCATACTTGGATTCTATATACATACAGGTTTCTATTGCAAAAAGAATTATTGTTCTAGCTGCCCTGGGTGCCAAGATATTGAGGCCTCAAGACTGAGCAGAGTCATAAATTTACATTTTGAGAAAAATGGAAAAAACAAATGACACACAGTTGATTCAAGAAACAACAATCAGGATGCATATATTTTACAATGTATAGATGCTAATAGCCACCAGGAACATAATCGGACTGGTGCTTAGCATTGTGGTGGCGTTTCTTTAGTGCTTGCTGGACATTTTCACTTGAGGCACGCTTGCGATTCGAGTCAGCCACTCGGTGTCTGTCCTTCTCAGTCATCCGTCTGATGTTTGGGAGGCTGGGGTTCAGACTGAGCTCGTCCAGGATAGCTGTTGAGGTTCTCAAGTTGCCGCAGTTAAATTTCATCACAGCCTCTGCAACTGCTGCTTCAATTGCAAACAGTGAAGCATGGCGCTGCTTAGGTGCCAGAGCCCAGATCGTAGAATGAAGGCTTTCATTACTGTTCTGGGTTTTACCCCTTTGGCACCTTTCTAAAAGCCTTCTATCTGATAGGCGCTCATAAACTGGCAGAAGAGCCTTGCACACATGTTGTGGCAAATTGTAATGGTGTTTAGGAATGGGCTCCCCCTTTGCAGCTGCTGCTGCGTTCTGCCGGCACCAAGCGTCTGGGCCTGTAGGACACAGGCTGTGATTCGACTCATTATCATTTGAAGTGACATGATAATAAGTCGCCATCACAGCTCTGTGCATGGCCTCAACATCTCCAGTGTTAGATTTGAGGGCCCAGCCGTAATATGAGCTCAGCTTTGTAATAAGATCCCCAGTGAGCCTTCCCCTTCCTCCAAGGCTTTCAGAGGCACCTCCCTTGGACTTTGCAACCAAATTGCGTAGGGCAGTGCCCATACGCTTCTGGACGTGATTTATGCAATCCTCTTTTTCGACTTTAATGAAGCCATAGACATCCGCTTCTTGCAAAGCGAGGAAGGTGCGGCTGTCACCATCCGAGAGGATTGTTGTGTACCTGAGGCCATTTTTTCTCAGAGACCTCTCAAAAAGGAGCACAGCTGCCTCCACTTCCATTTCGCCAGATTTTTTTGAAGTGTTTTTCTGGCACACGTGGCTGTCCCGCCAAGCCTGATATGCCGGGTCATTTACTTTCGGACCTCGTTCACATCCGGCACAGAAATTACTCAATACCACATAGTCTAGCACAAGCCCAGTGAAGAGCTCGATCACTGCCCCCACGCCTATGTGGGACGAGTGCCCGCGCGTCATCCACGAGCCGTCATATGAAACGGCAATATTGTCGGCATTGTCAATATGCAATTCCTTATACAGCTCGCGGACTGCACTCGCGCACTCACCCGTAACTTTTTCAGCGGCGCGATTGGCTGCAGGAGTCAGTTTTCTTTTCACATATCCCTGCCACGTCTTTTTATGAAGACCGCGATGGGATATGTTCATCGTCGAAAATATATCGTTCATAGCCGCTTGACGGTTCCCAGTGGCCTGCATGGCTCGAGCGGCGAGAATGTTGACAGTGAACGGGTTCACTTTCTGATCGCCATCCACTCGCGGAGAGCTCCATGCTTGCGCGATGTCTCCACAGTTCACGCAGCGCGCACACATTTTCACGGCAAGGCCGTACTCTGTGTCCTGTTTGTAGACGCTGACGCTGCCGTTGCAGACTCTGCACTTCATCGCCTCCAAAAGTTGACTAATGCAGCCAAGATCGGCAATTATAAAGCCCGCCTCTTCGCTTGGCTCCGTGGGAGCAGCGCTGGCCAATGCGTCGTTGCTCACAAAATCAAATTTCCTTTTCGATGCGGCAGTCGATGCAAGATCCTGTAGCCTTGTATCGGCATTTTTCTGCCTTTCCAGTAGTTCCGCCGGCGTTAGCAATGTTGTATCGCGGCGGACGCGGCCGCTGCCTTGCGAAGCTTCGGAGGCGGAGGCCGGCAGGCCCGCTAGGCCTAACCCTCCGCCAGCTGCTTGGGGTGGATCGGCGGACGGGCTTGGCGACGCAGAATCGTGATCTTTATCTGCGCTTTCCGGTGATCGATGGGCTAGCGGCGGCGTCCGTCTTTGGTTGCTGACGCGGCTGTTATCTTTCAGAGCATCGCAGGCTGGCCGGCCCGACAAGCTTGCGTCGGCGGCAGCAGCAGGCAACCCACCTCGTTCTTCGTCGACGCTCCTCGCCAACAGACGGCCCTTGAAGTTATTTGCTTGAGATTTTTTTCTTTTCTTGCCAAACTTATGCCGTGAATGAAACTTTCGCGCTGATCCAGGCATCGGAAGAACTTTGTTCGCGAGCACGCTAGTCAAAGTACTGGCAAAATGGCGGCGCAACAGGTCGCTCGCGCGTTGTTGACGCGCCAAGCAGACGATGCGAGTCGCGCTCAGCCAATGGAATGGTCACTTCGCCGTCACGTGCACTTAACAGCCAATAGCATCGCGCATTTTGCTTCTTTTTGGGTTGCTTTTTTTCCTGCAACCAATGAGCGGAGCGAAGCAGCCTGCGCGGGAATTTGAAGAGGAAGAAACGCTCTTTCAAACGAGACCAAGAGCGCGGCAATGGCGTTCGTCAAACGGCAGCTCTGCGTCGCGAGAGAAATGCCGTTTTTTCGTCAGAATCTGCGCAAATCGAGCTCACGCGTCCTCTTTGAAATGATATAACAAGTAAATTAACGTGCCCTGGAGTCTAAAAATTGGCAGGCAGATGGAAAAATGCTCGCAGAACCCAAAAATTCCATAGAAAAAATATCGATTTTTTGGTCAATTTTCGGTCCCAAAGACCCGTCCGCCCCCTTAAACAAAAAAAAGCCGTCCAAGCACGTGTATAAAACCAGAAGGTAATCCATACAGCTTTTTAAAAAAAGGTTAGAGGTTCTAAAGTTACAAAAGATGTTTGTCTTGCTCACAGGTCTCTGCCCCGAATAAGGACAAATTTTTTTTTTTTATGAAGCTTTATCTTTCTGAAAAAGCTGTATGAATTTCCCTGTGGCGCTACACAAACTACCCTCGTGCTTCCCTGTGGCTTTTTGCTACAGATGTTGGCCTTTGGAGTAAGTATTTGGAACACATCTTGGCAACAGTCAACAATAGTGGATAGGTAGAAATTTTGATTATTTTTGTGGTTGGGTAGTGGGGTTGTACTATCTGATAAATTGTGGATTTGTGTTCTGTGTATGAAAAGATGGTGCTTGCCTCTTGCACAGGTGGAGTTAAAGGCCACAGCACCTGCACCACCACCAGCCAGCGGTGGCAAGCGTGACGGCATGTGGTTTGATGTGGGCGTGTTCAAGGAGACGTCCTGCCTGGTTGCACACTTCTACCTACCTTCGGAACAGCCCGAGCAGCAAAGGAAGGACGAAACGGACGTGGATGTTGTGTCTCTAGGTGCCCACTCAATGCTGCAGAAACAGGAGCTCCTGCCCGGCACAGCTTACAAGTTCCGAGTGGCTGCCATCAACGCGTGTGGTCGGGGACCCTGGAGTGAGGTGTCTGCATTCAAGACATGCCTGCCTGGATACCCGGGTGCACCCTCTGCAATCAAGATCAGTAAGGGTCCTGATGGTGCTCATCTCTCCTGGGAGGCACCTCAGGGCAATCCTGGGGATGTGACAGAGTACTCTGTGTACCTGGCGGTGCGGTCAGCGACGACGGGTGACGGCGCAGGTCCTGCCAAGACAGTGACTTCAAACCCATCACAACTGGCGTTTGTGCGTGTCTACTGTGGCCCCCAGGCTGCTTGCACAGTGGCCACAGCTTCCCTGGCTTCGGCACATGTGGACACCACCAGCAAGCCAGCCATCATATTTCGCATTGCAGCCCGCAACGACAAGGGGTACGGTCCTGCCACTCAGGTCCGGTGGCTGCAAGGTGCGTGGTCCTGCGTGGCAGTTTGTTGTAACTGAGTTGCAAATAGTGTTGGGTCGGAGTGCAGGGAGATGCATTGCGCATGCAAGCTAAACTAATTTAAAGCTTTACCTTGTAGGAGATATTGGCATGTTTTTTTCTGTCATAGGGATCCCCTGCACTGGTTGTGAATTGGGTGTTTCACAGCGTGCATTTACTCTGCATGTGGTGGTAGTTTCGCTAATTGGGTTTGCAGCACTTGCAACAATTTGTGCGAAATTCTCCTGAGGCTGCATCACAGATACTAAATTGTGATGTTCCCTGGCGTGTAGTACCCCTGTCACACGAGACAAGTGCACTTTGAGAGAGTGCACTTCGCCGCTAATATCATTCGCACGCTGTCACACGGGAATCTTTAGGGACACTCGCTGCAAAGTGCACTTGCAGGCGAGTGCGTACGCCGAACTCACTTCGTGTTGATGGAGTGTGTAGCCATGGTAGCAGTGGCTTGCAACAAAATACAGTAATTCATAACGTGCCGCCCGTAGTATTTTTGAAATATTGCTTTCATTATTACAAATATTGCTATGTATTAAACAAATCATATTTCAACAAAAAAGCCTAGCTATTCTGGCCCTCGTGCAGTTTGTGGTCACGTCCGCTAGGGGAATGCCATCATTTCCAAAGCACACTTCTCTTTCTCGTGTAGCAGCGTGTGTGCGTAAGTGCACTTTGTGAGGGTAAGCTCAAAGTGCGCTTAAGTTGCCTTGTGTGACAGGAGTGTAGGTCTACAAGATGCTTACTGTGTATTTCTGTGTAAGCTACTGCTTTCCTCTTTTTGCTATGATTCAGAAGGGCACTGTAAGAAATAGGGTAAGCCTAAGACTTCTGGCATGTGGCTGCAGTTGTTAAGAAAGGCATGCTTTCATGCTGTGAGAGGCCCAATTTAAAACAGCAGCTTTTTATTTGGTTCAGATGGTGTGGCCCTGAGTGCTGGCCGGGGAGCTGGAGCGGCTACGAAACGACCGTCATCCGATGGGTGAGTCCAAGAGGCTGACAGGTAGAGCTAACTTACTTTGAACTTCCAGGCACAGAGCGCTGGACTTTAGTGCACACTGCAAAGCACACTGAGGCACTGTTCATCAGTGGTCCAATGAGGAATTTTGAATATTTCAGCAAAAGAACTTGTTTGCTATAGTAGTGACCACTGTATATGCTGGTAACACATATAGTCGCTGACCGATAATTTGGACATGCTTGGACAGCCGTGCAGTACCGCCAATGTCCCCATAGACTTAATGTGTAAAGTCGACTGATATTTTCGGCAGTTTATAGCTCTAAATTCGATAATTACGACTCCTTTCATGGCCGTCGGCGCCTCGGCAGACATAAACTATGGCCTTAGAGATTGCACACAGAACTGTGATCTCTGAGGCCTAGTTTCGGTTGCGATGTGGTAATTTTGGAGACAAGTCGCACGGTCTTTGCCATCATCTCATCCTGTTCCAGCACACCACGTGTGGCATTTCGTCTTCTATGCTTGTTTGTTTATTTTGCGTTCTATGACGCGTTTTTCATGAAGCTAAGCAACATCCCACGTCTAGTGTTATGAACAGTGGCCTTGCAGTCCGTGCTGATGAGCATGCAAGTACACGACGCCTTGGAGACAGTGTGAGCAGTCGTAATTGGCATCTGCTTTCGTCACACTGGATTTACCTTTGCTTATTCCTAATGAGCCTGACGTAGCAACAAAAGAGCTTGGACTGCTGCCGATCACAAGCCGAAATGCAGACATCACTGACAACATTGAGGCTGCGATGTGGTGATTCCTGCCACCATTACATTGTGGCAAGGTATCATCGTGGGCCGAACTGGATGATTATGAAATAATTGCAAGAGTTCTCCAACTGCCAAAGGGTGACTCACTTGGAATGTGTGCTGCGTGCTTCAGATCCGCCACCTGCGCGGATCTGACTCGAGCATTTGCTGTCCTTGTATCATCATAAACTGGCAGAAATAGATGCTTGGTGCCACGTGGGTGGAAACGCTTGCAGCAACGCGCCTATCACTTCTTCCTGGTGCAGGGACCTTAAAATAAAATGGTCATTTTTATGATGCATTCATTTTTTATTGCGATAGCAATTATATGGACAGTCTCAACGGGTTTTCGTCATTGCCATCGCCGTCGTGTCCTGTATAAAGTCCAAATTGATAACAACCTCCTGCACAGTCGTACCTTCTAGCCTGCGGGTAAAAGGATGCGAGTGGGGTTACGAACGCGACTGAAGCAGAGATCAAACGAGTCCGTCCCATCTCCGTTGCTCGGAGGAGCGCACATGCGATAATGTCAGACCGCTCGGGAGGCCTGTGTCAAAACGGAGGGGAAATGCCCCGCCCGTCTTTAACAAGCATCAAAATACCCAATAGGGTAGAGGGGGGAGGGAGCAACAATTGTCAACCTCGTGCGGTTGCCATCGTTCGCGCATGAGCTATATCGGCAGCCATCAGATGTGCAGTGTACTGCGTAGGTGTGCCTTGATTGTGTGTTTCATTCCAGGTGCCTCGCATATAGCTGTAACAACGGCAATGCCCTCGCGCACATAGCGCTCACGCGAATGTGTGTACAAGTGCCAGAAGGAACGTGCTCACTTGATGCCGCTCTGCTGGGCCAAGTTTCCCGATGGTGTAAAGTGCATGCCGCTTAATGCGGCCGCATGGTGTGATGTGCGGGCCATAAGACATCAAAACAGCATGACTTAGCTTGCAGCTTTGCTGGGCCGTTGTCTCTGATGCTCTACCATCACATGGTACTTCATGCAGCTGCATGCTTACTTAATAAGCCCACGTTCCTTACAATTCATATTGCCCCTAAAGATGGGACTCTTACTTCGTATATTATATCATGCATTGCTATCGCATTCATTGCTTTGCCTTTCTGGCAAAACTGGGATATTTTTTTTTAATTTTTGACGATCGACAATTCGGATGTTTCTACAATCACCGTGGAGTCAGAATTATTGGTCGTTGAGTGTATGTGCACAGCTGACCAAAAAATAAGAGAATGAGCTTGTGTGTAAGTAGTATGCTTAAGCTGCATGTCCACAAAAATACCCCAGCTCACTTAAAGTGTAATATGACCAGATATGCATAGGGTGATTACACCACGGGTTATAATACATTGATATTAATGGTGAGGCCACTGGTATCTGTATTTAGGGAGGCACGTGGTTTCCATTCTCAAATGCACCTACACACTGAAGAAAACTGTAGCCCAAGAAAGACCGCTGGTGAAACCACCGGTGTGCCTGTTTTCGAAGTTTATGCCTAAGCATGGCAGCTATGTGGTGGCAAGTACACCTCAACCATCTATTCTGGCTCTAGGGGACTCCATGTGCATCATAGTTACATCAGTCTAGAAGTGTCTTGTGCTAAATATCTCATTAGAATGTTTTTTCTGCAGGAAAGGAGCAGCTGCAAAGAAGGCAAAGAGCGAAGACTCCTGAGCAGCCTGGCTGTGACCAGGCGTGTTTTATTTGTCAGCTTTTAACCCACCAACGCCCATGTTACTATCATCAGTTATGTTTTTGATCATCAAGTTTGAGGACGTTTTTAAACGAGTGCCCTCCCTTTTCCTTGCCCCGATTTTCTGGCCCCGCGGTTGTACATAATAAGCATCATTGCTTTGCATCCACGTCTTTTCTTTGGGTCGACTCGGGCCCGTGGCATGGGCCCCTTCAGTGGTAGCCCATTGTCCTGCCATGCGGTTGGGCAGTGTCTGTAAATAAGCTCTTTATTTTTCTTCCTTATACCCATTTATGCTAATCATCGCAGCTCAAAAGCACCCATCTCACAATGCATCCACGCACATGCAGGCATTGCTGCTGACGGTTTTCATTTTTGTATAGTCACCCTCTGCCGACTAGCGCGGGGCTTGTATGTTGCCGGCGCAGCGTCCGAATGTTTTCCCTTCCTCCCCCTTTCCCTCCAACATACACATGCGCTTCAGAGTGACGGCACCCCAAAACTCTGTAAGATCATCGCTGTTTTTCTTTTTGTGAAGAAATAAAGCCATTGTAGACAATTCCTTCTTGCTTCTTTTTGTCTTTAAGACACTGCATTCCAGAGTTTGTAAAATTTAAGAACTCTGCCTGCACTCTAACATTTATGAGCTCTGCCTGCCTGCATTCTGGCCCTATTCTGAGAAAGGTAGCCTTTGGCGATATTGCCAACGTGTCACCTATGGTGTATGCTGATTGGCTGGTTGAGCAAGTAGTCACTTCATTGTCAGACATGCAAGGTTCTGTGTCACGCAAGGTGGCACTATAGCCTCAGAATACGGCCTCAGAGCAACAAGCCCCAAGAAATTGCACTCCTCTTAGGATTTTTTCACGATGAAAAGTCACTAGGTGTGTACCAGCTTGCGGAGCTGCCTGCAGAACGTAATGGCATGGTTCAGTACCAATCAAAAGGTGCTATCACCATAGCCACTTTCTATGACATATGTGGCTGCGCATATATCGCCGTGGGCAGGACCTAACGTGCAAGTAAGGTAAAGAGGGCAAGACAAAATATGTTCATTACGATAAGATCCATATACCATTGTAATGGCCTCTAAACACTTTAAAGGGTCCCTGAAACGTTTTTTTGACATTGCGTCACTGCTTAGGCAACACAATTATGAAATCATTCACACCGTAAATAAAGCGAAGCACCATGCGCTAAGGCAGCTATGGGCTTATTTCTGTTGCCTTCTTCCTTACCACTGCTGTTCCTCCTCAACTCGATCTGCTGCGGAGTGCGCGCTAGCGACGACAGCGCCTCCCGCGTCAGCTGCTCTGCCGAGCCCTCCGTAGTTATATAGCGCCCCGATATCCTCACTGAGGTCGCCCGCCTCGGCAGTGCTAGCCTCTGTAATAGAGCACCGGCGACTCGTGTGTACGCCGCCAGATGCTGTGACGATACTGTTGGCTGAAACGAAGGAGTACATTGTAGAAGCACGTTGTTCGCAGCTAGGTTTTGAAAATTACGTGCACGTCACTGGCTCGGGGCCAATCAGCGACCTCTCATTCGATCGGTCGATGACGGGGGCGTTTGAAAACGCCTTTTGGTGAGCCGCTGAGATCTTTTGCGATGCACGTGTTGAAAACCTTATTTTAAATTCCACACTTTACGCACAGCGCTGAAATCTGCCCTCAAATGATCCTAATGACTCACTCTACTGGATCACCATGTTTGCACAAAATCGTCAAAACCGTTTCAGGGTCCCTTTAAGGTTAGTCAAGTAAACCCTGTCGGATAGGCGTGATTGTACCTTTTAAAACCATTTGCAAAGGTGTTGCAGAGTTCACATGGGTTGCAATTGTGTGAGAGTACAGGAACTTTGGAGTTTGCGATGCTATTGTCATAATGTTAGGTGAAACGTGACACAGTGCTCATCACATACGTTGAGGTTACTCAAGGCCGTGACAATCGTGAATGACTGACGTGAAAATTCGACGTCTGCACATGCATACGGTTTGTAGTAATAGGGACCCTGAGACACATTTTGAGCACAGCAAACGCTGCTGATAAACATTCAAGGCTCCTATGAACATGCTAGAAGCAAGGAATTGGCAATCTTTTCAATACCACAGCTGCTAAGTAGAAAACGCGGTGTTTCTTAGTAGCAACAATGCCAATACAGCTGAACATCGATGTAACAAATTATTCGTTATAGCCAACTAAATGCGAACTTGGTTCGCACTTGTGGCATTCTCATAACGAAAATAAAAATGTGAGAGCCACTGCGAAATGCCTGTGTTGAAATATTTGGCTAGCGTGAGGCTAAAAACAGCTTGGTGGTCACCACAGATTTTTTACTCTTACGATGAATCTAGGATATAGCGGAACTAATTTATGGTCCCGAAATCACCTGCTTTTGACATATGCAGTTGGGTGAAATGACTGCGTAGTTTGGTTGAACTTGTGTTAGTTGAATGCGTGATTGCGAAGACATCCTCTGTAAAGCTTCACTTGTTTGTTTTGCATTCATGAAATGTCCAAGTATTTCATAAACGCCGAAAACCTGATCAGTTCTGGTCTAAACCAGGGGTAATCTTCTCTTACATTCATGTAAGGCTGTAAGCACGTGCCCGAGTCGATCGCTTCTCGAACAGCACATTACGGCAGAACTTGCTGATACACATCGTTCCCAAAGCCACTGCCACAGTGACGCTTCATGCACGGCCAGCGTGTGTTGCCGCTGCTTGTCCTAGTGGTGCTAAATTCTTCCAGCGTTCGACGTTGCGCTAGTCACAATGGAAGTGAGCGAAAATGTTCAGAGACAAACAGGAGAATATAAAAGACTGAGCACATGTGAGAAGACAATAAAAATTAGGCGTTGTTCTGCCATCGCAAACACCAACGACCAGTGAAGCTATGGGGATTTAGCAAAGCGACTTTTTCCTCTGGCGTCCTTACGGTAGTCTCTCGCCCTTTTTCAGTTTCTCTTCCGTCGCCCGTTGCAGGTTGTGTTTCTGCCTCTGTGTCAGCCATAGCAAGTTGTGTTCCAGTCGTCCTACCTGCACCTTCTCTCTCGCGATACTCTGTGTACCTCTTTGTCTGTCAGTTTCTCTTTCTGTCACCCATAGCAATCATATGGTTCCCATGCGTAAATGCATGTTCTGCAAGCGTGTTCTGCCTAGTGGTCCGTGACATTGTTGCCTTCAAACTGGTCCCCTTAAGCGTTCACACACTTCTGCATTCAGTGCTGCCATTACTGGTAACGGTTCTGGAACGAGGTTTCTCGAAGGCCCTTCAGGAGATTCTCCATTTTTGCCTGAACCTCTCCAACTAAGGTAAAACGGGCTTCCTTTAAGCAAGATTTAATTTTAGGAAATAAAATTCGCATGTGAGCCAAATTGGGTGAGTAAGGAGGGTGCCTCATCGCAGTAATGTTTTTGCTGGTCAGAAAGTGCTTGACAGATGGGGCCCTGTGAGCGGGTGCATTGTCTCGTGCAACATCCATATTTCACTCCACAACTGTGGCCTTTTTTAGGGGCGAAGCTGCGTAGGGTTGAGCCATGTCCTCTGTCGCGCCGTTGTAGCCACGCTTGCGCTCACTGTCGGCGCGTGCCTCCCGGCGCGCAATCTCTCTTCGACTGTTGCAGTCATGAGTGCAAGTCAGACGGTGTGTGTGCATGTGTGGTCCGATCCCGGAGGCAGTGCGCCAAGACAGTGTCATCTGCTGTCGTGAGAGAGAGCGAATGGCGCGCGTTGACTATGGAAACGCTCTTCGATGACGATGTCGGTAGCGCTGCGGGAACCTTTCGTCGCGGTTCGAGCGATCATAGGTTCGATCCCGGCCGCGTTAGTGAGAGTTTTTCTGCTTGCTTTTTCTTTGTCATTTAAGTTTTACATCATATCCGTTACGGTAGTGACGTAGTAAAGCCGTGGTGGACTCCGGCATAAAACACTTTCGTGTTAAAAACAGACTGCTCGCGCGGCACAACCGTTCACCGGCCACCCCATGTATATGGGCACTGGATCTTGACCTGCAATGCATTGCCGGTGGGAGATTCCTCTTGTGCGTAGTTGAACCATAAGGATTCGCAGCGCGCGCGTTAACTAAATTAATCCGGAACTCGGCACGATCTACGACGTGGGAGCGCAGGAATCTCATAAAGACCAGGAGCATAAATGACAACGCGTGTGTAAATATGCACACGCATTGTCACTAATTTACGTGCATGAGTGGGCAATGTCACGGGTGATTTACGGTAACACAGAACGATCGCCAGCTTCGCCCACTCGTCATGGTTCACTTCGTGGAGATGCGTGTATTTTTTTTTTCCTCAAACTTTTTCACGAAGTCATTTTAGTATTTTAATGTAGTAGTGTTGATTAACAAAAAGTAACCAACTCCGCCACTGCACGAACACTTAATTTTCGGTCACCACGGATCACATCGCGAACTTTGGCAATGTATTGGTCTGTAATCTCTGACCTTGGGCGCCCAGCACGTTCATCATCTTCCACACTGTCCATTCCGCCTGAAAACCGCTTATGCCATTTTATGCCATTCAAACACACGTGCACGAGACAAGGTTTCATGTCCATAAGCCTCGGTTAACATTTGAAATGTTTCCGTGGCTGCTTTCATAAGTTTCACAAGAAACTTCATGTCTATTCATTACTGTTTGGTTTTCACATTAGACATGCAGTTGCATGTGTTCACTCAATGGCGCAGCACTCCCTAGTGGTGTGATCGGTTAAGTCGAAACTCGCCGCATGGATAAATAACGTGTGTGGCATGACGTCAGCAAAACGGTTGCTGCCAACTCGCCTAATTTTTCAGGCTACACTTAGTCGTTTTTTTTTTTTTTTTCGCACCTTGTATGTACATTGGTAGGGTCGAGAGGGGAAACTGGACAACCATGGAATGAATGCGGACGGCTCGTTCTTTTGAGTTCCACCATGTCGAAGAAACAGTGTGACCACCATGGTGAACACAGACCAACAACGCTATAAAGCCTGCGAAAAACGTCCTCTCTCCTAATGTCTTTCTTTCCCAGCCCTTTCCCGAAGTACAGTACCTACCGCCGCGGTGCGTCCGCACCAGTGCTGCAGGTTCGATCCTCAGTACCGCCTGGCACCTACGATTTTTTTCTGATGTGGTACCCTGGCCTGCCATTGGTGGTGTTGGTAATATACCATCCAGAGATTTCTCTACACACCACTGTTGTTCTAGAGCTACCCCTTAAAGGGCAACTCTCACAACCTTCCCGTCACCAGAAATATATGGAACTGGCGCCAAAAGAATGCCAGTGGCGAGGTCATCCGACGATGTATTGAGTTATGCCAGCTTTTTTGATCTTGACAGCGACATGAGTGCTGAAGTAGTATCGCCGTTTTGCTTTTGAAGGCTCGCTGGCTCGGGTAGGCGATGACGTCAAAAACACAAGGTGGACCGCGTGAGAGTCCGCTAAAAATTTTTTAAAATTCATTTACAGGAAAACTAAATGACCTATATCCGTCTGGCTTATTTGACATATATTATTACATTACCGAGGAGAACATATATTGAAAATTTCATTGAGATCAGTGGACACTGAAAAATCGCCGGAGCTGCCCTTTACAGGGGAACTCCGGCAGTTTTTTCACCATATTCTGATATCGCTGTTTTCCAGTAGTACTGATAGCGCTGAAGCAGCCAGGGACAGTCAATTTGCTCAGAAACTCACCAATAATCTTAAATAACCCTATGAAAGGTGTGTTCAAACCGAAATGGGTAGACGTTTCGTGCAGCGTATGCGAGGGCAGGTAGTCAGTATAAGGGGGTGTGAAAGGAATATGTTGGGGTGGGGAGGGGGTCGAGGGATATGATAGTGACGAGGAGGGGGATATGTTAAATCATAGCATGGTAAAGTATGATAGAGCAAGGAGTGCGACTGCCGTTAGGAGGTGGTGGCAAGGAGGAGGTGCGACTGCTGTTAAGGCATTCTATCTATATTCTCCGTGTAAGCTAATTGATGGCTGACTCACGCATGCGTTTCCACTATTATTGATATGCTGCGCGTCAACCATTAAACGCGTTTCTTTACTCTTAGGTCTGTACACGATTGCGCATTTATCTAAACTGGGCGTACTGTTACAATCCCGGCAGAGCAACGAAAGATTAGAAGGCGTTCCACCGGATAACGACATTCTGTGTTCAATCATCTCTGATTAGTACAACTCGCTGTTTGTCCAAAGTAGAATCGTCCGCAACTAAAAGGAATCTTGTACACCACACCAATGCAACCATTCGATAAAGTTATTGTTGCCAGTGTGCTTTACTGGACAAACGTCTGTTCGCTTTTTTCATTGCAACTGCTAATTTTTCCTCCGCGCGGCAGCCATATCTTGACCAACTTATTAGGAGCAGTAAAAGCAACTTTAACACCATATCTACTTCCTACTTAAGAGCATGCGAAACAGAATGGACGTGCCGAATACCTACGGCTCTTTTTCCGACTTCATTAGGCGCTCAGCTGTTGCTAGGCTAACCTGGTTCTAATAGGCGCTTGACCGTCGCTTTGAAGCTTTCGTTAATTTTGTGCACACACGATTTGGTTAGAAATGACTTCAGAAACGACACGGCCATTCCGCTTTTTTACTGTACTTTGGAATGCTGCTTATAGTGGAAGGTTAACAACGGTTTGAAGACCTCGGAGAGTACCGCCAACAAACGTGATCATGCTCAAATCACGGTCAAGGAAATATCCGAGTATAAATTGTATTACGTCTCCTTCGCTGTCACTGTCGCCGGGATAGCCGCGTTGATCCAACAACGTACGATACTCGCCGCAACCATGCGTCGTCAGTAGCAGCTCGGGCATGTAGAACGGTACCACGTGCGGCCAACGCGCGCGTACGGTACAGCAAGCGCCCAATTAAGCTGCGACAGCGTGAGCCGATTAGGGTGCGCGGTGTAAGCAACTTGCAAATACCTGGAGTCGGCGGACCCCTACTTGAGCACCACTGTTCTACAAAATAGTAACTTTTCGAATGGGCAGTCTGATGTTCTGCTTCTCTTTAAAGGAAAGCGGGAAAAAGGGGAGAAAGGGGTGGGAAAAGGGAGAAACGGCTCGGCGAAGGAACGGTTAGAGAGCTCCATTATACGAGGCATTGCACACTCCAGACAAGCATATATGTAATCCTTAAGTGTTGTCGCCTAGCATCGTGCCCGGCATATACCATTCACAGGGAACAGTACACGCACACTGCACACCAGAGGCCGCCTGTCACGTTGTACACGATGTTCACCGTTGCAGGTTTTTAAAGCTGTATGACTTCTGCTATATAAGATAATGACGAAGTGGGCGCCCTCCGTTGCACACACATACCTACACATTTTGTAAATCTTCGAATACGTAGCTCAATGCAAAGCGAAAGTCACTAAGCGTTAACTGTGTATAGTTCCTCTTTAGTCCACAGAAAGAACGAAAAGTCAAGGACCACATCACCAGTGCTCTTGTAGAATGGGCGCTGGGCGTTCGGCAGTCAAGTGGCATGCCATGAAGAGGCTTCAGCTGTCGGCGCAGGAAAGATCTAGTAGGTTCTCTGTCAGCTGTCCCGAGAAGCTGCATCCGTCTTGTTGTGCCTGCGGCTCTTACGAGCTTCGGGAATTGGCAGGAGCCAGGGTATTCCTCCAAACGTCTGCTACTTAAGCCGAAACGTTCCAAATGGCTGCCCCACGCCCTTTCTCGTCTTTCGCGATGCTCGAGCCACGATTTTCCTTCTTCTCCTTCACCCTCTGCGCTGGCACATACCCAGCCCTGGGGGTTGACCAAGAAGCGTTATCGACAATAGGCCAGATAAAAGTACTTTGAATAAAATGGAATAATGAGACTGCATTTAATATCAGATATTACGAATTTAACAAGAGAATCATCCTGAGTCAATGATAAATTTAGCAGCAGTTGTGCATACATCCCTGTGACGATGGTGTAACGAGGAGGCTCCCAAAGACGGAATATTTGAAATGGAGAAGCCCAGCTTAATTCGTTGAGAAAAATCTTTCAGTGTGTGATGTCACAAAGATGAGAAACGACTGAATTTTAGGAAGTAATGATCAAATGGCTTGTCCTTACCTCAATATGGGCGCAAAGGCGACGCGGCCAGACCAGCTCTGTGCATACAGTTTAGTTTTGGGATTCGACGATGTAATTGCATAAAAACCACTTCTGGACGCCATTTTTATTCCAAGGTAATAAAGAGGTGTCGGTATTCACTTAAATGAGCTATTACCAGATTCTTGCGTTACAGCTTTCCTTAATTCTGAATCTAGCAGCAGTTATGAGCGCTGATGCTGTAAGAGTCGAGACGATTGACCCACTAAGCGCGGCTCTCGCCAAGCAGCCTGCCCTTTCACTATAATTCCCTCGTGATCAGACACCCATACACCTATATAACTGGAGTCACGTAAAAAGGAACAAGATAATGAAAAATGCGTTATACCTATCCGGCCTCGCTTCATAGCTTCTCCGTTGTTTCCGTGACGTCATCTGGGAATGCGATAGCCTCCTCCCCCCCCCCCCCTCCCCCAGCAACTAAAGAAAATATAAACTGTAGAGAGGCCCGGGAAGCCCTGTTGCGGAGCGAGGACCCTGCTTCACAGCAACAAGACATCCGCCTGGCGAAAGAAGCCGCGAAGGGTAAAGACCGCTTTGTTTGCTTTTAATCGCGGAGGTGCCGGCCCCTGTCATAGGCCTGCGTGCCGGGGACGGGGAGTAAGGGGCCTCCTTATCCGGCGGAACAATAAAGTCGTCGTTGTCATCGTCATCATCACTGCAATGGAGAAAATCGGGCATTAAAGGTCCCCTAAACCACCCAGAGGTCGAAATTTAGTTGCGCTGTTGCTGTTGTGGACGTGTCTGTAAGAAACACGTAGCCGTGAGAATTTTTAGAAATGGAGCGGAGCACGTGTTTTACGATGAAAAAAAAAAAGAAATTAGGCGTGAATCTGCTGTCGCAAACACCAATGAGCCGCGGAGTTGTGGCGTGTGGGATGTGGTGCTTTGCAATGCTTAAAGAAGCGTTGCAAAATTAGGCAAAGGAGAAGCGCCGAGAAATTCCATTTTGTTTTATTTTTTTAACCTTTCTCTTTCTCCATCTCTACCCCAATTTCTCTTACCCTCTTCCATAGCAAGTTGTGTTACAATCGTCTGCACAATGCAATCATGTGGTTCCCATAAATGCATGCTCTGCAAGCGTGGATGCATGGCTTAGTGAGGTGATGCTTGCCTCCGCACCGTTTACCTGGGTTCGAATCCCTGCTCGCCAAGAAATTCTATTGTTTCGCTCTTTCTGGTAGAGAGTCAAGGGCAAGTGCGGGTCCGCTTTTCCCTTCTGCGGCAACCGGAGCGCTTTATTTCTTTCTGGTAGTTGGTCGTCGGTATTGCTAAAAGCCAACGCCACGTCACTTCTTTTTCCACTGCGAGAAACAGGACCGCCGAAGCGAGCGCGCATGGCTCTCGCTACCCCAGCTCGTGATCTCCTCGATGCGCGCGGAGGCGAACGAGCGCATTTACGCACCCTACTGCTATCATTCTACAAAGCGAAGAACCCCATGTGGTCAAACTTTCCGGAGCCATCCACTACCCGCTGACCACCTTTAATGAGATCACGAACCACTACAAGCTAGGCAGGAGAACCCTCCCCACTCCGCGCAAAGAACTTTCCAGAGGCCAGGAGATAGCCCTGCGCCTAATTCAGACAGACACTTTTCCGTCGCCAGCCAGTATGGCCAGCTTCATAGGAATTTCTCCTCAGTGCTCTCTCTGCGGCGAATTAGGCACCTTTAATCATATGATGTGGAGCTGCCCCCGCTTACAAATCAACTCAAGGGTCCATCGAATAGACGAGACTGCCTTCTACCACTATGTTACAAGCTCCGACCGTCGGAGCCAGCTACGGGCGATCCAGGGGGCCTGCGAGGTGGCAGGGGGTCTTGGACTCCCGGTCTCGCGACGTGGGTGACGCCTAAGGAAGGCGACTAGTCAACCTCCCTCCCAGGATAAAATAAAGGTCTGTCTGTCTGTCTGTCTGTCTGTCTGTCTGTCTGTCTGTCTGTCTGTCTGTCTGTCTGTCTGTCTGTCTGTCTGTCATCCACTACGGCTTTTCTCTCCTTTCTATCTTTCACTGCCTTTCCCCTACTCCCACGGACGCTTAGCCGTGCTCCCTACATGGGCTGCAGAAATTAGCGTCCTTTCCTTACCTAACCAAAATCATCATCGTGAGCAGGTTCCAATAGCGCCGCTGTAAACGTCAGGACGAGCTGGGGTACCGGAAAAGCCCAGAGAGGAGCACGTACGGATCGTTTTCTTGGTTTTGTGGCGCTCCCGCGGCGCGTGCCGCTGCCGCATTTGGCATCGTTGATCGCGACGGCGTCCTGATTTCGATGCGTGTGTTTACATAAAATGTTTAAAGATATCGAGCGGGGATTTAGGGACCCTTTAGAGCCCATCTTGACCAACCGCTCCTCCAGCGGCTGGCTGTGCCTGCAATGGCTTAGAGTTATTTATTTAAACGTTAAATCGCAGGTGCATGGAAGGCGAGGTTAAGGTTGAATATGGTTTATTTTTGCCACACAAAGTACAAAAAATTGCACGTCTGTCGTGAAATGCAGACACCCCAGGCCTGCGTAAGGAACGAAGCACACTGGCAGCGCAAGCTGTATAGTTATATTGATGCTAGCTCTGTCAACCTTTTCTTTCAATCTTACTTTCTTACAATCTTCAGCTGTACGTAGTAGCCGTCGTCGTTCGCAGTTTCGAGCATAAATAAATAAATGAAAAGAAACTTTTTTGGCTAGGCGGATTCGAGCCCCGGGTACCCAAGGATCCGGTACCACTAGTCAATTCACCCGCGCTGGCAGAATATGCATTTAAGGGAACCATATGATTGCGTTGTACCGACTATAGCAACACAACTTGCTATGGTCGAAAGAAAGAGAAAATGAGAGCTAAAGAGAGAGAGAGGGAAATAAGGAAACCCAGGTCTCGCGCTTGCGCAGAAGGGAAAAGCGGACCCGCATCTGCCCTCGACCCACTACCCACATCCTTGTTCTCTGTTACATACATGATGGTGATAGCGATAATGATACAGTCGAACCCGTTTACATCAGATTACCCGCTATATCGAACAATTTTTGAACACCGTAATGTTACAATGAGAATATATAGAAAAAATTACGGTTATATCGAACAAAAATAGCAGCCGCTATCGATATATCGAACGTCAAGCAGCGCAAAAGTGCCCCAGAAGTTGGCTTTCCCACGCAGCGACCGGGCGAGCAGCCGACAGCTCATCTGGAAATTGCGATGAACCACTCGAGGAATTTGATGATTTGTTTAGCCAGCTGTCCGAGTTCCCGCGTGCCATTTGTGATGGGACTGCGGCAGCAGACTTGGTCTCCGTCGACGACCATATGTTGCGACTACCGGAGAGCTCGCGTACGACGACATCGCTGCCGATCTGGCTAGGGATCTCGCCGGCGACAGTACTAATGAGTTCCAGCCTGCCCACGTGTTCCAATGCACTTCATGCGCTGAGCATTGTTCGCCGCCACTGCGCGTCCATCGAAGGCTGTGGGCTCAGCTTTTCCGAGGCACTCGACAACGTTGAAAAATGTATGCTCAACAATGCTTTGAAAATTAAAAAGCAGAAGAAGATCGCGATTATTTCTCGGGCTAATATGTCCGTGGTACATGTATTTAGACAGTAAAGAAAGCTTTTTTAATAAGGTGCGTTTCGTACATTGTCAGATTCTTTAAACGTTATACATCGAATTACACGATATATTGAACTAACTCCCGCTTTTCTTTTTTTTTTTTTGCGAGCTCGACATATGCGGGTTTGACTGTAGTGCTAAATGATAGCGATATCATGGGTGATAGGGATGTTACAGCTACAATTACAGCTACAATGTGAAGAAAAAGAACAAGAAGAAGAACTCTTGGCCAATCCCTCTAGGTGGGTGAGCGCCGTGTGTGTTCAGGAGCATCATCATCATCATCAACTCCGAGACACGATATACGGCAACGCAAGCCGTGCCGTGTGTCGGCAAACACTCCTCTCCGCTAGTTCAAAGACCGATAAGCTAGGTGACGCCACCAGCTTAGCAATTTGACCAGTCTTCGCGACGTTACGTTAGTGCAGTTACTTCAGTCTCTTTCTTTCTTTCTTTCTTTCTTTCTTTCTTTCTTTCTTTCTTTCTTTCTTTCTATGTACCCGCATATATTCCTGGCTATTATCCGCTTAAATACTTTATGGCGCGGCATTCGAGGAGCAGACCGGAAACCGCCCCCGGCCAACCGGAGGTTGAGGTTTTGAAGCGAATGTCGTGCAGACTTCATCAAACCCCGACTAAAACTTGTGAGCTTTCTAAAAGTACAGGGCTCTCGGAGCTTTTACGCGACTGACGAAGCAATTACCTTGGCTGGAATTACGTGGACGTGCGATTCATCACATCATTAACCATTCATTGCCTGTTCCACAGCTTCGGGATCCGTGGGCTCTTGAGAATGCCCCAAAGATTGCAGCTTTGACAAGACATGCCTATGCATGAAGATCCTCGAAGAGAGCGAAGTTTTATGAAGCGCCAAGCTAACTGCTGTCCGCCTAATGGTTATGAACAAGAGGCTACAGAAAGAGTAGTGCTTTTTCAGTAGCTTTGAAAATAAAGAAATGATGCTGGTTGATTTAATGCTAACTTTGACCAGGACGAAATCTTTAGCTACGAAATTCTCTTTCTGATAAATTTTTATGCGATTCTTTTTTGCCGCTCAGGCGGACGGTAAGTGAGAATACGGATGCTCGTTAGGACTCGCAGCCTGAAATTTTCACAAAAAGGCATTTCTTGCTTTCATGTGCGTTTGAACTGTCCACTCTGTGTCACTTGCGTAGATATCTCGCTTACTTGTCTCGCTCCGTCTTGCACAAAGTATAGGGCACACGCGATTTGGCCCTGTTCGGCGGGCATTTCGCAACCTAAACTAACCTGTCCGCTTCAGAGCATCCATTCATAATTCATAATTAAACAGCGCAAAAACATAGGACGAAGGAAGGACACAAGACAGACACAAGAAGCGCCCGTCTTGTGTCCTTCCTTCGTCCTGTGTTTTTGCGTTGGTTAATTATGAATCATAACCAACTGGCCCAACTGCCACTTCTACTAAACTTCATTTCTGCAGCAGAGTAACTCTGTCGTCATTTCCTGTTCACTTCCCTGTCAGCAAGCTTCACGAGTGCTAGCTGGTGCATTTTCAAGAGTCGAAAATTAAGGGATTGATAAAAGCCCCCGCCCTCACACCTTAAAAAAAAAAAAAAAGCTATTGCAGTTAAACAATAAGTTCGTATCCAAAATCGAAATTCTGGATAAAACCCTACTCGGGATGATTTAAGCAGCGCGACCAGAACATAGACCAAAGGAACAAGGAAGAGCGCTTGTCGCGGTCCTGTTGTTTCTCTTCCTTGTGTCGTTGTTCCAGCTGCGTTGTTTCATCTCATCTCAATATTGAAGCAATATGAGGGCATACACGACAAGGTTGTTCACCACGAAAGCTTGCAACGTGACGACGTGTTCCATCTTCCGCGTGACATTGGAATGAGCCCTCTCTCGCGTCGTTCTACGGGATTTCTTTGGAGAATTTCCTTCCGCCCTTGACATGGTTACGCGTGCAGCGGCGATTACGGGCGTTATTATGACAAGGGAAGGAGTGCTTCTTCACGTAGGTGAAGTGGCTATCGAGAGACTGGCTCACAGAGGGGGGCAAATTGCGCGCTTATCTTAATTGGAGCCTAGTGGCATCGCAGTGCGGCCATGGCGGAGCGTCAGGCGCGCCACGCATCAAAGTGAGTCTCTCCTCTCTCTCTCTGCGTTAAGTTAGGTCTCTTGAACCTTGCCAAGCTATTCCATTTTCTGTTAACCTGTGAACACTGCCTCGCAAAGCATAGAAAGAAAGCTATCGTTACACAAAGGAATGTCGAACCGAATCTATTGTGTGATCACGCATTGTGTATAGTACCAAGGGCGCTGCGTCGTATGCAACATCGTGAGCGTCCTCAACCCTTCAGGATAGCATGGAACCTGAGGTGCTGGCGCCCCGACTGTAGCGTGGTCTTTTGGCTAAAGCGACCGTCAACGTGCCTCTTTGAGAATATACATATCCCATGCCGTCACTTTAAATCGCGCATTGTCAAATATATTACCTTGCTCTCATGCCTCATTTGCATTTCGGCAGTCAACGTTACGGAGGAGACAATTTTACAAACTGTAGGGTGTACGTGCGCAAGGGACTGCAGGAAGGGGAGAGAGCCCTGAAAGAGTGCTGTTGGGCATCGTGCCGTCTCTCCCTATGCAAATCAGCTGTCCGGCAAACTGCTGCGCAGTTGTCACCAAGGTCCCTTAGCTGTCACAAGCTTCCCTTTCCTAACCCCCCGAGCTGTTCTCATTTTTTCGATTTATAAAAGCATTTGTGTAGACTTGCTAATAAAGCCAGAAAACCTATCATCCCCCGCCCTCTATATAGTTTAAGAATACCACAAACACTTTGTTCCTAAGCGCCTAACAACGAAGTTAGTATATGACCGCCACGGTTATGCAGTGGTTATGGCGCTCAGCTGCTGATCCGAAGGATGCGGCGGTCGCATTTCGATGGAGGTGAAATGAAAGAGGCCCGTGTACTTAGATTTAGGTGATCACCAGGCAGTCGAAATTTCGGGAGGCCTCCACTACAGCGTGCCTCAAAATCACATCGTCGTTTTAACACATAGAGCCCCAGCACTTATTAATATTATAGGAGTTAATGTGAACGTCAACTGGAAAAGAAAAATACAAAATTAAAAATCGCACGACACGTATGACCAGTATACTAGCTCCCATGTACTGGACATGCGATGTGTTCACAGTTAGGAAGCGACGGTCATTGATGTTACGGCGCGTATAATTACTAAAATTGAATTGAATTCAGTTGAATTTGTTCTGCAATAAGGTTGCGAGGGTGATCAGGCAAAAAGCTGCATTGAACAGCTTGAGGGGAACCCGGCCACCTCATACACAGGGTAGCTTCACAGCGATCACGAAAAAGATCACGACGTGCAAGTCCATGTATTAGATGACATCGAACTTATTTTGTTCTTACACGAGCGCTACCATTATCTTTCCAGTTCAATCGAGGTGACAGAATTGACGGAGTATAAGCAGACGGGAAACGAATTGTCGGCCGTGAGCGTTCTGCATATCAGCGAACATTGGTAAGAAAAATTCTCGTATTGTCCTGACGGCGGATTTGATACGATGCTTCTTCGTGCTTCTTCGATTGCTTCGTTCTTCTCGGGTTGCCTGCTTCACAAGGTCATCGAACATAATTAAGCAATGCACACATTAGCTGCTCCTTATATTACCACGAAACTGAAGGTTTGAATCAAGGCTCCCTAAATGTACGTGTAATAGTGCGCTGGCAATGCTTGATTGCCACTTTGTATTTCGCTGGAAAACCTAGCTAAGCTTGCCGTCTCCTAGACAAGTCCTAGACAGGGCACCAATCGGTTACAATAAGTTACAATAGTATGCACTCGCAATTCAACGAAGGAGCACTATACGTACAAAGCTCGTAATCTCCCCTAGGTGTCGGCTTCGGCCGTTTCGTAAATGCAATTGAAGCCAGGGGAAAGTTAGTGTTAGGGTTTGTTGCCATAAAATAAGCCGCAGGCCTGCGCAGAAGCGGCAGCGTAAGCTAGACTCTCTTGCTATCTCATTCTTATTTTCCGGTTTTCTTCTTCTTATTCCGCTTCTTCGTGGCCTTCCTCTTCTTAGTCTTCGTCGTCCTCTTTTCGTCTTCCTCTTCTTCGTAGTAATCCTTTTCCTTTTCTTCTTCATCGCGTCATCTTTTCCCTCTACATCCTCGCTGTAGCCATCTTCTTGCTCTTTTTCTTCATTGTCGAGGAGGTTAATCGGAAGAGATTCCTTTTTTGAAGAAACGCTTTGGAAACATATTCGAAATCGTCCAGTTCCCGATCATACCTACACCGATCTACACCTTTGTCTTCTAGTGCACTCTGCACCTTTATCATGTGCACATCCTCGAGGTCGCTATCAGTAGACTCAGTGGTGAACGGGGGCTGTACATACTGCTTTCAGCGATGGCGACGGAGATGGGCTGTGCGTCGACACCTCAGAGATTCGCATCAAGTCCAGCGCCGCCCGCGCGTCGGCCGGCAGCGGCGACAGCGAGGACGACCTGTGGTTCGAGGAGTCCATCCGGGCGACTGCGCTGCAGGTCTTCGTGCCCTTCCTGGCGGCCGGCTTCGGCACTGTGGGCGCAGGGTTGCTGCTCGACATGGTGCAGCATTGGCCCGTCTTTCAAAACGTGACCGAGCTGTTCATCCTGGTGCCTGCGCTGCTGGGCCTCAAGGGAAACCTCGAGATGACCATGGCGGCCCGTATGTCCACTCAGGTGCGCGGAAGAGACAGACAGACAGACAGACAGACAGACAGACAGATAGATAGATAGATAGATAGATAGATAGATAGATAGATAGATAGATAGATAGATAGATAGATAGATAGATAAGATTGCAGGACAGCACTCAAGCTATATATGAGCGTGGCTGTAGCTTCTGCTCTGCAGTTGCTGGTCCCCTTATGCATGGTTCAGGAAGCTGGAAATGTTCCTGGCACTGGACAAATTAAGTTATTTAGCTGATGGAAGACGTTTTTACGTACAATCCATAACCGTGCTAGACGGGATATCGAGGGTCCAAGCTGAGAGCGTCTGATAGCCCCATTCCTCAACAATGGCACTGTGAGAGACCAACACATTAAAGGCGGTTGAACATTAGCACGCTGCGGCTGCATGACGGAATACAGCGCAGGAAAATGACAGGACGAGAACGAAAACAGGTATGTCATCCCGTCGCTTCTAGCGCTTTTTTTTCAGCAATGTGCGGCAGTATGACGCACACACTAGCGTCCATCGAATGATAAATAAAGCACCGTATTCGCGCTCCGTAAATAAAATCTTACGCGCACGCGCGAGCAGGCCAACCTGGGCAACATGGACACGCTGCGCGAGCAGTGGAAGTCGGCGAGCGGCAACATGGCACTGGTTCAGTGCCAGGCCACGGTGGTGTCGCTCCTGGCGTCGCTGTTCGCCGTCATGATGGGCTTCATCACGGAGCGCCGCTTCGACATGCGCAACGCGCTCATGCTGTGTGCCAGTAGCCTGGTCACGGCGAGCGTGGCCAGCCTGGTGCTCGGTTCGGTCATGATCGGCGTTGTCATCCTGTCGCGCAAGCACCACATCAACCCGGACAACGTGGCCATTCCCGTGGCGGCTTCGCTCGGAGACCTGACCACACTGGCCCTGCTCGCCGGTGCCGGATCGCTTCTGTTTGGCGGCACCGAGGATGTGCGCCTGTACCTGTGCGTGGTCATATTCTTCCTGCTGTTCATCCCGCTCTGGGTGCTCATCGCGCGCAGCAACACCTACACTTCGTCCGTGCTGTGGAGCGGCTGGATACCCATCATCTCGGCCATGGCCATCTCCAGGTGCGTGGCGACCATGCGTTGCTCCTTCGTTCGAGTGCTTCCTGGATCCGAAAGTGCTGCGCCGAGGATGAATTGCAACGTTTTAAAGCTTTGGGGTTATGTAATGAGAAGGGGAAGAAGGGGAGAAGGGGCACTTTGTACAAAGTCAGGGGCGCGTGTGCACATGGGCTACCGTTCACCTTGCTGAAGCTACTTTTATTGCTGCAGTTCTCGCGTATGTTGTGCAATATGCTGTGCAGTTGTGTTCAGGGTTATATACTGTTCGAGGTTTGGATAATAATTTGAGGGGAACTTCCGTAGAAGGAAAAATGACGGAAGAAGAAAAAAAGGAGGGGTGTTGTGGTCGTGTATGCCATAAATAAACCTACATATGTTAACGTGTCAACGTGTTATGAAGTAGGTTCTCAACAGGAATTGTGTGTATACCGAGTGTATAAGAAGCACTTTGCGGTTCGTTTTGTGCGTCTGATACTGTGTTTACATTTGACATGAGAATTCTATTAGGTACGCATGTATGATTAATGAAATGGTCACCCTATAAGGATATGCAGGATGTTTCCGCTAACTTGCGCCACCCTTTTAAGAAATCCACGCGCGCGTTACGGGGATGCAACCAACTTAGTATTATTCACTGTCGTCTATACCACCTCAGACGATCTTTAAATTAACCAATTTAATTAATTAATATTAATTAATTAGTCAACTTTTAAACGGTTACCTTAAACGGAATATCTTCAGTGGTACAGTCGTAAAGTACGTTTTTAGTGTCCAAGTAATGTATTTTCATCATTTTCATCAAGTGCAATGACTGATTTTTCTGGGTTTATCGCGCGAGATTTGAAAAGGTACCACGTGACTAGCGCTTGAGCGCAGTACGATTAGCACCCTCAAACATGCTGAGAATAATAGATGAAACATCGATGGTGGATGCAGACAGACCGTGCTTAAGAGGTCACCAGAGAAACTGATAAGGGGTGGCCGCACTTTTCGCCCTTTCGCTGCCTGTCCATGTCTATGATGTGCATGTATTCAGACCTTTTTTTTTTTTTTTTTAAATGGCCTCTAAGGTCATTAAAAATGTCTCAGGTAGTGTAGACGACAGTGAATAATGTTGAGTAGGCTGCATCCCATTAACACGCACGCGGATTCTTTAAAAGTGTGGCACAAGTTAGCTGAACCGCACTGTAGATTTTATGTTATGTCACAGCAATTGTATTCGTTGCTGGCTTACAGACGCACGTTCATCGGAGTGATAAATAGTTATATAACTAATGTTCCACATTTCTCTGCAGATATTAATTGCTACCCCCTTTTATAGAATAACCCGCATGGCTACTTGTTTGATTCATTTATTGGCTTATTGATGTTCGAGAAGAAGAGTCAGCAGAACTTACAAACGTCCATGTAACCCTTTACGCACAGGATATTCTTCGCCATATTTTTATGGTTTTGTCGATGATTGTATTCAAACCTGTCGGACTGGTCGTGAGTAATTTGACGCTCACGCAGCCTTGGCGGTTCCATACTGGATATGACTGTGCCGACATTCGAGAATCTGGCCGTTTTCCAGCCAGTCATCAGCGGTGAGTGCCACGTCGTGCAATAACTGATGTTTCGCGCATTCGTGGACTTGTAATTAGAGTGGTACTTATCTGATTCTTGTGCACGTGCCACCAAAACACAGACACGCGCATGTAATGATGTTTTCTTTTGCTGCCAAGACGAAATTTTTACATGGCATTATCCCTGTGTTAGTTGCTCAGTATGCCAAATTCGAGGTTTATGAACACAACCGGCAGAAAATAGCCGTTCTTCAACCGATATGAAGCGTTATGATGATAAAAGGGCTCATGGTGTTACCAAAACGTGGGGTGGGGTGGGGGGGGGGGTAAAAAGCTATTAGTAAGCTTGAATAATTTTTGGGGGTGGGAGTGATCCACCTTGGGGGTGGGGGAGGTGCATTAGGAGGTGTAGAGGGGTGTATAAGTCCCGCAACTCACTAAATAGATAAGCTTTCTGTACTAACACATATATGTGTTAGTACAGAAAGCTTAGACTCAACAAGTCCTACAGGTACTTGTTGAGTCTCGGTGCTGTAGTTACTACTACACACGCTCCCAAGAGGCGCGCTGATCTCGGGACATGCCCGTAGGTGTGGCGGGGAACCTGGTGGCTATCCAGACGAGCCGGCTCTCTACGTACCTGCACCAGCGCACCAAGATAGGCGCCCACCCGCTTCTCCAAGCCGGTGGTGGCATCTGCGTAGACCCGTGCTCTGCCTTCTTCGGCAAGGGCCGCAACGCGCGAACCGCCCGCGTGCTCATGATGATGGTCCTACCCGGTCACCTGGTGTTCACCTACACCATCAGCTTCGTGCGGCCCAGCCGCATGGCCGTCACGCCCGTGTTCCTGCTGGTCTACTTCTCGTCGGCGCTCCTGCAGGTTTTCCTGCTTCTGTACCTGTCGCGGTGCATGGTGTACTGGATGTGGGCCCGCCAGATTGACCCGGACAACGCTGCCATCCCGTACTTGACAGCTCTAGGAGACCTGCTCGGCATCGGCCTGCTTGCACTGTCTTTTCACCTGCTGCGTGCCTTGGGAGACGTCAACGCCATGCCGCAGCAGCTCGCGGACACAGAGATTTTGACAGAACCGACCGACGCAGCGCTGGCAGCGGACGGTGGATGATGTCGTTCGGTCATGTCTGCCCTGTCGTGAACTCAGAGGAACAGAGTTTGCCCTTTCAATTGTTCTCTCGTATAATATATACGCGAATCACTGTTCAGAATTCAGCCGTCCCCGGTAAGCCATTTTCGTGCGAGACACACGAATAACGAGACATCTTTGTCGGCTATCTTGTGAAGTCGGATTGCGGATTTAGTAGTGGTACTAATTATAAGCGAACACTGGAGCACAGGACGGAGGGAAAGCCACGTGAGGGCATGCAACACTGCTGGCCATACAAAAGCGGAACGCGCCTGATAGGCTTTTTTTTATTGAACATCTTCAAGTGGCTAGTGCGGCTCGAGTAGGGCTTCTGGGAACCAATTTTGAGACTTGCGTCCGAATTTGGAGAATTATGTTGGGGATGCTGACCTACTTACCAAGAATCTTGGTACATTGTTCCCCTGGATTGCTTAGTGTCCTATATTTAGCGCTGATATTCGTTAAATATCAACCTCCTCAGATAGCGCGTCGTAAATAACAGATTTTTCTCGCCTCAGCACTCCAAAGCTCGACAAAAGGCGGACTGTCTATAGGATGCTTCTGAAGTGTGGCGAAGTAACTTGCCAGCTCTTCCTTCCCGTATGTTGTTTGTGTGGTTTCGTGTAGTACGGTTATGTTAGAATATATTTCTATATATTTCAATACCCTAAAGGCCCTACTGGGCATTACAATGGGGGTGATTTAAGTGAATACATACATTTCAAACAACATAAATAGGAAACGAAATACCAAAAAGAAAACAAGAGGCTCAGGCGTGCTGCTATGACTATACGATGGACGCATGTGGACGTTTCCGGCCGGGAGCTCTTCAACGTGATGCCGCTATATATACTGGGTGCCAGCTAACGTATAACCCGTCACCAAAAGCAAGATGCGTTGTAATAAACGATTAATTATCCGGTGGCTTTTGTTGCAGCTTGTCAACCATGTACGGGGAGCGACAATTAATGAACCCATAAATTTCTTTCAACCTATATGGAATATAGTTAGGTGTCAGGATATTCGTAACTGCTGTATTTGGGGCGCACCTTGCTTGCTCAGTTATTAAGCGGCGAGCAGTTAAACGAGGCTGCATTGGTGATTAAGTTTTTTCGATAGCTGCTCCACTGCACTGGTCACCGACTCCATGAGATCGAAGTGTGAGCTACGGTAGCTATCAAGTGCGCGTGTGCGACGGTCTGTTCAGACACGACAGGCAAAGTTGGATGGATGACTAACGTATACAGATATTATTTTATTGACGTTACCGCATATAACCAACAAAATCTCATCTAGAATAAGCATCAGAGCAATGTAGACACCCGGATCGGTAGTTTGTGCAGAACACGCAACAGTTAATACTTTAACTCACCTTTTCGTTCTGTGTGTGTGGCGAGATCGCATGTTCTGATCCGCCACGATTCCACCGAAGACGATGAATTGATTTTTGTTCATTGCTTACATAAGAAAATAAACCCAAGTATGGCGAACAATGTCTAGGTTCGTATGACATAAAAGAAAGGAACAAAAGACCGTCATCCGTTATTGTGGGAATTATATTAGAAAAATATAAATTTCGTCACGCAGTTATTTTTTTTTTTTTAATTTAGAGGGCACAGTGCTCTTTATATGGTTGACAGAAGAGTTCCAGAGGATGGTAGTGCGGCACTCGCGAAGCTAGCGTGGTGTACAAACCATAGAGGCCATCAGTCGGGGCAAATCAGTCGTTGTGGCTCCTGTGAGCACGTGAGCCAAATACTATTGCTTTGCGCGCCGTAGAACACTTGAAATTTGGGCTCAAATGCGGCTTGGAATCGCCCACTTTCCTTTCAACATATGACGTCACTGGCAGCACCGAGTAGGCCGCTTGACTTTTCTAGGTCTTTTTAAAGACAGATGTATACATTGCCTTTATTTGTTGAACTCGAAACGTTCAATTAAAGCATTGCAGGTAATCTTTCCACAATCATGAGATAAACCAGTGCTATTCCGACTTGTCCCAAAGTGCGTAGCCGGTGCCGCCAATGACGTCATTCGTTGAAAGAGGGGGAGGCTCTTCCCAGCCGTATTTGAAACCAAATTGCAAATGCCTTAGTGCGTGCAGTGTAGTAATATTTGGCTCACATGTTCAAAGGCGCCCCCAGGACTTATCGGCATCGTTTCCTGACTAGGTCCAAAAACTGTTACAGGGCCCTTTTAAACTGCGCCGTGAGGACCTCACGCATTGGCGCCTGTCCATTGTTCATCACTCATCACTCGACAGACAGTATGCGTCGCGTGTGTTCAAGAGAGTGCCGACGCTGCTGCAGCTGTCGCCGATGCCGCGGTTACAGACGGCTGTCTAGCGGCTGTCAACACAGGCTGTGCCTCGAGCTGATGTCTCGCGCGTAGGTGCCGGTCCAGGTCTCGGCGGCGCACCAGTCTCTTGGCGCACAGCGCGCAGCGGTAGGGAGAATCTCGTTGCGCGTGCAGGCGCACGTGCTTGTTCAGGTTCGACGGGTCACTGAACGGCCTCCGGCAGAAGCGGCACTCCAGGGGCTTGTGACCGGTGTGTGTGCGCACGTGGATCTTTAGGCCGTATCTGCGAACACGCGCGCACATACAGTGAGGGACACTGCCTCGTATACAGATAATGACGCGTTTAAACAGATAAGCACTTCACTGACCCTTTAGGCGAAAAAGCTAAAAAAAAAAGTGTCAGGATTGCATTACTTCTGTTGTCCTTGTATACCGCATATTATACCAAGAATTATACGCTATTTTAGTGTATTTTGCATTATTAGTGGTTCATATACTCTGCAAGGTGTAATTTATTGTGATATCGAGGTGCCGCGTCGTCCAAAGTTAGCGCCTTGCGTTTACTCGAGCGATGCACAGCGGCGACAACCTTTTACTCCAATGCAAGGAAATAGGTAAGTACACTGTATCACATCAGGTCTTTCAATCACTCTTGCAACCGACATAGATATGATGCGTTCACTGGCCGGCAGCTACTCCTGGCTCCCAGATTGTGGAAGAGTGCGGTGCCCCTCCTAGAGTGTCACAGTGCTGCTTTGTTCCCGGTTGACTGTGAACCAAGTTTCCCGAATCAAAAAGTGCTGCTTAATATACACCTCTTCTTCTTTCTCTCTCTCTTTTGCTTGCCTCACCTGCGTGCCACCTATTGCGGGGTAGTAGAACTGCAACAAAGCTGTGGGGTAGAGGATTTTGTGCCGATTATATATATCACTCAGTGTCCGCTTTTTATATTTTCCTCTTTCTTTGTGGATAAACTACTGCGCTTGAGCTCGGCTGCGCCGGAGAGAAACGACGTCAGCACTGGCACAGCCAATTTCGCACCTGTCCTTTCTCTTTTATTATTATTATTCCAATCGCTCCAACTTCGAACTTGCGCTCGCTCCCCAGGGAGTTTCTGCGCACTCACGGACCGCCAATTTCCCCCAACTTCTAGGCGTGTAAATTTTCGCTATAAAATTTCGTGATCATGCGGTAAATGATCTTACGTTTTTTGAGGCCTGTCCCACAACTAAAAACCCAAGTTATGACAGACGGCGACCTTAAGCTGCCACGAAAGAGGCCAAGCCGGATTTTACGAATTCTGTAATCAACTCTGTGTAAATTCTGACCGTGTGCACACCGAAATGCGTGACACGAATTCTGACAGCCGACCGCCATACAGATTATTTCACACCGTTTTCAAGTCGTACGTAACATGATATCACGTTTGCGGTTTTCTTGCTACAAGAAGTCGCTCAAAAATTAAAGCTTCATTTGTCCTCATCAATGATTACATATAACCGTTATCGAGACGAGAGTATAGGTTTTAGCCATCAGACAAACAAAACAGTCTTTCTTTATGCGAAATAGTGTTCAAACGTACTCAAGCTGCTTTTGAAGCAACTGCTCATCACAAGAAAAATCAATCACTGGAGCTTAATAAAACTGCTTCTTGGGCTAGTTGGTTCATTATAAAGTGCAAATGCTTTTGCAATCACTGGAGATCGTCATATTTCCACGCACAGCATCACTACTCGAAGAAATTCCAGCGGTGTCGATTATTTTTAGTGGAGTACCGTTAGGCCGTGTACCGGTCGAGACTCACCTGCGCGAGTAGAGCTTTCCGCAGAAGGCGCACGCGTGCCTGGGAGGCGCCAGCCTGGCCGGCTTGCCGCCGCACGCGTCCAGGGCCAGGTGGGCCTTGAGCGGGTTGGGCTGCTCGAAGGCCGTGCCGCAGTCAGGGCACGCGTAGCACCGGTGACCGCGGATATGCGCCGGCGTCAGCGCCACCGGCACGCCGAGCTCGGCCAGCAGCGCAGGCGAGAGCCACGGCCGAAGCTCCTCGCCCGTGCACACGGCGCGCGTCGTGATTAGCGAGAGGCGACCGCACGCCAGTCGCGACACGGTCGCGTTCTGCTCGTGGCAGTCGCGTGCCAGACGCGCGCAGAGCGGGTTCGCGGACGTCGGGAGGAGGAGCTCGGAGCCGCCGCCGGCGCAAGCCACGGGCACGGGCCGCGTCACGGGTCGTGAACCGCCGGCGTCCGTGAGCATCCGCCGCAGTGGCTGGTTGCACGAAGGTGCCGAGAAAGGCCGAGACCGACAACCCGCCGGGAGCGGTTGTGCGGCCACGAGGGCCGTCTCTTCGCCACCGGCCACACCGGTACTCATGAAGGGGCCTGGTGCAGTTAAGGAGGAAACAAACAAACGTTATGACACACACACACACACACACACACACACACACACACACACACACACACACACACACACACACACACACACACACACACACACACACACACACACACTTTGGTGCCACACCACTATAGCGAAGTGGCGGATATAGCGAATCTGCGGTTGCAATGAACGCGTAAAGGATGATAAGTGCACATGTGCATCTAAACATCATTTTAGCGTCGCTGACTTTGTGTTACACCTCTATTATGCGGTATTCTATAACAGTAACTATAAGGAAACGACGCATAGTCGAGAAACGATATCTGTGAGCTCACGAAGGGCGGTGAAAGACGCTCGCTCGCAACTTAACTTTTTTTTTATTGGGACAACGTCGAGCACATGCACATTTGAACAATGACGGTCTGCTTAAATGAGTGCCTGTATTTTATTTATTGTAGCAGACGCATTACGAAGAAGAAGAAGAAGAAGAAGAAGAAGAAGAAGAAGAAGAAGAAGAAGAAGAAGAAGATGATGATGATGAAGAAGACAGTGTTCAGTGAAAGGAAAGGAGGAGAGGTCGGACAAACGCCTTAAAACGGATATAGCTGTGTACAGGCTGCAGTGCAATTTTTTTTCCCAGACATTTTCATAAGACTGCACTCACGCTGACTACAGCTAGCACAACGGAACCAAACGCAAATGACGTAAACGCAAACGCAAAACATTTTTCGATCATCAGGCAAACTGTGGCTCAAGGTGTATGACAAGATACGAATGGGAAGAAGCGCATGCGCTGGCAGGCGACACTTACAGACCGCACGTTCATCAAAGACGCATTGAAACATGAGAGAGAAAGGAAGACAGTACCCCAGAATGATCATCATATAAGGAGCCCGAAGTTTTATAATCATCATATGATCTAAGTTCACAACGAGTACTGACAGCGAGGACCAATCGGAGATCCCCAAAAGGAGTATGACAGTCTGCGACTGTTCAGGTGGAATGGCAAAACAAACGCGGACCCACGTACAGAATTAACACGTACAGAATTCCAGCCCCCATCGGCTATCCAAAATTTACGCGGATGAAATCGAACCAAACTGCCGACACCGCAACTGCATGAAGGCTACGCAAAATCATATAGATTCATAAGGTTGTGTCTAACAAAAAAAAAAAAAAGAAAAATGAAGAAAAACGAACCTTTGATCCTTTCGCCTTTCGTTATACTTTAGGAATGCGAGAGCAGCAAGCCCCTCTAAAGACAATGCTGCCAACTCCCTCCCGCGAAGCGTGGTAGTCGCTTCCGTCGCCGACAGACCACCAAAATTCAGGCAGACGTAGTCAACTGAGCTGAAGCGGTCGTGGCCAACGTTACTAGAATTTATTCTAGTAACGTTGGTCGTGGCAACCTGATGGCCACCACCCCAGCTCGGACCACCGGCAAGCTAACTTGACATATTGTGCCGCAAATAAAGTTGTTTCTCTCTCTCTTTCTCTCTCTTCTCCTGTGCCAGCATGGCACTTCTTGTACTCAAAAATTTTGCGATCTCATCGTCATTGATAATAGAGTTTTACCCGCAATCAGCTCTCTCTGCGCCGCCGCGGGGGTATAGGGGTTACGGTACTCGGCTGCTGACGGAAAAGACGCGCATTTTCAGTGAAGGCGAAAATACCAGACGCCCGTATACTTCGCGTTATCCGCAAGTCAAAGAACCCCGGGTGGTAAAAAAAAAAATCCCGAGCCTTTCACTACGGCGTGCCTCATACCTTATCGTGGTTCTGGCACTGTAAAAGCCGCAGCAATTATAGTTATCAATTAGGTCTCATTCTCTCAAGCGTTTCGTTGCGATACCGTCTGTATATCTTGTACGATGTCTTTACTATTCTGTGTAGGAGTAAACATTGATTGATTGATTGATTGATTGATTGATTGATTGATTGATTGACTGATTGATTGACTAACTGACTGACTGACTGATCGATCGGCTCTCAAAAGTACATGTCACGATGCTCGTTGTGGACAACGGATGCTTTTTTGTCTTAGCGATTTCTTTATGATCACCAATTGCTTGAGAGTAGTTTTATTGGAACATCTGCTAAAAACATACGATTATGGAAGTTGCTTTGGTTGTCATTCAGTCAGTCGATTTTATGAAATTTGTTGCAATAACGTACACAAAAAAGAGAAAATTTAAAGAGAAAGTATACCGACTACAAGGACATGTTTATTAATTATCAAAAGCCTGATTTGTTATCTAATTGACTAAAATTCCAGCAATGTTTATGCACCGCAGTCATATTTAGGCACATCTAATTAAACGCAGGTTACTAATTCACATATGAGGGCTAAATTAATGAATTAGGTAGACACAGGTTCCAGAGTACTCACCCAGCGAGCTTCCAGTCAATTGCTTTGCCGGCCGAACTTTGAAGTCGTGCGGTGCGGCCGCCTTTCCGAGAGGCGGAGCGAGGGGCCGGTCCCGAGCGACGAACCAACCACCCGCCGCGGGATCCCCCAACCACGTTGGCGAACCAGCTGCATGGTACGCGGTGGCTAGTTTGTTCTCGCCGGAGGATGTGCGGGTCTCTCACATATAAAAAAAAAAAAAAGAAAAGAAAAAGAAAAACCGTATTTTTGAAGCAAGGAGGGAATTTGAGTAGCGAGATCAAACATCGGCGGGGAACCACCGAGCATCGTCTTCTCCGGAGATTGTTGCAGGTGCGGACGGCGGCTGCACACTTTGCCAACAGTGACAGGAAGCGGTTATTGTTAAGGCGAAAGCCTTATACGCATCATAAAACGCGAAAAGTGGCCAGCACCGGCGTCGACACGCACGGTGCCAAAAATAGGATGACGTCAGATAAGGTCGTCTCGTCGGCGTAGCGGAGTACGAATGTAATACTAAGTTGCAGGCCTGTAGGCAGCAACCTTTTTTTTTTTTTTGGGGGGGGGGGGGGGGGGTTACTTCCTTTTAACAAATATCCAGCAGCAACACTTCTTAAAAGCAGGCCTCGGCAGTATTGCGATACAAGACTATCGCGATGTTTCTCTTAAATGTTTATGACTATGCGTACCTCTGTATCTAGACAAATTTGCAAAACGTATTTGTATCTTACTAGTGGAATGCTTTTACGATATTTGTATCGTGATGCTGTGCAGGACACGGACATCTCTTGGCTTCTTTTTTTCTTTCCTTTTCTCTTTTCGTTTTTTTTTAATGCGAGGCATTTCTTAGCGAACTTCGGCGACTTTGAGGCTCGTATCTATCTATCTATCTATCTATCTATCTATCTATCTATCTATCTATCTATCTATCTATCTATCTATCTATCTATCTATCTATCTATCTATCTATCTATCTAGCCACCTACGACTTTGCGCTCTCCTGGCCGTTTCGTTAATGGGGTGTATACGAAAATTGGTATGCCACAACATGACTGCATTACGAACATAAATGACTGGTGATAACATGAATCATGATATGCATGTCATGAGCGGCATGATTTACATGACACTGTCTTCGTGCTCTCCTGGCCGTTTCGTTAACGGGACGTATACAAAAATTGGTATGCCACAATATGACTGCATGACCAGCATAAATGACGTCATAACATGAAAATCATGACATTCATGTCATGAGCGACATGATTTGATGCCACGGTCTTGGTGTCTCCTGGCCGTTTCGTTAATATGGGATGTATAAAAAAATTGGTATGCCACAATATGACTGCATGACCAACATAAATGACATGTCATAACATGAAAATCATGATTCATGTCACGAACGACATGATTTACATGACACCGTCTTGGTGCTCATGCGGCCGTTTCGTTAACTTGATATATACTAAAATTGGTATGGCGAGACAACAATGTATGACGACCATGCGTGACACGTTCTAAGAACATGAAAATAATGACATGCATGTTATGAGCGGCGTTTCGTTAATGGGATGTACACCAAAATTGTTATGGCACGTGCACGACTACATGGCGAACGTAAATGACAGGTCATAACATTAAATCGTGAAATGCGTGTCATGAGCCGCATGGTTTACATGCCACAGTCTTGGTGCTCTTGAGGCCGTTTCGTTAACTTCATATGTACCAAAATCGGTATAGCGAGGCAACAGTGCAGTTCCATCTTACGTTTCTGATGCATGCTTCGCATTTCCCCCATTCCCACTTCACGTGGGATGTGCCTTTTTTTTTTTTGAAGTAAATTCCCGACAATCAAGAAAAAAGTTGTTGCAGAAAATGAGGCGTACGCAACGATTGCTGGTGTCGGGCTTTTGAGTGAGCCCCATTCCATTCCTTTTATCTGGCGCTTTGCTACGAGCAACTTCAACTAACCGCACGCATTCATACGTTTCCGCTGAAAGAACTACATAATTTCGTTTGCGGTGTATGAATGTTGTACAGTAACGGAAAAGTAACGACGTTACTTTTTAGCAGTAACTGTAACTGGAGGGGCCCAGCTGCTGAAGGCCTTGACTATTTGAGAAAAAACATATATTTTCATTATTTATTTTTGGTAAAAATCGCAGTATGTACATTCAATGACATCTTAAATGCAACGTTATTAATAGACGTAAATGTTATGTTATAAACACGACGCTATGTTATGAACACTACCTCCCAACCGAAATTTCGGGAGGGGCCCAGGCCAACTGGCTGAATTAACGCTCATTATACATGTATGACGCGAAGGAATCGTGCTTCGTAAAATAATTACGGAAAACTTTGGGCACATTTCGCTTACTAGTCGATTACGCAGTTTGAATTTGGAGTGCAAGTGAGTGAGGTAAGGCGTTTTGCGTCAGGCATGTTTTTGTGTCAGCCATGTGACCATAAGTAAATTACTTCCTTCAAAACAGAGTCGGTACTATCTATACATTTTTATGTCACCTCGTAAATTGATTTGTTTGCTGGATCAACAGCGAAAACTGAGACGAATAGTATTGCTCATCTTCATGAGCATTGCATGTCCGCCAACTGTATCTATACTTTTATGACTATCATAGATGAGCGAATAAGTAAACTCGTCGACGAGGTTTAACAATAGTACAAGCTGCATTGTAGTTTCAGGTTGTGCTCAGATTATAGATTCAGACAGGACAGATGTTCAGAGCAAGACGAAGTAATTGGAAGTACTGAGGAGGTGTTGCAGAAAGAATGTTTCTAGGAGCGAAAGTATCGGCGAGGGGACTTGTCGAAACGTCGGCTCCGTTTCCTGTTCAACGACGTGTCATCACTTCCAAGCTCACCAAGTGTACCTATCCGGAGAGGATACGGCGTCGTATTGATAACTCATATAAATACGCTACTTCAGCGCAATTCTGCGAATTTACAGTTGTGCCCCGACGCCCCAGTGTGACCTCTCGAAAGAAGAAGCACATGCCGCGAGAACGCAGAGACCTTCCTACTTAAAGACGCTAAAGCAAAGTTCCTTTCACTCCGTTTGTCTACATTAATTGCCATCATCATACCTACGATCGTGGTGACGATTTGATTGATTTATAGAAGGCGCGCCACTCATCTCTTGTCATATCTCGTACGTTCGCCCCACCACCCCTTCTCCTCCGTGTCGGCCACGTCGCCGCACGCGACAGCTCGCACCACGTCCTCCGCTAAACACGCCATATAGCACCCAGCCGCGTCTACGGGGAAGCGCTCCGGGAATCTGGTAATGGAAAAGTAAATGGCACAAAGAAGACCGCTTCATCAGCGCAGGGAGCGACCGCAACTAATACGCCGCCCCGTCGGTGGCGGGGCGATCATCGGCGGCCGTGTTGGTCGTGGCGGGGTGCACGTCGGAGTCACCGGGGGCGCCGCTTAGTCACGGCGTAGGCCGCGATGCTCCCTTCATCGCCCGGCGCACGTGCGGCAGGTGCTGCGGGACACTCTTTGTGCTGACACAGCTGCGGTTCGGCTTTGGTTGCGCGCTCGATTACGGCCTCGTTAGGGACCGGCTCCGGCTGCTGGTCTACCGAGGGCCCTTTTGTGCTCGGGGGCTGAGCCCCCGCACTACAACACCACCTCGAAACCCCGAGCACCGCGTCCGCGGTTGTCAGCGGCTTGTTGTTACACCGGCGCGGCGGCGACAGTGCTTGGCGGTCCCGGGACAAGTGGCTACAGGGGGGGTGCCTGCCCCGAAGGAGGGGCGGATCTCGATCTGGCGACCTCGTGTGTAGATTGCACTAACTGAGATCTGAGCTTCCAGCTTGGCAACGCCTCTCCGCCGGCTGCCGCTTTAAAGTCCTCCTCTTCATGTTTGGATGGCCTGCGAGCCGGCTGCTGCCTTCACAGTACTCCTTCCTCCTTTGAATTTCCTCTGTTTCTCTTGCAGAGTAACTGAAACACCAGGCAGCCGTATCACTTCATGGCTCGCATTCGGGAAGGTTCGCTGCACCCCCCCCCCCCCCTTTTTTTTTTATCCCAGGCCCCGTTGCCTCTTTGTCTTTAATAGAGCTGCTTGTGGGCTGCCGTCATGGAGGGGTTCTCTCCACAACTCGTCTCCTGGCATTGCTGGAGAAGAAAAGAAACAAAGAAAAAGTAAGGCAGAGAGGAAAGGAAGTGCAATCATATTACTCTTACAAAAGTTCGCGATGTTAACTTCACTTTGTTAAAAACTTGCCACAATGCGACACGGTGTTTCCATGTGGTTGGTTTTATTTAACCTAAGAAGCAAATATCGTGATACTACAATGAAGACGTTCCCTCTAACCATAACGTGGTTTATCTCGAGATAAACACACAAATAAACCATCACTTATTTGTCTTTATATTTGACTGACATCTGTTAAGTCACATCTGGGTTATCCGAAATCAGTGAAGGTGAACCTGGACCACTTTACAAATGAAATTGGACCCATATTTTGAAGGACAAGGTTGGAAAGCCCATGCGATGCACAGAAAACAATAGCGATTTAAGGCAATTTAAGTCCACACACAGTGAACGCACGGTTACGCCCAGCAACGGTTATTTCCTCGATGAATGAAAGAGCTATACATTAAGACTGCACTGAACTCGTGAGCGTCCGACAATCGTAGTCGAGACGCCCTGGAAAACAACGTTTGGAGTATAACATGTCCGGGCTGTTGTTGTCTGAGCGAATTACATATTGCACCTATATACGCTCAAGGATGTCGGTATTCGCTTTACGAAACAGCTGCTCGCGATCGCATTGTGCCAAGCATTGTTGAGAAGTCGGTGAAAATAGTGCACCGAACGGCGCTGGCGCAGCTGCCCGGAAAAGACATATTCAAGCCACGTCTACGTGCTTCGTCCGGTGAGAGACGCCTCTGCAGCCAACCTTACGTAAGTGTTTTTCTTTTTTTTCTTAATCTTTCATCGCACGAGCTCTCATTCGGTTTCTAAACCTATTTCTAAGCTGAATACGACAATATCAAAAACTCACGTTCCGTGCATAGCGTCGGGATACGACTGACATGACTGATATGTCGTGACATCACTTGTCATTTAACTAATCTCAGCTCGTCATTTACCTAATGATTAACGATAATGAAATCATGGTGGCACACACCTGCGCCCCACATCCAATACCAATACAGATGAAGCGATAACAGTGCAGCATTGTGTAATGATAACAGTGCTACAATGTGTGTACCCGCACTTCATATACAGCGAACGACGGGAAACAAACGTGGTGCATTACGGATTACGGACTTTCCATCTCACTAAGCCCACTGCGGTAGAGGTGACCTTATGAACCGTTTCTTCCGGCTAACGAGGTTGACATCCGCGTCAAGTGAAGAAGTTCAGCGACCGCCTTTCGCCTTCTCGTGCTACAATAGCTTAACGCTCATTCACGAATAGAGGGAATAAAACAGTTCAATAAAAATAAAAAAAATACAATTTAGGTAAGTCGTGACTGTGCTGAAATCAAGTGTATGTGGGTGTAGTAAATATTTGCGACAGAAAAAAATGAAGTATTATGTGATGGATGACCTATTTAGCTGAGTACCTGCGCAGTTTCAGCGCAAGGGCTGGAATATATGAAAAACTCTGCTGCATTCGGAGATACATGCGGATATTGTGCCCTTTATGCCAACAGGGGTTTATCCGGAATTTCGATATCGTATGGATGTCGCCCATAGTGTTACCAGAACGCGGGGGGATGTCGATACGTATATATTGGTTCGCTGGAAGAGTTTTGGGAACAGGGCGGTGTTGTGTAAATTCCTGCATGCCGAGCATATACGCGCACGTGTATAATAGATAGATAGATAGATAGATAGATAGATAGATAGATAGATAGATAGATAGATAGATAGATAGATAGATAGATAGATAGATAGATAGATAGATAGATAGATAGATAGATACTAAACTTTATCTATCTCTCTGTATATATAGTACATGGAAATTATAGCTGCCAAGCTGATCCAGCAGCGCTTTGTATAATTTAGGCTGTTCTGCGTCTTTTAGTTGTTATAGGGAAATCTGCACATGCTTACTACGTCTTGCCAAAATAGCACTGTCAGGCTTGAATGCTGCTAAATTGGAAACGTCACTTCAGTTTCGTGCTGGCGGGAGTAGTGATTGGCTTCGACTCGGTCGTTTCTGACAACGTTGGCGGTTGTGACAAACAACGGAAACGAACCTACGAAACCCTCCCAAGACATTTTTCGCACTCCGTTAGGCAGTATAGCTTATACGAGAGAGGCACGAGAAGGTACGTAACTGTCCTGACCAGTTTCCTAGTGCTGCCTAGAGGGTTTAAAGAAGTAAAATAAAAGAACGCGAATGAAGTTGATATGTCATTGGCGGCGGATCATTTCAGGGAGCCAGTAAACTGATTTTGGATTTCCAGCCTGTTTTAAAAGGCACCGCGCTTCACAGACATTGAATTTCCTCCAGATCTCGCGTACACAATAAGCCGAATTTACCCGCCGTCCTCGATAGCTTAGCGGCTAAGGTGTTATGCTGCTCAGCTCGGGGACGCTGATTCGATTTTCGGCCGCACTTCAATGACTGAAGCTATATATAAGGAACACTCGTATGCTTAGATTTAGGTCCCCAGGGAGTCAAGATTAATGCGGAATACACCACTACGGCCCGCCTCACAGTCTTATAGTTGTTTTGGTACGCAAAACCGCAGTACCAACATATTCATTCAGTCAAACTTTTCTGTCCTTTTCCTTTTAAATCTTTCCAGCAAGCCGACACGACTGACAGGAGGCGCGGGGACTGACCATGGACAGCCCATGGCTTACGGTTATCACTTTTGCATTCTTGTTCGGGTCCTCAAGCCTGGGGCACCCGCTAATTAAGTCATTCATGGCCAGCTCCTTCCAGGAGATGAAAACAGGACCTTACGGAACGGTGCTGGGCCGACAGGGCTACCACGACTCGTCGGGCCATGAGCGCTTCATTGCTTACACAGTGGACAGAGAAGGCCGCCGTCACGTCAGATACGACCCCTCTGTGAAAGCTATCCTGACTCACATGGAGCAGTCGGCCCTACCGTACAACCTACACTGGTTCAGGTATGCACACAAATAGGAACAATTCGGTGAAACGGCAGTGAAGCGCAGTGTACCGCTTATATCCGGTCTATGTGTGTCGTAAACTGCTGCCTGACTTCTTTTGCGGCACTTAGGACGATGACAGATCTTATAATCCTACCGACACAAATTTCTTACCGAAGTCGATAAAGAACAACAACAACAAACACACGAACACAACACACAATACCTGCACCAACTCCTTCACTCAAGGTGGGTGCATGCGGCCTAACAACGCTAATTTGATGACAATGCGTCTTCGCTCTTTCTTAATAAACGACTTATTGACGCGTGATAACATGGCTAGGAGGAAGCTGTGCACGTACCGCATACTTCTAGACTCTTACTACGGCGCTGGCTCATCAAACAATTGAGGCTGTGATTTTTTGAGACAGTAACGGTTGTTTTCTGCGCAACGATTATAATGGTGCTCTAAAGATCGCTTCGGAAAAGACTGCATATGACCGAGAAATTTACGGTAAAATAGTATTTCTTTCCTGACTAAGTAGAAAAACAATTGTGGTTCGTCAGGGCGCAAACTATAGACTTATCCTGTATAACGGAATCATTTCATGTGAAAGGTATATGTTGTGTTGTTTACTGAATGCAAATTTATCCGTTAATAATTTCATTCTACCTTTCTCTGTAACAGGTCGCTGCCGATTCCTGCTTTTGGTCTGTCTTCATTACAACTTCTCCCGCGACTCCACCAGCCATACCTGTGTCTTTTGAATCCTTGCGGTACTGACTCGTACTACAAGGGTGATCAGTACATGAGAATGATGCACGGGATCGCTTAGGACTACATCGCACGCCTACCAGCGAGAGATTATTGATATCGTTGGGTCGCAGCATCCAGCGTTTTTTCTTGCTGCTGTTTTACACATAGCTAACAATAAAAACAGAGATAAATACAGACACGATTTATTGGTTTCTTGTTTCCTCACTACGCTTGCCTGGAGGATTCAGTCGGGAAGCTGAGGGCTGCTCGTTACGACGCCGCAACACTTGAATATTTTATAAAATTCTCTAGATAAACCAGATACGGATCAACAAATTTTTCTGAAATATTCATGTCAAAGCAAAAAGAAGGAAAAAACGAAGAAGAAAATATCCTGAATATCTCACGAACTGTGGGAATCGGGGTCATGCGAAGGAGCTAACCAGGAAATTGACTATGACGAATTAATTAGGCACTCAGTCCAACTACTACGAGTAGGCTCAAGGTTTTTGTGAAAAGCCTCTCATGAGTATGCTAACTAGGAACGTCGACAGCACCCTGGCGACTGGATGGTACCTCATGGTGTGATGTAACGTTGGAAGTCCAAAGCACAGACAAAGCACAGACATCTGTTTTGTTGAAGAAAAATGCACTAAACGGTGCGTTGATGTGCTATCATAAACGTCGTTCATCAAATATTCCTACGAGACCGAGCAAAGTTGCACAAAACCATACCAAATTGTAGCAAAACATATGTATTGTTATGATAGTGGTTATCGCACATTATAAGCGGAATTCACGTTACGCAAGGACCACCATAATAAATGCTGGTGCAACAGTTTTTGTTTCTTTTTACTATACTTTCCGGGCGGGAGAAGCAGCCGTGACCTAGTTATTTAAAGGTGAACATTTGACAGAGATCTGTCTGGTTGGGACGAAATTAAAGGTGAAAACAGGGGGACACCAACCAAAGCACCGCTGCTGTCTGGTGCCCTCCAGTCACCCCTGAAGAAGAGTCCGAGTGGGACCCGAAACGTCGGGTTTTTTATTGTTTAGAAGTAAATTGTACTTTTAAATGATTATAGTTTGGTTGGTGTCCCCCTGTGACCTAGTTAGCGTGCTTGCTTGGCACCTCGAGGGCCCATATTCGATACCGCCCTATAGCTTGGTAGGTTTCGGGTGTGTCTGTATGCTTGTTACATCTACATTTCAATCGCACCCTGCTATAAACCGTGTTCCTTTCCTGTCTTAAGAGCGGATCTCTTTGAGCTGGCTGGCATGTGTCAACCACGAACACAGAAGTGCCGGCCGATCCTGGAAGCAGTGCACCTGGGTGAGCAGTAGAAAACTTAAGGTGCAGCTCAAAGGGCGCCGTATGTCAATTTACCGCCGTCCCGGCGTATCGTATGCTATTTTAGTTTGTCATTGGCTGGCGTTGGTTGTGTAAGATTCAAACACCTGCGGCGCATCCCTCGTACCGTGGGACGAGCATTACCGGTATGAGCCACAGGTGATTGCTGTGTCGTTAATCGTGACGTAGATGACGAGTATATCACGTTAGTGATGTAAATATCAGCGATTCATGTTCACCGTACATTTGTACCCTATACCGTGCAAATATTCGGGTATATCAGATGAACGAGACGACTAGGAGAGCACTGAGACGTAGGCGGCTAGATAGATAGATAGATAGATAGATAGATAGATAGATAGATAGATAGATAGATAGATAGATAGATAGATAGATAGATAGATAGATAGATAGATAGATAGATAGATATGGTCAAAGTGATTCAAGTTTGCCAAAAAATGCTTCCTCTTTAAAAGAAAGCGCTTACAAGCGCGAGACAACGTTCCAACGTATTTTGAGCTTGTTTGAACTTCCCGCGTTAACATGAATTGATGTCTTGCTGGAGATTACTATTGTAAATTACGTAAGTAACAAGCAATACATAAAAAAACGGTTAACTTGAGTAGAAAAATAAACAATAACCTTCTACCGGCTTGCTTTTAGCTCATGACCTCAAATATTCTCAACTGCATTGCTCCACTGATCTCCACTAGGGCAACTTAGTGGAGGTCAGTGCATTGCTCAAATCTCCGAGGCGAGCTGCACTCCTATGGAACCCTCGCAGATGGCAGCACCATAGCACATAACAAACTCGCTCGCGCCCAGCGATGTTACGATTACGGGCTTCGTAACAGGATAAACTGGCTGCCGTTACCGCATCTTCCTGTGCCAGTTTCTTCGATGGCGGAAAGTGAGCTGAAGCGTATTTGCCTGCGACCCAGAACTTGGCCCAGCGGCAGACTCTTGTTCTCGTAACCCACTTGAGCCGTCGCATGGAGGTGACATCGTGACAGATTGTGCGTGCGGGCTCGCTGTGCGAAACCGGTGAAACCATGGAGGACCAGGATCTAGCGATCCTGTGTTTCCAGCACTGCGAGAAGCGTGCCAACGTTCTGTGTCTGCGTTTGCCGAAGTGTTGTCCTATCTGTGGCCTGGAGCTCGAAGATGCCGAACTGCGAGTGCCTCCGTTCAGGATACCGTACCCTTTCAGAAACTCGCAGAAATCCCCGTGCTGTGTCGTGATCAAGCCGTCGAAAGGCGACTTTCTGCAGTAAGTGTAATGACCCATTTCTGTCCGACTGTGCGCGTCCCGTGCGCGCTTTGTCACACTTGCGCGCCGTCCCTTATGACTCCTCGTAGTGTTACTCGAATCCTGCTAAGCTTGTACGCCTCGCGCCACACGCTGGCTCCGTGTTACGTTGAACCGTTGGCTGGGAACAAATGCGCATACTTTTCGATGACTTGCACGACGATCAGTTTGTGGTGGTCCAAAGAAAAGTGCTGCCGCCTCACGTAATCCATCCTTTCTTCCTTTGCAGTTTGTATTCGAGCTCACTGGATCTACACACAGGGGTGACGGACTCCAAAGGTAACAAGAAATGACATGAGGTGTTAACTACAGCTCTGTCAAACCAACTCTCCCAGTGATTCGTTCCTATGATGCTTGATTCATGGGTCATGTTGTTCAAGCTAATCTCATACCATCTCGCCGCCGTTCACGGTGCATGTATTAATGTCACTGTGTTGCGCGCGATGCGAGTGATCGATATTGAGGCAAGTTGTAGCGTACTGCTCACTAAGAAAAGTTTTTTCGAAGCTCTCGGATGTAGGCCTTCTATTTTCGATCTTTATCAGGTCAAGTTCACGAGTACGACAAGGAGGGTCTCAAAGTTGCCAAGCAGCCAAGCTGGTCCCAGTGCATTGCTGTGCCTGTCATTACGGACGAAGGTACAGCATGGCATGAGTTTTGGGACTACACTTTATCTGTCACCGAAAGCCAGGATGCCTGGGACAGCAAGCGGTAGGTTGTTATGCCTGCAGTGTTTTCCTCATTTCCTATCTATTAGTCGGTCGTTACTGCATTGGCCTCCCATTCAGTATATTTTAGAGCGAAGAATTCTCTGCTTCATTCCAGGCACTTTGTGGGAAGCAGGTTCCTGCCTAACGTCATTGTTGGTTCCTTCCATTTACAAAAAACATCCATGTCTGACAGGACATCTTGTCTCCTTGCACAGCATCCCAATGCTGCAACCATAAGGCCGATATCATACATATGCTTCTGTTATGCCACACAGCTACTGAGATGGCTTGTGCGTGTATCACGTGCCAGTTATTGTGGTTCACTTGGGGAGGCTAGCACTTTAGGATGCTCTTCCCATATTTCCTAGTGCCTTCCTTGTGGTAGCTAGCACTACGTGAAAGGTGGCAGTGTGTTAGTTTCATGATCAGCATAATATGAACAGATCCTTTGCAAGAGGGCAAAGTTTGCTTTTACATTGGCCGCAAAGCGGAGACATAGGTACATATGACTGTATGACACTTTTGTTGCAGACCATGTCATAAACCATGTTTGTCCTCTTTACACCTGCCCAGTGCCCTGTAGAACCCAGCACTCCGCATCTTATAATGTTATGCATAATAGGTAGAGTTGACATTGTACCATCATGTTCATACAATATCAGTGGTTACAGCCTAACCGAGACGTATCGTGTCTCAAGGGCATTACAAAACATTTGCTATATATAGCAAGCTTTTTCAATATTTGATGCATCCATTCTTTCCCTTTGCACAGCTGTGACTGTCTCCATGGTAACACAATGCAGAACCTCAACCTGAATAGTTGAATACTTGGAAAATGCCTTGCACAACATCATTTCTCGCATTGTGGGCATCTGCATAATTTTCTTCACGTCTTATTCATAAGTGCTATGGCAAGCTTTGCCATAAGACGGTTTAAAAATCTGTTAGAAGCTTTCAAGTAATAAACATATTAGAGCTCGGCAGTGCCAGGGCCCCACTGGTATATTTTTCGGGGGACCAGAGAAGAAGAGTGTATAAATAGAGAAAATAGAACCTCCGATGCAAATTTTTTTCACACAGACATTTTTTAGTGACAAGTGGAAAATGCCACGTGCCAGAGCGCATACTATAACAAAGTTGTTTATTGGTCAGATGTCAGGAGTGTGAGTACATTGCGAAGTGCAAGTAGATGGCACACATATGCAGGTTATCTGGGACAAATTAAATTGGACTGGTACCATTTCATGGCAAAAAGATGGGAAAATGTAACAAACTGAGAATGTATCAAGGAAGGTTTATCATAGTTTCTTGCTACATTATTTTTGTAATTGCACTTGCCAGTAAGAATTGAATATTAAAACTGGAGGACTTGGATTTGTTGTGATGCTAAGAAGGTACCACGAGGACCCAAGTTTACAATGGGCTGAAACTGGAAGATTTTGCTGTGGGGGGGGGGGGGATGTGGGATGCCTCACATCTTACACTATGTCACTACGTATAAGCTTCCTTCTGATTATAATTTCATGCCCGTTTACTTTCTCTCTAGGTACGACGAAAAGGAGCACAACTGCTACTCCTTTGTGATTGCCTTCCTGCGGAACCTACAGATACCACAGCTTCGACCGTCACTGAAGGACAAGCTGACCTTTTCTTCCGATTTCCTTGTTCCACAAACAAAAAATGTTGCCCGGTACATTGCACTTTACAGAAAGCTCTTGCAAGATGGCACGTATGTTAAGCGATGTGAGCCCTATCGAACTCAGACTTAACATTTGTTCAGCAAGGACAAGGAGCACAGACCAGAATACGGACAGAGATGATTTTCCCCACCATTTTACTTTGCCCATTTTCTCATTTTCAATCCATTATTATTACTCATTGTGCAGCATTAAGTCAAGCTACATGTACTGTTAACATTTGTGTAGTGCTCTCTCTTGGTATTTACTATATAGACTTCTGAGGGTGAGTGAACAAAGACAATTGAACTTAATGAGCATGGATTTCGAAAGGCACAACTGGTATTTAACCGAACAAACTATGAGCGTGGATCATAAAGTGAAAGTGGACTGTACATAAATTCACCGCTTTATAAACATGTGTAAATATTAAAAAGCTGGAGAATAATCTGTTTACATTAACCATGTTAAAAGTGGACAAGGAAAATGGCCACTTAGAGGGACCCTGTACCTCAAACTATGCACATTGTTTATATTGTTTGTTTGCTAACTATAGGTAGTGGTGATAAGGGTAGCACTAGCGAAAGCAGTGAAGTGAAAGCATTAGATATACTAATTTGCTCTTGAAATTTGCTCTCTGTGTGGACTGCAGCACCATCCATCAGCATTTTTTGGCAGCACATGTGACACAGAGGCATGTACCTTAAAGGGATGCTAAAGTGGAAAAAAGAACAACAAGATCTTTCTTGTCCTTGTAAATTTCCCTTCGCAATAGCAGAGGTATCGCAGTTGTAAGGACAAGATATTTGGGAAGCTGCAAAAAACACACAAAATGAAAATACAGGTGCATATGCTGCTCAGGCTTTTGCACCAATACGCATGATGTCATAGATTGTTGACAGCATCTGCTAAGGCCTATGTCATCATTTATTGTCAGGAAAGGTGTAGATCACATTCTAAGGAAGCCGGACACATCTTTGAGAAAACTGGAGCAAGTTTGGCAAAAATATTAGAAAAAGAAATGGGACCTATGTTGTCATAAGGCCCAAGTTTCGGCATGAAATTAAGAAGTGAAGCTTTGACACTCATTTTCTCTTCTATAATATCGAACATAAAATGTAAAATTAATGGCGATAGTATTTTGAGATATAATCTATCAGTCTAAACCACTTCACTCTGTCATCTTAGTGTCTCTGTAAGCGGTAGGTGTTGACTGGTAGGAAATAAAGAATACGTTGTGCATGCTTACAGACTATGAGGACTTTAAAAGTATGAGCATATTTTATTGTTGTAGCTGTAAAAAGACAAACTTTTGCACTGCAGTTTAATTTTTGGTCCAGCTGACATAATTGCTATCCATCAACCCAAACAAACTACAGCATTACAATGCATTTTTGCATCAGGGTAAAAACCATTTATTTCTTTATGACAAAACTCTGGACTTGTCTGGACTCTCTGCCTAGTTGTGTTACCTATTGTAGTCTTGAGCTGTCGGCATTAATGGCTCATCTGGTTTTTTTGACCCACAGTAGACATGCTATGAAAAAGGTGTAGTGCTAGCTTGTGGTAATGAAGCCATGATGTGCACATTGGATCCAGTAATGTAATGCGTGGGCCACTTTTTGACAGGAAGCAGTGAACCACGTCACTGTATCCGTTAAAGCTTTAAAGGATATGCCAGATTTCATTGTGTGCTTTTGTTTTCAATGAGCCAGTTTTCAAAATTCTTATTGCATCTTCTCAGGATGATACAAGGAGCACTTCATAATATTTAAATTGGAAGGCAAAATTTGGGTGCAGGTCCTCTTTAAGCTTTCCGTGCCATTTTCACCATCCATACAGATGTGTTGACTCATTTAAGAAGATATATGCATGTCTGTAGTTCTCGAAACTTTTGCTTTGTCTCATTTAGCTCTTCTTTTTTACGGGAAGTTATACAAAGAAATCTTCCTGTGTTGTTGCTTGGGGTCTGAAGCACAATTCTTCAGGGCTCTTTTGCTTTTAGTCATTGTTGTACGGTGATTTTAATTTTTGTGTTGCCTCTGCTTTGCGCACAGCAGTTAAAGCAGAGAAATTGGTGCTTTGAGGATGAAACACATTTTGTTGTGCATAGTTACAAAACCATGTGTAATGTTGAAGAAAGGCTTCCAGTGATTGCTTTTACATTTCATGTGGGAAAAGTTCTCAGACTACTATTCTTACTTCCCGGTGTGCTTATATTTTATTCATATACACCAACATATTGTCACTATACAAATTTGTTTGTCATTGCTGTCATTGTTAGCATATATGGATATGGTAGACCATAGTCTGCACTTGGTGTTTAGTCCATTGGGGCCTATTATGGCATAAAATATGTAAAAAGTAGGGGTGTGAGAATACTAAATGTTTTTAGTATAAATCAAATTCAAATTGAATACGAATACCTAGCTTCGAATATCAAATGTCAGAACACTAATGTGCTTCAACTAATAATTTATTGACCACATAATTATATTAAGAAGATAAAGCAATAAATGCTCAATGCAAAATATATTACCTTCAGAAGACACTCGCTAATCTCACTTATTATATTGTGACTGTTTTGGTGAAATATTGCTGCATAAAGTTCGGGGTAACAAATGACCTGCAGTGGTAGCTTAGCACTTAAGTGTTGGCCGGCTAACCTCATGGTCACAGGGTAAAATCCCGTCCATGGTGGCCGCATTTCGATGGTGGCGAAATGAAAAAAAAAAAAAAAAAAAAAAAACCACTCGTGTACTTAGATTTAGGTGCACGTTAAAGAGCTCCAGCTGCTCAGTATGGTTCCAGAACCCTTCACAAAGAGGCATGTCTCATGATATTGTGGTTTTGGTATGTAAAACACCAGCAACTAATATAAAGTGGTCACAAATAAGGGTTATGGGCTATCACAAAGGAATGTTAAGTGTTACACACATAGGGTTACCACCTTTTCCCGAACAAAAGATCATTGAGAAGGCGGGGGCTAATACAGGAGGTTGAAATTATGTTAATAGATAAAAAAGACAGACCTCAAGCTTTTGACACCCAATGACCACAGTAACGTATATGTACAAAACTAGTCTGCTAATTTGCATGAAAACACCAATGAATGGAATAACTATGCCCTTCAGCCACCATAGAATAACATTTGTGCTGAAAATCACTGGGTTTCACATTGCTCTGAATGTGCTGTACTGAAAAGTGACTGTACATACTTTTCCCATAAAGAGCTCCTTGCGTCTGAATCCTCCAGATGAGTGACATCATGTACACAGAGGTCAAAAAGTATATATTGCAATTTGTTGGCCAAGAAAATCGGCCAATGACGACTGGTCTTAGGTACACACTGGCAACTGGCCCGTACTTTAAAAAAAATCTTTGGGCTGTTCAAAAGCCGTGCAGGTGGCGACCCTATCCACATGGCCAGGCTACCACAGTGCATTCTGAAGAGCTCCTGTGCAAGGATACAGCTGCAAATGCCAGGGGAGCACATTTTAAATGGCTCTGAGCTTAGTACACAAGCATGGTTACATGAGGTCCAACAGTGCTGTTGAGCACATCGTTGAACGAAGTTGCTTATCATGATAGTGAATGTTGGCAATGACAAGTCATTCATACTGCTGCACTCGTCATTGGCTACCATCATGCGGGTGTGCACTACCAATGCTTACTCACATAGGTATTGCCTGTCTCTGCACCTTTTGTAAACACAGAGGTATCGCTCATTTTTGGCACAGTGAGTGCATTGCGTATTCAATCTTTTGGAATATTTAACCACCTCAAATATCTGAAAATTTTGAATACCTCATTCTCAAATAAAATGTGAATATTGAAAATGTAACATTCAGTTAATATTCAGAACATTTGAATATTCGCACTCTCCCAACGAAAAGCTTTTTTTTTTATGTAAGGCACATCCACTGTATAGCTCACCAGAAAGGGAACTTGAATTGGATGTTTATTACTTGTTATTTTAGCCCTTTCGCATGCACGTGAACACTAAGCTTAAAACAGGCTCTTTTAGAAGTTTTAGTGGAAGTTACCAACATGAATTTTTTCTGACATTTATGTGTTTAGAAAGTGATGTATGCTAGTTTGATTGCTGCATTTAGACTACGTGGTGTGCCTGATTGGAAAAAGGTGGTATTCTGCTAAGTGCTTGTGTTAAGGTGATAGATTTACTGTAAAGATATGGAATGCATTAATTTCTGTCCTGTACTTTGTACAGTCATGGCTCACACTTCTAAAGAAGGTCCTTGATTACCGTTAATATATGTTCAAATCACAGCAGCCCGGTTTCTGATATGCAAATGGTTGTGGTGTCACTTGAATCGCTTTCATGGGATGTATATAGCAAAGTGTCAAGTTGCCTCCTATATTTTTGATAGCTGACATATTGTAAATCACTTCTTCATATTCAAATATGTTTACTGTCAATAAAATCCTCTATTTTTTGTAATACTGCACATGGTGGTTGTTTATTTGTACCAGAGTCCTCGAGGGACTCTGCTTGTACTGGCACTGCACTGTGACATTTTGAAGCTGTTGCTAAATGAACACGAGGACTAGGTAATACAGCACCAAGTTGCCATGGTACTGGCCAACTGCCCTGAACTTTTCATGAAGTTTACATCTTCAAGCTCATTCTACTCTTTTTTATGAATGTTTCATTCAATTTTTATGAAGAATAAGTTCTGTTTGAGAAGTTTCAGTCACCAGGTTTCCGGCTGTACATTTGCGCGTGGTTTTTTTAATTTTTTGGTTCGAGGTGTATGTTCGAGAACACACTGAAATCTCTGACGTCACACCATTGTGCCGAAGTTTCCGTGTTTCCTGTGAGTTATTTTGGCCTTCATTAATTCATATTTCTGACGATTTACTTTATGCAGTGAAAGTAGGGAGCTTTGGAAGGAATGCCACACCAGATGGAATTCATTATTGCTTCAACTTGAATAAAAAGTTTGTGACCTGGAAGTGAACTGTTTAGCCAGCGTCAAATATATAAGATCCACTTTATTCGTGATTTTCAGGGGTTGAATTTGATGGGTACTAACACATGAAAAGGCAACACACCTGCTACGAAGAGTGCCGTAATAGAAGTCTCTGGATTTCCTTTGGCCACGTGGTTGTCTAAAGCACACAAAAAAGCTTCATTGCCGGTGAGCCAACATCAGACAGGGCCGCTGCGGCCGGGATTCGAAACCGAGACACCGCACTGTGCAGCGCAATGTTACAGCCTCAGAGCCAGAGTGGTTAGCGCTGAGGTGAATTTGTACACGTTACCGCAGAAGTCCTTTTGTGTAACTTTGTGGGAAGGCAATTCTTCTGTAATTATCGTTATTTATTCTGGTTTATTGAGATGCAACGACCATTGGAAAGCGGCAGCTGGTCTCCTTAAGTAAGCACTTTAATAATAATAATAATAATAATAATAATAATAATAATAATAATAATAATAATAATAATAATAATTTCTAGTGTTTTACGTCCAAAAATCACGATATGACTATGCGGGACGCCGTAGTGGAGGGCTCCGAAAATTTTGACCGACTGGGGTTCTTTAACGTGGACTGACATCGTACAGTACACGGGCCTCAACATTTCGCCCATATCGAAATAGAGTCACCGAAGCCGGGATTAGTCTCTCGCGACCTTCGGATCAGCAGCCGAGTGCCATAGCCACTAGAGCATGGGGGCGGGGCAACGATGCAAATCGGCGAAGGCCAAAAAGGAACAAAAAGGGGTGGGGTGGAGTGGGATATATGTGTGAGTTCTTCTCAACGACACTAGATTTTATTTCCAGATAAGCGGAATAGGGAGGGGGTTGTTCAACACCCCTTTATATATCTACGCACATTTGTTTGAATGAGTGCGTGTATACATACCCAATGACCGGATATTACATTACCATTATGCATTATGACTCACTTTCCTCATCAGCATCAATGAACCGCCCGTGTCCCACCGCAAATTTGTAACCTGTCTCCATTCAGACATCGGGTTAGAACGAGGTGCATTTTTTAAAATATGAAACTCTCTTCTTGTTGGTGTGTAGAAAAAGACGGACTGAACAAGGCGGACCTTCATTCTGTGACAATACGCGAAGAAACTTGGAATGGATTTTATTTCTCCAGGTTTAAGGTGAAGTTACAGAGACCTTAGGTTGCGCAGGGCTGCGTCTCAAACACAAACCATGGTCCCAATTAAGATAGCCTACTTGCGCTAAAAATCTTCGTAAGAGAATATTTCAGCCATTCCTGATGCTGGACATATCATTAGCGAACGCGGCCAGCCTGTGGCAATAGCCTATGGCAAATCGCACTTACGGAAGAACAACTTTGTGAATTCTGCTCCACAACTAGCGACAGGGAACGCATACATGCGCACTCCGTTTCGTTCAAAAGTCAGTTCATGTTTCTACAATAAGTTCGTGCGTATCTAGCATGTTTAGTTCTTTTGATCTGTCAGTGAATGCCCGTGGTGCGCCATTTGCGCACCTCGTGACGCGGTCGTAGCGAATCCGGTCGCCTGTAAAGTTGGCTTCTGCAAATATCACGCCGTTTAGGCAGGAAAGTACCCTTGCGGTTAGTGATGCTCGTTTTTGTTTTGTTATAGTCGTATTCGTGCGTTGTTTACTGGCAAAGCTTTGGTTACTTTATAACAATTTTATCGTAGAAATTTAGCTAGGAAAATGACGTTAAGATGTACTCGCTGCATCTAGACAACACGGACCACCACTTGAACTTTGGAATAATGCAGAGTGTGGTAGCATACGCATAGTCAACTTCAACGATATGGAAATATGGAAAGTTCACAACTTTTCATAACTAAGTTAGTAAAACATTGAAAGACAACAGTAACTACAATTGATACTTTGAGCTCTGTTGTTTTTCTTCAGTTCTGTTTATTGAAAACTGGGCGAATTAAGAAAAAGCACCAAATTTCTTTCTTTCTTGTCGTGTAGGAGTGTCCCAACCGCGTAGCGCACAGCGCGCTAAGCGAAACTCTGGGCTAATTCTTGCCAGCTCACTGGACGATGTCATAACCGCGTTTAGCTTTGCAGTAGAGGCGGCTCGATGGTCCTGCGCGGCGGACTAGGCAAGTCTTCCGAGACTGGCAGAATGAGGTCGCAGGTAAACTAAACGGGAGCTCACTGCCAGAATGCCAAATGCGGACTCGGCAAGAACGAAACTGTCGCTCCGAGGCTAGAACGACGCGCCAGTAGGCTCCGCGTTCACCGCGGACGCAGAGTGAGGGGCCGTACTCCTCTCCCAAGGCGCGTCATCCGCAGCGCCCCCTCGCCGCGTTCTCTCCCGCGGCTCTGCTCCGCGGATCAGGCCCGAGAGAGTGGGGCTCTCGCGCACCCGGTGTATTATCGGTGCCGTTGCGTGTGTGTTTTGGGATGCGAACCGGCCGCCCGCACTCGGAGGATTCCTGCCGCGGCCCCACGACTGGACTCTGACGGCTTCCCCCGTGTCGCCAAGAGGGGAGCCGAGAAGAAGCTCGCAGAGAGGAATCCGATGAGAAGACTGGAGCGGGAGCGGCCAGCAGCGCCGAGCGCCGCCGCGGTGGGCCTCTTCGATCCCGTGGCTTCTCTGCTGCTCCTCCGTCGTCGACCGCACCGATGCGCGCCGCCGGGCCGGCTTGCCGCTGTGCGCGATTGAACCGACGACTCTGAACGAGATCCAGAGAGGAAAAGAACTGTGCTTTAGCCGAGTGACGTGCCTGTTCTGCCTTCTGCAATCTCCCCTTTTCGCCACAGGCTCGCTGCTGCTTTTCGTTTCCTCGGCCGCCTCCCCCCCCCACCCCCTCTGCTCGGCGTATCCTCCCCCCTTTCCCCAACTTTTTCCCGCTCGCGTTGGTGTGTGCGGTGCTCGTACGACGACGATGGCCCGTCGAGATCGGCCGGCAAGACCTCGCAAGCCCGCGACGCCGCGACAGCATCACCATCCCGGCGGTGCGTTCGGGAGCCGCGCGTCGACCCGTGGAGCGGCCACTGCAGCGGCGGCCTCCGGCGGCCTGCCCGAAGGCGCTAACCCTCGTACCGAGCTCCGGCGCCGCTAAGCCTGTGCGAGCCGCGGTCACCCGTCGGCCGTCAGCGGTCGCCGCCCGGCGGGAGTCGGGCCTGACAGAAGACGGCCCTGCGGGCCGACCACCGCTACCGGGACTCGAGGGGAAGCCGCGCCAGCAGAGTGTACGCTTTTAGGCCTGACTGAGAAGAGGGGGGAGGAGGAGGCGGCTCTCCGCCGTTTTGTGTTGTTTATTTCCGCCCCGTCAGAGACCCGTGGCCGCGGGGGCGACGTGCCTGCCGAAGGCTCCCGGCGGCCGCGGTCCTCTCGTCAGCGTGTCCGGCCGGCGGTACTTGCCCCAGAGCACGGCCGGTGGCGCACGAACGGTGCGGTGACATGGCAAGCTGGCGTCGGGCCGGGGACTGACGCGTCCCGCCGACAGCCTCAGCCGCCGGGCCGGGAGCGTCGCGTCGTCGGGCGCACCGTCGGCGTCCGTCTTCCGCGGGGTTCCAAGACGCCGCTGGGACGCGGCCCTGTCATCGCCACCGGCTCGCTGAGCGCAAGCGGTGGCGAGCTGTTTTCGGTGCTGCAGAAACATGGCTTCGTCGGCAGCCAGGCCTAACATGGGCGTCGGTTCGAGCGAGCCGCAGCAGTGCCCATCCGAGCCCGAAGAGGAAGCCAGTCCGACGTCGGCCACTGGCGCTGAGGGCTCCTCCCAGCAGCAGGACGAACAGCAGCAACAGCAGCAGCAACAACAGCAACAGCCGGAGTACGAAACAGGCCACGGCCACTACTTCACCAAGCGGACTTTCCACAAGCCCACGTACTGCCATCACTGCACCGATATGCTCTGGGGACTCATAGGTCAAGGGTACATTTGCGAAGGTAGGTGTTTGCCTATACCCACTCTTGAATATTAGAAAGCAGACCGCCGCTCAAGACGCCGCGCATTGCTTCAATCTACTCGTGGAGGCAGCTACGTTGCAGCGCCAGTCGATTATGGATGTCCTGTCTAGAGCATACGTAATGTCGAGATCTTGTGCTAAATAGACTCCCTGCCCCGAAGAACACGAAAGCTTAGTATCTCAACAAGCGCCATAGATCGCCTAGGATAACACTCGTCGCTGAGAATAGTTCTCATGGAGACCAAATCAGTACCTCCGACCGTTAGGCCTAGGCGACACGATGAACCCATGCATTCAACTAATTCATTCATTAGTGAATAACTTGTCCTGTTTCTTGTTATATTGCTTCGTGCACTGAATTCATATGCAGGAAAAAGAGATCTTCCAACTAGTACTCTTTTTTTTTTTCTCATAATGACGTTAACTAATACACTGAAGATCGGAAGACACTTATGTGGTTGGACTCTCAGCTATATGGATTTCTGGTCTCACGTTCACGGCGTGTGCAAGGACAGTACATGCTCAAGGAAAGGTATGGACAAGTATATGCAGAGCGCACAACGAGCGTTGATGGATCCATAGTTTAGGTTTACTTTTGTCCGAGAAAAATACTGCCTATGTTTTAAAATGCCTACGCTAGGCCCTATAGCACCACCATATTACTCTTTGAACACGTTTTTGACTGAGGACGGAAACGCCCGCACGAAAGTGAATAACTTCGTATTAAGTGAACCGTCAGCGCACACATTTCTCCGTGTTCCATGTTTATGATGTCGAGCATTGTGTCCGTGCCTGAATGTGAGGTCTCTGGTCTATTTATATGAAAACCCTCTCGGACCATCTTTTTCTGAGCAGCATTAAAGATCCTATCTCTCTTTTATTCCCCGAGGTTATTATCTCTCGAGGTACTTCGAAGCTTGCAACGCTTTAAACATCGAAAGAGTAGCAAGGGCTTCGCCTTTATCTGCCCTTAGATTAAGGAATCAATGGAAAAAAACGTGTGAGAACTTGCTAATCACAAGCTTTAACTGATCAAATGGTTCTTATCTTTCTTCAGCATTACATCCGCACATCAACAACACGACCGCAGTCCCGGGCGGTCCGCTCGCTATCGTGGAAGTTGGGGTCCCTCCCCTCCCCCTCCCCCTCTTACTACGCGTGCACACACACACACACACACACACACACACACACACACACACACACACACACACACACACACACACACACACACACACACACCACTCACTCACTCACTCACTCACTCACTCACTCACTCACTCACTCACTCACTCACTCACTCACTCACTCTTTTCAACGTTTGTTTGTAAACCATGCTGGCGTCATCGAAAAGTTTCGAACGTTTGAGCCACTGCATACGTATTAGGGTAAAATGTTACTTGCTCGTCGTCCAAAGTTTGCTCACTGTTTTGCACCCACGCTGCCAAGAAAATAGACTTCAATGTATTCGCTTGCCAGCGCACGCCGGTCCTTCGTGGACACTTGTCGGCTCAGCGTCTTTCGTAGAAACGTATGGCCTCGTTATGCAAATGAGCACGTTGTTTTTCTTAAGGAAGCCCAGCAAAGCATACCCAGCATATAAATTTAACGCGACAAAGTATCGACTACGCTTGAAATACAATGTTTCTCCTGTATACCACCGTCTTCCCAAAGACATAGAAAGGGGAGAGGGGAGGGAAGCTGGGTAGGTTGGTGCAAAAATGCGTCCTGTCGCTACTTCCTGTTTTTGTCGTCGAATGAAATGATTATCCGCCGCTTTTCAAGAAAAATCACCGTTGTTTCGTGGTTTAAGCTTCTCGCTTGGCGATTTGCGTGATCTTAGAGCGATCTGTGTTCTTTCATTTCTGCTTTGTACAGTAAATAACTCCCTGCACTAAACCTTTTCTTCTGTGCTGTATGGGTTGACTTTTCTTTATCACACAAACTTTTTGGCTGTCCCCACGAAAACCGCCGTGAAACTAAACGCGCAGCGATGGTTGCCACTAATTTAGACCTCTTGGGGAAAATAGGATTCTGATGCGTTCCTATTTCCCTTCTCAGAAATTTGACTGTCCCCGTCTCGTTCCTGTTTATCTTACGACCTCACTTTTCTGTTTATCCTCTGCTCCTTTCCCTCTTGCGCCGGCAGGTGTCGCGCCCCGGCTTGCGGCAGTAAATATGTATACTGCAACTCTATAGGGCAGCAGCCATCCAGGTCTTTGCCTCATTCTGCTACGCGTGGTAATAATAATAATAATAATAATAATAATAATAATAATAATAATAATAATAATAATAATAATAATAATAATAATAATAATAAGCTTGAAAATTCCCATGCCCTGTAATTTTTCCGATAGGTTTACTTTAATACGCGGTAAAGTTTGCTCAGCAAACCATATTGAATTACAAGAAGATCAAGGAACCACTGGATACACTTATGAATGCTTGCTTTTGACTCGACGGTTCCAGAAAAGCTTCTAAAATTGAACGCAGGTTTTATCTCATTTACTTATTGATCGCTAGCTTTCGTCAAACCTTAATGCCCGAAACCGCGACCATTGGGTACGCGACTACCGGGCAAGAACCGTGCGATATACTTCACACCATTAGTTGTTCCGAGCGCGTTATAACAGCGAACTTGAATATGCTGATGCTCTGGAAGTGTTCGTATACTTATGGGTCACTTGCACCGCCGGTTTGCGTAGCAGATAGCTCGCAAGAAAAAAGAAAGTATTTCTGCACGCTCACCGTCACTAGGAACAATGCTCTCACCTTGGGCATAGAGGTCGTCATGTGACAATCTTGAAGCCTATTCATAAAAAAAAAAAAAAAAAAAAACTTAAAGGAGAGAATCATGGGAAACGGGCCTCGGTCTCGTGGTAGGCAGGCGGTAGAATAGTGCACGTTCAAGCGCCACTAAATGTTACCAAGTCCAAACAACACCGAGCAGTCCGGCAACTATGGAGGTCCTAGTCCCACCCGAGAGGCAACGCGCACTACCGTCAGAGGAGGTTGGCTTGCCGGGGCTACTGCAAATCACATGGCGCCGCCTCCTAGCTCTCTTTATTTCCTCCATGGAGGTGATTCTTTCTCAGCCATGGCTCTGGTGCTTTCACTGATGTTTTAGGACATGCGGTTGACAGTATTAGTATTTGGTTTGATCAAGACAAAGAAGAAGAAAAGCAAGTAGGAGGAGGAAGAAGAAACACCGATAAAGAAAGGGGAAGTAAGGATGAAGAAGAAGAAGAAGAAGAAGAAGAAGAAGAAGAAGGTGGACGATGTGGAGGAGAGAGGAGGCAGCACAATCTAACTTACTCTGCGAATGTGTTGCGTGTTCTGTGCGGACCTGGACGTTTTTTCTTTTTTGCCAACTAGCGCAAAGAAATGAGATCTCGCTAGCAGAGTAATCCTGAAAAATAGACTACGTAAAAGAAAACGCGAGATACTTTTTTCTAAACTTAGATGATCATTAGCTGTTTGAAAAGAGCAAGTGATTTGTCAAAGCACTCTGCAGGATTAGGCAACGTGCGGACTTGACTCGAAAGCAAAAACGGCCTGTGTAAAAAAAAAAAAAAAGAAAAGGAAAAGGCTCTACAAGCAGTTGCTGTAGTTCATAATATTTGTGTAGTCTCAAAGGAGTTAAAAATAAAGAAAACTTCAGCGAACTCCTATAATGAGGGAATTTGTGCGCCTCACGTGTACCAGAATAGGACAATCGTAGCTTGACCCTGAGCCAGGTAAGTTTGTAGCGTGGTTTATAATGCCGCACCGACGCCAGCCTTTCTCACAATAAATTCAACGCTTTAGATAGAAGAGAGTCAGGAGCGGGCCACTCGCGTTGACGATGTAGTTAGCCGTAATCCCTGCAACTGCTTCCGGGTGCCGAGTAAATAGGTCCATGCGTTCTTTTCTCGTTCCCAAATTTGGCGGCACTGGCGATCGTGCAAAGCAGGGAAGCTCTTTCCGCGTCACCTAAACCTTCAAAGTTCAGCAATGACCGCAGAATTATACAAAAGTTGATTGTCATCGTTAGTGTTGCAACGCCTTGAAACCTGACTCGACGAAAACCAGGATGCGCGAGTTCTTCGTTGTAAGCGTCGCAAGACATTTAACAATTGAACTGTATAGGGACTCGCAATGTGCGCCGCCGTCCCCGCAGGTCACGCAAGCGGGAAAAGACGACCCACTCTTCGTCTTGGACCCACTACACCCGCCACACTCTTGCCCTCAGCTCACTGCTACGTGATAGCAGGGTCCCTCAATGTGATAGCAATCTTTATGGTTCTACATGATAGCGCTAATAGATTTGACGTCCTTGCCAGTTGCACCACCCTTTAAAAGAAATCCACGTGAGCAATACGGGGATGCAAGCAACTTAAAATTATTCGCCGTCATGTTGACCACCTCAGACTATATTTAAAATGTGGCCTCAGGTAATTAATTAACATTAATCTTTTAGCCAGCTTTCTAACGGTTGGTTTAAACGCAATACGTTCAATGAAGTTCTGAGTCATGTATTTAGTGTACAAATAATTTATTTCCACCGTGGTAAACGCAATGGTTTACTTATTTTGGACAGCTAAGAAATTGCGCGAGATTTGAAAAGTGCCACGTGACTAGGCACTTGCGCGCAGTGATATTAAAGCGGGCAAAGAACGAATAACCACCGATGATGAACACAGACAGGCCGTGCAGAACAGGTCATAAGAGAAAAATGATGAGGGGTGGCCGCACGTTTCGTCCTTTCGGCCTCTCCATACCTGCGGTCTGCATGCATCATCCATGGTTCGTTCTTAGCGCGTATGAGGGCGCTAATGGCGCTGCGCGCAAGCGCTATGCAAGCGGTACTTCTTCAAATCTCGCGCGCTTCCTTAAAAGCCTGGAAAATTAAAGCCACTGAACTCATTATCATGAAAATACCTTATTTGTACACTAGTTAATATGCTTTAGGACTTCACCATAAACATGTAGCACTTAAAGCAACCGTTTAAATGTTGGCAAATAATTATTGCTAATGAATTATCTGACATAATTCTAAATGTATTTTGGGTTTGTCAAGACGACAATGAATAATACTGGGTCGGGTGCGTCCACTTAACCCACACGTTGAATTTTTTAAACGGCGGTACAAGGCATCTTAAACACCTAGTACATATAAGGTATACATACGTACATATCAGGGTACTTCCCGGAAGATCTTGAACGGTGGACATTTGCCCCGCCACGGTGATCTAGTGGTTATGGCACTCGGCTGCAGATCCGAAAGTCGCGGGATCGAATCCCGACCGCGGCGGCTGCATTTCGATGGAGGCGAAATGTTGAGGCTCGTGTGCTGTGCGATGTCAGTGCACGTTAAAGAACCCCAGGGGGTTGAAATTTACGGAGACCTCCACTACGGCGTCTCTCATAACCAGAGCTGGTTTTGGGACGTTATGCCCCGCAAAAAAAAAAAAAAAAACAGCATAAAAACGGTGGGAATTTCACAAGCTAAGGGTTCGAACGGGGGGTGGAGGTGGGCGGGGAGGAGGGGCTAGGTGGCAAGATGATGTTTAAGCGTCTAAAATTTTCACATCACAGGAATTTTCATTTTCGCTTAACAACTAGACGTGGGCGGTCTTTGAACGCCACCTTTTCAGACTCTCCATTTATGTAACCCTATGGCGGGAGGCGCGGTCCGGTCGTCTTGCATACGCACAGTTGTTATTTTTGTTCCTAAATCACGAAGGGGTCGATCGAAGCGGTGGGTGGCCTTTCAAAAGAGGTGGGCGACGAAACGGATAGTGGGCGGCTGTTCCCCCACCGCCCACCGCGAGGCGAACCCTGATATATATATAGGAAGCACAGTGTGGTACCAGCGCATCATAAGGGAAAAGAAGCTGAAGCTGAAACTCGGCGAGAACTTTATGTCTCACATGCCAAATATGGTTCAATCCGCATAATTATTGTGCACTACACCTAAAGTATTGATTCATTCATGTTAGTGTATAGGTATTTCAAGTTAACTAACTAACTAACTAACTAACTAACTAACTAACTAACTAACTAACTAACTAACTAACTAACTAACTAACTAACTAACTAACTAACTAACTAACTAACTAACAGAAAGAGTACTCATGCGCAAATATACACAAGTGTGCCATCCGAGACTGCGGAATCGTCGACGAAGTGGAGAGTACATATTAAGTTGCCATACTTAGAGACAGCAGACCAACACGCGTACTTGAGCCTCCTATACCACCAGAAATTGCGTTCTACAAAGCTGCTAGGCGCGGACAACAGACCTACAGGTACTTATTTAGTGAATGGGCACTCTAGCACACAAGCACACTCGGCCGGATTGCCTTTGTACAGCAGATGCTCTGACTTTGCGCGTTTCCGTCTTTACTGCAGGTGTCTGTAATCACCGTTTACCAAAAGCTGACGCTTTCCACATTTCATCAACCACTTTCCCGCTCACCTCTCTCGTTTACAATAACGGCCGACGTCGAAAATGGGTCGCATTCACAGAGACGGCCGAGATGCACCACTTGTGAATGCCTGTTGTATATCTCTGATATCCCGAGGAAATGAGATGCACGCGAACTGTGTGTTTCGCGTCCCCCCTCCTACCCGGTCTAATGCCTAAGCTCTAACGACTTCTAGCTCAGCTGCTATACATAGACCGCGCCTCCCCTGCGCCCTCGAGCAGTGGCGCTCGGCTGTTCGGTGGGCGCTGCGCCAATCTAATGGAGGTAAAACTAAGAGACGTGGATTGATGACGTACGGAAAGGTAAATGTTGCGGAGGCAGTCCGAAGGGAAGAGGCGAGGCGGGTTTGTGGCACTCTCTCCACCCTAAATTCTCAGATGCTTTCAGTGCGGGAAGGAGGTCAGTGTCTTTTGCGAGAAAGCGAAGATGGCAATACAAATAATGAGAAATGGTTTGTCGCGGACGAGTAAAAACGAGGAATACGATTGAGCTGGTTCATTTCGTAATGACGACTGTGACTCCAAGAAGTGATTCGTGCTGGTTACTCGAGCTGTGGTGGAATAGCATCAGAGTATAGTTAATTCGTTCATTCATTCATTCTTTCATATTCTCACTCATCAATCAATCAATCAATCAATCATCAATCAATCAATCAATCAATCAATCAATCAATCAATCAATCAATCAATCAATGATGAAATGAAGAGCTGCTGAATTGGCGTAGTTGATGTCATGGCAATTGCGTGGTAGCCGAGTAGCATCGTTAGTAACTGCAAGTCACAAAAGGGAGCAAAGCTGTCAAAAGGGAGTAGTTCTGTAGGGGAGAGGGAGTATTTTGCTAAAGGCTGCGAGAAAGACGTAAAAGGGAACGACAAAAAAAGAAATGTTACACGACACTGGGTGGTTGGAGTGAACACCAAAACGAACACTAGGGGCGAAAGCGCACACACATTGAGCGCAATCTCCCACTACACTCAAGGACCGAAAGCATGTTCTTGTTGCTGCCTACAGAGCGTCATAAGTGACGCTAAAATGTTAGGTCACATACTGCGTCCAAGTTTGTTCCATGGGAGCTTTTGATGTAATCTTATTGAATGTTCCGCCTTTCTGTTCTGCTTAGCGGAAAGAAAAAGAACCAAATAAAAGAAAAAATGGCGTACTTTTCAAAGATCAACCCTCGTAATTCGTGAAGAAATTGAGTAGCCAACAATTTGCTGTATCATGTGATGAAACACGATAGGCTCAACACAGCGTTTACCAAATTAACTGACGTTCTACTGTATATGTACGTCGTCATCGTTATAATTTACTGCGATAGTTCTCTACTGTTTTGCATTGCTAGAGTTCCTTTTTCTTCTTCCGATATCTATAGCCGATTTTTTTTTTGTAATGCTGTCGAACGTACGTACTTATTTTCTGGCACCGTACGGTCCACCGCCGTGGTAAAATGGTTACATGGTGCTTGGTTGCTGACCTGAAAGGCGAGGCTTTGGTTCCGGCCGCGGCAGTTGCATCTTAAATGGTGGCGAAATTTAGGTGCACATTACAGAACACTCAGTGGTCGAAATTTCCGGAGCACTGCGCTACGGCGCGCCTCACAATAATATTGAGATTTTGCGCGTACAACACCACCAGTTATTATTCTGCCTCGTACACATGTGACACATGGCGAATATGAATTCTAAGTATGAAGAAAATTTTGCCTCCGCCTCCCCCCACCCGCGCGCGCGCGCACACACACACACACACACACACACACACACACACACACACACACACACACACACACACACACACACACACACACAGTGAAGGAGATGAAAAAGTAGGAGGAGGAATACGAGATAAAAAGAAGATGAGGGCGAAGAAGCAGAGGAGCTATACATCCTCCAGGCATAAAGATTGTACAGCCCAGCTTACGCTGTGAGTGGTTGGTGCTCCTCGCAGGCCTGGAGTTTACTGCTAGAGTTTCGTGCGTTTCTTGCTGTTTCATTTCCTCATATCGAAAGAGCAGGCTGGCGGTGTGTGTGCTCTTGGTGAAATGCAGTTGGTATCCTGCTCCCTCCGTTTTTTCTTTTTTGCCCTTCCTACTTCGTGTATGCGTAACTTTGCGTCTATAATAATAATAATTTCAGGCATTTACTTAGCCTTTAGTCGCGTCCCCCAAGGCAATCTTGTTCAATTTTTGCCTTGAATAAAGCAAACCAAACCAAACCAAATAATAATAATAATAATAATAATAATAATAATAATAATAATAATAATAATAATAATAATAATAATAATAATAATAATAATAATAATAATATCGCTCTGCCCTCATAAGCCTTGCTTCGTTTATTTATCATTGCCACGGTGTTTCATGTGTTTGCCATCGATTTTTTACTCACTGCATCTATTTTTCGGCTGAGGAAATTGCGCCAAGTACTGCCGACGTTGTCCTGCTGGCGTGCTCTGTCTTCATTCACTGCGGATTGTTTGAAAACCGTGCATTCCACACTAACCCATCATTGCTTTTAATAGACATAAACCCAGGTTGTTTGCAAGTTGATAGAACCTTCGTAGCGTTTACGCGGTCTGCATTTTTGTCTCCTAAGTACAGCGCAAATGAAGTATTTAGAAATACAGAGAAGCCGACAATACGACGCCGTGTTTCCGCCTTCTATCGTCTTATACGCTTTTACTTTGCGACACTGTACATAATAATATTATTCTAACTAACTAATCACTGCGCTTTCTAAATATTGTTTTATCGTTATTGTTCTGTTAGCTTTTATGTTTCCGCTGATGCTAAGGTCGCGGGATTGATTCCCTGCTACGGCGCGTGCATTACGATGGAGGAAAAAAAGTTGAGGCCAGTTTGCGTAGCTCGTTAAAGGTGGTAAGAACTTCCGGAGCCCTCCACTTACGACGTCTCTCATAAATACGTCGTGGTTTCGGGACTTAAAACCCCAGAAATCGTTCAATCAAGCCTTGATGTTTGCTCATTTCCTGTCAGTGACACCGTTGCTTAGTTGGCGCCTGACCATTGGACTCGAGTACCCGATAGACCATGTCGGAAACGTCTCCGAAGATATCAGCCAGTACTACACGTGCTTTAAAGTTCGAAGATGGATTGACTAGCACCAATTCAGCTTGTGGGGTCTACGTCGAAGCTGCGTAAATCAATCGTAAACCGCGTACAGTACCCCAAATAAGCCTTTACGGTGTAGTTGAGCCAAGCTGGCTAAACAAGCCGCAAGCGGCAAACGTTGCTTTTTGCTGAGACGCGAGACGCGGAAGCATCGGTTGTTCCTTCTGCGGAGGCAGCGAGCGAACGCCGGGCCGTGAGAGCCGCGCCGGTGGCGCTTGGTCGGGGCTCGTTCCCTATGTTCCCCAAAACTCCTTTTCACGTTCTCGATTCCTTCGAGCCGCGCTTCGATATTCCGGGGCAGCGGCAACGGTAGAAAGCCTTATACGGGCACGCGCAAAGCGCTTCCCCCCCTTATTGAACATGGCGGCGTCGGAAGCCGCCATTTTAACTCCGGCGGCACACACACACGCACGTACACACGTACTTGCGTACACGCACACGGTGCTCACTCGCTCTCTGCTAGTGGCGGCCGAGGAGGAAAGGGAGTCGGGGGAGAGCCGAAGGGTCGATGGGGAGAAAAAGGGAAGCCGTGTACGAGAGGCGGCCGCCGCCAGCGGGCGATCGACGTGCTGCGGGTCGGCAGCGGCGGCGGCAGCGGCCAAGCCGGAGCTGCGTATGCGTTCGTTATGCGGGCTGGCTGATCCGCGAGGTTCGCGCCGACGAATACCTGGACGACGACTTGCCCTAGCGCTGGCTGTGAAGAACTTGTGGAAAGGATCCTTCGCATTGGTAGTGAAAGGCCGAGAAGCCATCCCGCGAATACCTTGCGGAAATAAACGACCGCGGATTAGGGTGTCTCGCTAGTGACCAGCTATGCACAGGTCTAACAAAAATTGCTGGGCTTTTACCTGCCAAAACCAGGATATGTCTATGAGGCACGCCGTAACGAAAGGGTCCGGTAATCTCGGCCATCCGTGGTAACGCAGAGTACACGAGCTTCTAGAGCGTTTTCGCTTCAATCGAAAGCGCGACCTCCATGGCCGGGATCGAACCCGCGCATTTCGGATCAGCAGCGGAGCACCGTAACCACTCTACGAACGCGGCAGCTGCTATATGCTGTAGCACAAGGAAAAATCGTCTGGCTGCTCGGATAGGCACACTTGTGCCGCCGTTTATTCGACTATGGTTAGCGGCACCGCAGCACGTGTCTCTCTCTCTCCCTCACAGACACACACAAGGAAAAGAAAAATCACCACCACTTACGCTCCGTGAAGATGGTCGAACAGCGGAGCTGTGTTTAGTTACACCCTCGTCCCAAAGAAGCCATCCGTTTCTTTCTTTCTTTCTTTCTTTCTTTCTTTCTTTCTTTCTTTCTTTCTTTCTTTCTTTCTTTCTTTCTTTCTTTCTTTCTTCGAATTTCGCGCTGTGGAAACGCGGCCGCGGCTGCGGGGATCGCACCCGTAACTTCGTGACCAAACACGCGCACGCACTCTCACTCCCCACAGCGCCTGGTTTTCTGCACCTCACAAAGCGCACTGCCTTCGTGGTCGGCCCACTATCACGTAGAAGTGCGTGATGCAAGGTGCGGACGTCTGACGGCGAAGGCTAGACCCAGACGAGCTTCGCTGATAAAGGAGAAAAAAGGCAACATGAGCAATTACGTCTGCTCTGCGCTGCTGAGAAGAATAATTTTGACTATTGTTTTGGACACTGGCTTAAAAGCTTGCAGCAGAATTTCTCATTTCTGCACAGGAAGAAGCCGCACTGTTAGGAATAGTACAAACTTGAATGTTCGCATACGTGCCGCATGCGCGGATATTGCCGAGACGGCGCAGAACCACAAATGCGCGAACGTGTGCATTGGAAAAAGTATAGTCTGAATGAACCCCGCCACTATTTTTCAGTCTTGACTAATTAGTTCAAGTTGTCCAAGGAAAAAAGGAGGAGAGCTAAGAAGTGAGCACTGATGACGTTACGTCATAGAAGTCATAAGCCATTTCTTTTATTGTAACCCGTAAATAAACAAAAGTCCCTACTGCAAAAAAAAAAAAAAAACGACAACAACAAAAACGTTTAATTGTTCTCACCCACGCTATCAGGCCCCTGTGCAAAAATTGGCTGATCTCAAGGGTGAGCTACCTCTTACGTCACCCCTTCCCCCGACGCGTCGCGATACTACGCCCGCTTCCGCATTCGTGAACAAGCGAGCTTCTGTATATCTACTTCGACGAAAGCATTAATAGCGACAGCCCCCGAGTTTATTTCGGGACTTCAACGGTACCCGCCGTGGCCCATTTCCAGATCCATCAGCGTAGTTTAGCGTGTCCGACAGCAGCCGGTCCGCATTCGACGTGCCGTTTCCTTCGCTCCCTCCTGCACCACCTCTTCGCCGTGCTTGTCTCCCCCCTCTTACAAGTCGTAATGGTTGCTCCGAACGAGGTTTCCAGGTAGGAAAAAAAAAAATAACTTTGGCGCGTACGTGTTCGCTTGCGAAAGAGAGGCGCATCGATGAATCGAACGGGCTTTTTGCTTCTTTCCGTTGACTCGGTTTCGCGTAGTAACCACGGGACGATTGGAGGGGTGTGCGGGGGCGAGAGGCAGTCGCGTAACGACCTGCACGTGCTGAGCGCGACCAACGCAAACGACGAACAGGGTTTGCTCTTAAAACCGCGATTACGTCAATGTTACGCTAGGGGTTCGGCCTCGTCGATCGAACGCGGTACCGGAGGGGCGTCGAATACGGGCCAGGTGTTCGTTCTTATCGTGCTTCGAGATCTGCCTCTTTCGCACGCCCCGACGGTTACCGTATGGTGTATCTGAGTTTACGCGAAGCACTTTGCCGCCGCTCGCCAGTTTAAGTGTGTCGGCAGCCTGCGTCACTTCAAATAAAACCATCACTCACTTTCTTGTTTTTGAAAGTAAGGATGATCCATTTTCGTTTTTTTTATTAGGGTCCGTGCTAACGAAAGTGAAAGCTGTTGCATTGCTTCGAAATAAACAGTGCGAAACCCAGAATTGCTTGCTTTGTGGGGTTTAACGTCCCAAAACCAGCTCTGATTATAAGAGACGCCGTAGTGGAGGTCTCCGGAAATTTTGACCACCTGGGGTTCTTTAACGTGCACTGACATCGCACAGCACACGAGCCTCAACATTTCGCCTCCATCGAAATGCAGCCGCCGCGGCCGGATTTCGATCCCGCGACCCTCGGATCCGCAGCCGAGTACCATAGCCACTAGACCACCGTGGCGGGGTGAAACCCAGAATTCCAATAGCAATCGATGAAAGAGGACTATTGTAGGCTTCTTAGAAGATGGTTGTACTCGCGGTTAGTATAGTGACTACTGCGTATACGTCGCGTGTGTTCCTCGCACTTGTGTCGCTGCCTTTTGGGGTGACAAAATTTACTAGGCGAGTACAATGATTTAGCTTTACAAAATTTTAAAACATCGCTGTTAGCCGAGAAAAAAAGAGGGGCTAGCCGTTTTCAGAAAACATGTACAACTCCTCCACCAAATGATGTTACACACACACAGACACACAGACACACACACAGACACACACACACACAGAGAGAGAGAGAGAGAGAGAGAGAGAGAGAGATGCCATTTCAAGAGTGTCACGTACAAATATACCAGCTCGTTCGCCATCGCTTGTGAACAATATGGACTTGTATTCCTTGGATAAGTTTAATAGATGTTAGCGAGCCACCAACGGAATGAACGCTGCAGTGCTGTAGGTTCCTGTTATGAAAGACATCTTAGTGTTAAGCATCTTCCTTTAACTCTTTAGAGACTTCTTTCTGACGTCTTTACGAACGAAAGCTTTTCGAATTCATCACACACTCTTCGCACTAGCAGAGACCGCTGTATATTTCACTGAAAGCAGAAAATATGAAAATTAGGCTGTTGCTGAACCGCTGTACAACTTAGTGATATACCAGGAACGCTAAATGCAAACGCACCGGAGGCCGCGGATGTGCTATGACGCCGAAAAAAATCGTCAACCCTATAAAGAAGTAGAAACCACATTTTTCTTTTTAAAGCTAGCTGACGTGTCTTGGACCTAGAAGTTGGGCGAGTTGGTAATCCATTATCTGGGAAGCTGCGCGAAAAACGTGTGCTGTTCTCTCCTCTCTCTGTTCATGTTTTTCGTGCACTTTTCCAGATAAGATAATCTCTGTGACCCTGGTGTGATTCATTCAATTATCCAGCACCCATTTTTCATCGCTTGTCATTTTCTTGCATACTATAGCATTTAGAATTACTTATCGCTACAACCTTCTACTTCCCCAAGGTAATATTATATAAGGAACACTCACTTCTATTTATGGGCTACTGCTGTTTGCGATTGATGCTTTTTATTTTCTTTCTTTTCTTCTTGCCTTCCTGCAACTGTAATACGGGGCAGGATTTTTCAAAACCTTACTTTTCCTATCTATCTATCTATCTATCTATCTATCTATCTATCTATCTATCTATCTATCTATCTATCTATCTATCTATCTATCTATCTATCTATCTATCTATCTATCTATCTATCTATCTCCCGCTTAACAAACTCCCTTACCAACGGCATTGCGCATTTATCGGTTGCGTGCCCCTATCTACTTCAATGGGCCTTGCATTCCACTATCCAAGGATTCTACTATAGAGTCTTGTGCTGTCCTTGCGTGGCGTGAAGAAATGTTCGTTCTATTTCTCTGGCGACGGTTTCTTCACCGAGTTCTCGAGACGCGAGCACGATATGCAATAAAGATTCGAGAATAATGACCATCGCTCTTAGAATGACATCTGCCACTGTGGCCTGCAGTAGCTCTGAATAGTGTGTGCTGGTGCGTTCATCTGGCGCGCGATATAGCAGTGTTCGAAAGGGGTCAGCTGGGTTGCACGCTATGAATCGATAGTACTTGACGACGCTTGCGGGAACTTTCATAAACGTGCACTAAAGGGAAATATTAAGGTGAGCAAAATTGAAAGATTAGGTTAGCGTAATAACTAATTCGGCATTCCTGGCGAGAAAACGGAGTATTAAAAAAAGAAAGAGTAGAGCCCTCTGTCTCGCTTTGTAGGTACCTTTCTAAAATGACATCAGGTCATAGAACTCGATTACTGGTCCAGGTTATAGACGAAAGATAAATTAGATAGACTTTGACAACATATAAGCGTGCAGTAAGCCACAGTCGATGCTGCACATTACGGCCGCGGAGCTCACTGCACCGTAGCGTCGAAATCATGACGTCACTTTCTCTCCTCGGCGCGCGCGATTCAAATCGAACAGTGACACCAGGGAATTTAGGCGGCATTTTGGACGCGGAAATTCGTTTATTGACGCGCAGAAAGCGGTGATAAACTCCAAAAGAGGTAGGAAATCGATCTGGCCAAACTCAATACCTTCCTTTAGTATCCCTTTAATCATTCCGTCGATGTGCCGGAAATGCGCGTGATACTATTCGGAGCCAGTCGTAGATTTGATTGCGTCACGGTCTTGGTCTGCACACGCGCACGCAATGCTGCTAGATATTGCCACGAGGATCGCGTGCATCGGGAAGCGGGCAGTGTCCCGGTCCAAGCGGGTGAGACGGCCCGCGGGAACGTAGCGACCCCGGCCTGATCAATACCGTCATTCGTCGCTGCTGCTGGTCTCTGTCAGAGCTTATTTCTGAGAATCGGACGGACAGTGGTCGTACCGCTGCTACTCTGGTAGCGAGGTTACCTGGTAGCCTCCTCGCTATCTCCACGCGAGCCCTGTCGCGTTCAGTTGCTTTTACGGTAGTGAACGTTGTTTGCCATGGTCGGTTCACACTGAATAACATTATAGGCGAAAAACAGAAAAGGGAAAACTGCAGACACTCGGCCCAGTAAATAAAGCGAGGGATCTTCCCCTTTCCCCTCGCTTCTCTTGTTTTTTTTTTCTTTAGCGAGAAGTGGTCATGTGCTCTTATAGTCTGAGATAACTCACTTCCTTTTCGGCCACTTAAGGACAAGCTGGATATGTGAAGCCGCCATACTTACTATTTCATGTCCTGACATCTGCCTTTTGCGCCTTTTGCTCGACTTGAATCGTTTCTTCACAAGCAAAGATCCTGACAGGCGTTCGATTTTAACATTGGGGGTATGTGAACCTAGGATAGTACCATCAATATGTTTGTTCAAAGGAGGAGGGGGACCAGGGGAGGGCTATCTTTTTTTTTCTTTTTGGAGCAGTTAAAGACGGTGCCAAAAGGAGGGGCGCTTAATAGGAGGACAGTTACAGTGTAACGACACATGCTTAAAGATCTGAAAAAGATATTTTGTAGTTTTTAGATCACACGTTCTTCTTTGATGTGCGTTAAGTTTGTGCCTCACGGCCAACAGTCAAGCTCACAAAGTGGCAGATACCATATGATGCGACGCTAATGTAGCTCTGTTACTGCGCTGGGCAAAGAACTACAATAATAGTAATAATAATAAAGACAGATGGCGGGTGACGTCACACTGGAAATAAGATCGTCCACTCATCCGAAACCCATAGTGTTTAGGTTCCCGTAGCAGCTTTTTGAACATTTTTCGTGTTTATTTATAAACGTCACTTCACCGCCGCAGCATTTTCCGTTTAGGCCCAATCCACACCTGCGCACATGCCGCCGGTTTCACATAGGCTGAAGGGGTGATCCTGCCCAGAGCCGTATAAGGGCAATGCGGCTCTGATTCTGCCGAGTTGCTAAACGTTGCGAAATCAGCAGGCGCTGGGTGACGTCACTTGCGGTTAGACGCCGTGTCTACGCGAAACCAGTCTTGTTAGCTAGAGAAATGCTACTTAAATAATATGTGATATGTGTGGCGAAAAGGGGAGTAGGGCGAACGGTGACCCTCATATTTGCTGAATTATCCTTCCAACGAACGATTCCGAACTGCCCGGATGTTCTGTGACGTGCCACCGAGCTCGATCGCGTGGGAGCTCGATTCGCTGGTGACGTAGCTTCATAGTCGTTAACGTGGCGATTACGACTTGCCACATTGTGAGCATTGTGCTAATGTTGTCTGAACGGTGTTTTCGCTACCAATATAAAATTTCCATACATAGGACCTTTTCTTTTTTTTCTTTTCTTTTTACTTCGTGCGATGGTGAACATGTTGGCTAGATTAGATTGCTAGCAGGTAGGAGAAGCCAATTACACTCTGTGTGGGCTTAAGCACCATAGAATCGCTTACGACTCCTGGTGGCCCCATTTTGGCTTGAAAACAATTGAGCTCTTTTTAGTAGCGGCTGTTTTAACTCACGTGGACGTTTCTCTGTTGCCTAAAGAACACGATATAACCACCCAATCATGTTCTATGCGCGAAGAAAGATATTCAGGTTCAGTTGAAGGAAAACCTGATCCGTCGCCCTTTGATGAGACATAATATTAGCGAATATAGTGAATCCAAAAGTCTTCTGATTTTCATGTAGCTATTCTAGTTTGCAAACAATACGACACGCGACTATACATGCATCAATGACGCAGGGCACCGAGTTTGTGCCCGCTGTGTCTGTCTTTTAGGTCCCGGTAAAAATTTCCTCGCCCCCGATCAAGAACGTTGCGAGCTAAATAGCGTTCGCGGCGCAGACAGGCTAGTGCGCTACAGCGTCGCTTAAGCGCGTGAGCTAGTTGCTTCTTTCTTCAGCGGCCATTAGGGGCAATGCGGAACGCGTCAAGTTAAGTACCCTAGGCGTCGCCGCTACCCTTTCAATATTAAGGCCTTACTCACCGTAATGAACGTCACGTCCAGTTCACAGCGCCGGCCTCGCGAGGCTTTTTGTGCGCTCGCCAAGGGTCCCAGCGTACAACGCAAACACAGGATATGAGCTGGGAACGCGTCCGCTAGAATAAATATTGCGTCCCATCTGTAGCCACATCTTGGGGCAGCTCTTGCGTACGCCGTATAGCGTGCTAGGGGCCCTGAGAAGCTTCATGCCGTTCGTTTAATTAGCATTATTGAGCGAGTTGATTTGCTTGAAATGTGAACCGAGTAGATGCTATATTGATGCAGGGAAGTGCCAAAGGACTTGACAGACAACAAAATATTTCGTTTCATCTCGAATAGAGACAACGTTTTTGTTATAAGTGTGTATAGTCAACATTAGGAGGCATTAGCCAGCAGTTGGCTAACCAGTGCCACTAAAATTCGAGGATATGCGCTAGCTGAATTTGGGCAGCAGTTATTGTCATCTTAATCATTGCCATCATATTCCGTATTAGATAGTGGATAAAAAATTTCAGGTAATGAGACTTTAAAAACATGGCAAGCCAACGACGACTGTTATTACTCGGCGCGTGAAAATTGTGGAGAGATGATTGAGCATGCTTTGTTAGCTTTATCGCGGTATCCATGCCAGCAACCGTCGCGAGAGGCTTGTGCAGTCAAACCGCCTTGCGTTTCGACAGAGTAGCTGCTATTTGTTTTATGGTCTAGAGAGTAACATAAATGTTCCAGAATTAAGCAAGAGCGATGTTTATCGACGCTTCAACGACTTAGGGTCATCAAAGCAGTAAACATGACTACGCACGTTGACCTCGGGAATGAAACAGCAGTTTGCCTTTGTTTGCTATCTTTACGGGGTACAGGTTTGAACAGCAGCGCGCAGCGGTTTATGTTAACAAGAATACGAAAATAGGAAAGAGTCGAATGCAGTGCGAGAGACACAACGCGGCTAGCATTTTCTTTCCGCGCGCGTTGCCGTCCATTGCCTCCATTTCCTGCTGGCCACTGGGGAGTAGAGTAACCTGTATGCAGCCTGGCCGTCCGACAGCAGTGAAGAACGTCACACACGCGCGCGCACACACACACACACACACACACACACACACACACACACACACACACACACACACACACACACACACACACACACACACACACACACACACACACACACACACACACACACACACACACACACACACACACACAGAGAGAGAGAGAGAGAGAGAGAGAGAGAGAGAGAGAGAGCGCAGCGATTTTGAGCGATTACTGGACACAAGGAGAAAGGGAAGAAAATATCTTTAGCAAAATTAGTTAAGTTGGCTTCTTGTAGCAATGATGAGCATTCCGTCGAGCACGCTTTACAGGCATCGCATTGTAGGAGGACAAAGAACGCAAATATTGGTGAACACCGAGAGGCTGAGACCCCTGTGGATAAAATAATTGACCAGTGGTTGTTTCTGGTTGCGCTAGTTTGTCAAGAGTCAGTGCCTTATTGATGAAAATGTCGCTTATTCCGTTTGAGTAAATGGCGAGATACAAGCGGCTTGTATACCGTTGGTAGGTTGAGGCTATTGGTAGACCACTGATCGGTAGTTTACTGCTGAAAATGAAACTAAAAGGACACGAAGACAAATAGAATTGACAGTGCTACAGTAACGTGAAGGTGTGCGCCTTTATGAAAAAGCGCTGCTGTGTTTCAAGCTCCACTACGTATTTTATCATTTTCTGTGGTTGTCGCGCGAAGTAACGGCAGTGCAGTAACTTTCCGAGCTACGTTCGAGCAAAGCTCGAGTTCACGCACAAATGTGTACTGAGACGTTTATCATGCCAAGTTAAACATGCAATGAAAATAACAAGCTTTGTGGGATTGTAAGAGAAGCTTTATAGTGGTGCTTACATGCTGAGTGTCGGCGTGAAAGTGGTTGGGCCTAAAAGGGGCCGCTAAGGACGCGGGACAGAGCGGTTCCTACCGAACCTGTAACAGGAGAGGAGGCCACTGCGGCACCCGCGGAAGGAAGGAAAGAGAAAGGGGGAGTGGGTGCAACGCGGACATCTAGCTCCAAACGTAACACATCTCGGCTCGGCCTCCTCCCCGTTCCTTTTTTGTTTCCCAAATTTTGTTGGCGCGCTCTCTGTTGCCAGACCGTGGATCAATATTTTGCCCTCCTTCTCTCGTCCCCACCACTGTCGTCGCTGCGTTCGGGCAATAGCTGCGTGTCTAGCCGGGCAGCAGAATTCCTGTTTCTGAATAACGGCTGCGGCTCTTGATGGAAACTATTGACAGTGTTCGGCGTGTTTATTCGTTCGTGAGCTGGGGAGGGTGGGTTGTCCGTCCCGTAAAAGCGCATTAATCCTGCGGTCGGTCGGTCCTTGCCCGGACATTTGGGAATGTTCTGGGAAAATATTAGACCATCGATTGATCGATTCGCTATCTACGTGGCTGACTGAGATTATTTACAGCATCTGTATTAATTAGCATATTTATGTCATGCGCTGTACTGTAATATCTGAAGATGAGTGTTTTGTGCTGTATATATGCGGATTCGTGTAGCGCGTATAACGTGGCCGCTCCAATTTAATGGACCGAAGGACCCCAAGAAAAGTATTATTCGAGATAATTTTGTTAAGCACGAAAATAGGTACACTACTTGGCGAGAGACGGTGCACCGCAGTGTTTCGAGCTAATTTCTCGGCTTTTCCTGCGCGCATAAACATTGCGCATAAGAATCATGGCGCTCGATTTTATTTTTACATTTCTGGTCGTTCTTGCGAGACGGTTTCTGTCGAGCGTGGATCACGAGCCTTCAAAGTAGACTATCGGTTACCGTCGGAGCACGGGTCTTCGTTACCAGTGGCAGTGGTTAGTGGTGCCGATGACAGAACGCTGGTACAGCTGGTATTGAGGCACGACTCACGGAACTGAAAAGTTTGACCCATAACAGCTATCGCTGTCGCGTTCGGCTGAGCGCTGCCATTAAAGAGCAGCTGGACACTTGTGAGAATCCAGAATTTCGCTGTCGATCCACATAGGTCTGTTTCGCTTCGGTTGCTTATTCTGGATGCATTCTATTTCTTTTGCTTCTTCGAAATGGAGGACGGCGATGGGTGGTAGAGGTATAGCGAAGAAATGAAGTTTGATGTATCTGTGAGCGAAAACGTCGACTCAAACGTCACAGCAGTGGCGTTGCGTCTGCAACTGCTTCGAGTACACTTCTGCAAATGGCACTTGCATGAAGAAGACTGTACAACGAAGTGAGAAATATGCTTCGTTTTTTCGGCGTTCCCGTCGAGGAGCCGGATACGCTGCAATTTAAATTATAATAACAGTGAGCGATTTTCTTTAGGATTTGGTACGCTTCGGAAGCTTCGAGAAAGTGGACTACGTCGGTGAAGCATTGGATAGGTGTACACACACAGCCACTCGAGCTAGTTGAACTCGGAAAAGAAAGGAAAAAAATAGTTCATATCGAGCGGCGATGTCACAGAATAAAATAAGTATCATATACAAAAGAGAGTGAGAGTCAACGTCCATTGACAGAAACTGTCGCAAGAAATATGGATGACTCACTTTTTACATCTTTATTCAGATCTACAAGTTAGTTTCCGCATACGTAAAAGATTCTTATCACAATAAAGCGAGTTCTTTCTTTTTCTTTTCTCACCATGATATGCTTGGAAACAGTTTTGTTATTTGGATATAGCACCCATGGTAGCAATCCTTGTACGATATTGCCACTTTTCTTTTTCGGGAGGCTTAATGCTTCGTTTGTTGTTGTTGTTGTTGTTGCTTTATTTGCTAAATTATTGCAACACATGTACTTTTCTATGTGCACTGCAACCAGCTCCTTGGTAAGGCCTGTGCAAGGCCGGCAGTACTTTGTGAAAGAAAATAAATTTTAAATGTACCATTACAGCGATAAGCGACTCCTCACACTAAAGGTAACAAGAAACGTTAAACAAATTCACCGAGGAAATAACAACCAATCTTTTTCAAGTATTCGTTAAGGTACCTCAGGTGGACCTGACAGGCCGCGTTACATAAAAAAAAAGCGAAACCGGAGTATCGTTTTTTTTTTTTCGGTTTGCTGCCGAACCTGTCGTGCTGGCCTTAAGGCGGTTGTATGTATCTGACATTACTTGTGCTAGCTAGCATGGAGGTTTCTATTTCTCCAAAGCGCGAATAAGGGGCGCCCACGCTTCCAAGAACGGTACTGTCGTTCGTGGGAGGATGACGTTTCACGTCCGTTGTTTTGGTGAAATATGACGTAGCTGCCTTCTGTCCTGATCTTTGAAGGAAGTGCCAGTGTACGGCAACTGTCTACCCACGCCGTGGAGCTCAGTCAATCGCGAGACGAGAAGAGCGTGATTTGCTTCCTTAAATAGAGCTTTCTTTCTGCTGTCTATGGAGGCTTAGCAGGATGATATGAGTTCGTTGTTGAGCGCTGATTAGTCGACCGTACTTCGCAGCTGAAACAGCACGAACAGTGGCTGAGAGAAAGACAGCTAGAGAATGAAGAGTTGAGTTTATGTTACGTGATGGTTTATTTATCTCGAATAGGTTGCTGCCTACGATGGCAGCATCTGAATTTTTATTACTCTTGGTTTCCGTGCGCACGAGTTTGATTTGCCTGTTCTTGATTCAAGCGGACTAATTTTCATAATTGTTGGAATGTTGTAAAATGGCGTAGGCACATCCATTTTTGTCACTTGCTAGCTCTGGAGTACATATAGTTTTTTTTTTTATTTCATGAAAAAAAGTATTAATTTGGCCTTTTCCCAAATAAGGGTGCTTGCCTCATGATTCTTCTTTTTTTTTTGCGGTTTAGTTCACATGGCGTTATGTTGTATCTTGCATACAACGTTTTTGTATGACGTACAGTTTTATACGACCTTCTTCAAAATGGGCGCTTAGATCTGATATGAATTTCAGGCGTTGCTATATTCCGCCTTGTGAGGAAACAAATATAAACATCAGGCGTGGTATATGTGTTTGGGCGAGTGGATATGTGCGACCGAAATAATGTAAGATATCATGGCTTAGCGCACTCTGTTTCTGTATGAACTTTAAATTCACCCCCTCCACCCCCCCCCCCTTTTTTTTTTTTCGAACTGATGTCTAAGCTTCTGAGAGATGCGGGAATTTTTCCCTTATTCGTGGTTCCTTCTGCAAGGCCATTTCACGCAAAAGTGATGACAACCAGAACAAAGGTATTCAGCGTTGTACTGTGACTATGTAAAACGTGCAGCTACGAAGGCACTTCAATTATGTCAACTCTAAGCCACTATCTGGTTGTTCTATTTAAGCTATTTGCCACCATAACAATGAAAATTTGCTCGAAATTACTAGTAAAAGGTAGGAGAGCTCAAATTCGGTATTATAGTACGTGCATTGCGCATGGTTAATCATGCTTGTTTAATAGTTATTTGATAACTATTAGAATGAAGCTCGCTCGGAGATTTTTGTGTCTTTATTATTTTCTTGCGAAAAAACAAAACCAAATTGCTCTTCTCACTGATACCAATGTAACGTTTCAACTCACTTACCGTTCCTTTCTTGTTCTGTTCTTCTCTTTGCAGTTTGTAATTTTGTAGTTCACGACAGATGCCTCAAGACTGTGGTTTCTCCTTGTTCAACTATTGCAATCAATGTAATCAAAGTGAGTATATGACACAAGTCGTTATATTCGTGTTTTGCTTTAATTTTAAATCTGCCAGGACGATTTCTTTACCCCTTGTGCTTAGTTTTCAAATAAGGGAAGCTATGGACACTGTCCTAATTATTCACACACGCATGAGTCTTTTTGTAAATTGGCTGTTTAAATTTAAATAGAATCCCTCATCGGGTGTCCTATAACATTACCTTATATTTTTAATTAAAAAGAAAGTTAACTGAAAATTTGAGCAGATGTGCTCGGCTCATAAGCTTACCTGCGCAGAACGTTGAATTTCAACGTATTCGAGATGAATCAGTTAATATTTTAAAACTTTTTTCCAGCGAAAACTGTTAAGCACCAGCAGCAAATAGTTCGAGCTGTACTACTGCAAGAACTCTGCCTCAACTGTATTTCAGTATCATAGCACTTAATTCTTGGTCCAGGCTACGCCATGCCATTTTTCACTGAATTTAAATTAAGGGCTTTGAACAAGTGATATTACAGCCCCCACCCGCAACCAGTACTACACAACGTCTTCTAAAGATATGTACGTGTTCATTCAAAACAAAAGGTAATGATTCAAGCGCACACTATAGATTCAAATACGTTGCTATTCCTTTATTAAGAGAAACAAGATGCCTGCTGCAGAGTCTCACAATGTGGCGTTTGCTTCCTCTCCACAGAACCCAGTGCCCCACTGCTGGACGGAAGCAGGCCACCTCAAAAGAAAATTTTGCAATGTCTGCAGAAAACGAATCGAGGACAACTGCGCAGTTAGGTGTGAAGGTGAGCGTGGATGTTGGTTCTCCTCAAAATGTTCCCGTTGCCCAAGCAAACTAGCCGCAAAGCACGACCATTCGGAACAGTGCATACTAACGGCACAAGGAAATTAACAACCGTAGTTAAATTTTCTGTGTCGTAAATTAAGCGACCGTGCCTTTACTGTTTTATCAAGTTCGCTGCTCTTTGCACATCTCACTCATTATTATCAACACATTGCAGCTTTTCAGTTATGTATATTTTACGGATCCCGTTAATTTCGCCTAAACCAATCTTATACAAACTGAAACATGTTGACAGCACTTGTCCGGTGTTTTCAGCTCACGGTAATTGACTTTATTTTTCTCTTCTTTCTTACTGCACAGTTTGTGAATACTGTGTGCATTTGGAGTGCCAAGACTTCAGCGTTGCAGACTGCAAACAATGTGCTACTTATGCTCCAAGTAGAAATAAAGTAAGTATTGCAGTACTTGCGGGTCGCAGTACTGTGTTTAACATGTATACTATTTGCCATTGAAACTTTACGTCGATTTCTTTTTTTTTAGCGTCCATGCATTGAAACATCAAAGCGAAAGTGATGTAATGTAATCATTACACTAGGAATAAGTTTTTACGAACGCAATAAATGGCCTGCACGTAAACATTTTATTACTGCAGTAGACTGTACACCATAATCTGGTCACTTTAGGTGCAAGTGTATGTGTGTTTACTTTGTTACAATGTTCTCACCGAAAAGAAAAGAACAAACCGTTTTTTGGAATGGTTATTACAACGCAATAGTGTCTTTGGAGCATGTTCATCAATCGCTTTATTACATTTGCTTTAGGCTATCGTGATCGTTCCAGTACAGCTGCGACAAAAAGTGCCGTTTAACCCATCTTTCAGTTGTCAGACGTGGTTCACACAGCGCAGACGCATCATGTGTCCTAAATTCAATATTTTACGCTACGGTGCATTTACGTCATAGCACCTTGCTTAACCAATCTTGATGCTGTTATTGCAATTGCATAGAAATCTATTCTTCGAATAGTATTTGATGAGCCTCTAGCATTCTCTTCACAAGTTTTGTACTCGCCAGGCGTGGTACACATGAAGCGCGGTATGCTTAGATCAATGCAGCTGTCAGTCATTGGTGCCGCAGCGAGACCTCTAACACAAACTTGCACCTTCATCAAACCAGCCTCTCGGAAATTCGACTTCGATAGCTGAAGCTTTCTGAATATATTCAGATATGAACATTACTCAATGTATTCGCTGGAGTGGACTAAGATGTTCAGTAGTCTAGATGTTCAGGAGTGGACCAGGCTGTTCATATTATTCGTCCGCTCTTTTTTTTTTTTTTTCACTCGACCTCGGTAACGTCGTCGTGTGAAGCACGTTTGTGATAGTGGTGATGAAAACGTTGATTACAGAGAGGTGATTGGGTTAAGGCCCTATTGGCATCTCCCTTCACAGTACTAAGTTTGTAAATGCTTGAGTGCACTTGACAACCAAGGTGACGCACGTAACATAGTTAAAACAAATGCGTTGTGCATGCATCTGAGCTTGCGCGCGTGTGAACCGCTCCTTAACTGATGGGCGCTGACGCTCACAACATTCGCACATTTTTGCAGCCGTCGGTGATGCAGTTCCACCACTGGCGGGAAGGCAACTTACCCGCTAATTCCAAGTGCCAGCTGTGCAAGAAGACCTGCTGGTCGGCCGAGTGTCTGGCCGGTATGCGATGCGAGTGGTGCGGCGTCACGGTAAGTGGCATTTTGACTCCGCATGTCGTCTTCTTGTATACTCCAGTGTTGTCATGTACAGCTGCAGACAAGTTAGTAATTACTGAACTTCGACATTACAGGAATTACCCTCTACAGTGCAGTCCTTGGCCACTACTTCCCGCGTGACGATTAGAGAAACTAGGGACTGTGCAACGTGCGATGGAAGAAAAAAAAAGAGTGTTAGGGATAACGTGCGGATTAGGGAGAAATTTCAGAGTAGCCAGTTTCTAGTTAGCGTTGAGAGGGAGGGGAAAACACACCGACACAGGGAGGGAACAAGTAGATCAGACGGTCGCTATCACGTCCGGTCTACTTAGGGCTTATCCGGTCTACGTAGGGCTTACAACCGGTGGTTTACCAGAGGTGTATAGAATGGGTGTCAGTACAAGGGAAATGTAGTCGAGGATGACGACTAAACGGGCAGTGTGAGCAAATTATGAAGTTTGCAAGCCCATTATGTTATCAAACCACGTTGTTTAATCTAAAGGTTAAAAATGCAATCCTAAGCTAAAGAAGAATCAAGGCGAAAAAAGATATCAAGGAAAGATGTTTCAGCGCTATCGCTTTCTTTTTTTAGCAGCGAAGCTGCTTAAGCAAACCGCAAAAACTCTGTCGTCCCAGTTTTAACAGCGAAGCTATCTAAGCTATTTGTCAGGCATCATGCAGTTCCACGTGGCATTTCGTTACGTGATTTTGGGCGATCACGTGACATGTTCGCGCCAAAATGTCACACCACTATCAAGTGACCTGTTTCAGTAGACTATCGGCCAGCTTCGTTGTGATCTGGCCTTGCGCGATCTATAGCGGAAGCTGCGTACTTATTTAGCTTTAGGCTGCGCCTCAAACCCCCGAAATAAGCATAACGTGGTGTCAGCTGATGCAACGAAATGGAGATTTGAGAACACCAGCAGAGGATTTTGTCCGCTGCCCCGCCACGGTGATCTAGTGGCTATGGTACCCGGCTGCAGATCCGAGGGTCGCGGGATCGAATTCCGGCCGCGGCGGCTGCATTTCGGTGGAGGCGAAATGTTGAGGCCCGTGTGCTGTGCGATGTCAGTGCACGTTAAAGAACCCCTGGTGGTCGAAATTTCCGGAGCCCTCCACTACGGCGTCTCTCATAATTAGAGCTGGTTTTGGGACGTTAAACCCCACAAATCAATCAATCAATCAATCAATCAATCAATCATGTCCGTTGTTTGTCGTAATAAAGATGATGATATTGAGGACGACGATGGCGGCAATTATGTGTGTAGATACTCTGTTATCATTTATTATGCTGGCCATTCAGATATGAATAGAAGAACCTAAAGGTTCAGCTTGCCCATTTGACCATCGAATTCTCGACGTCTGATGAGCAGTTTTCTTCACGCAAAATACCTTTACTCAGAACCTGCTAACACGTCCACTGAAGTATTTCCGCTTAACGTTGGACCTTGTATGATAATGCTCTTACCCCCGTCTCTTCCAAAAATCTATTAAAACAACAGTGCCCTGTTTAGGATTGCACAAATGCTCTTCCACTCCTCACGTTTCCGATCATGAACATGAAGTAGGCTTGATATTCACAGAGGGGCTCCATATGCTAAACCAGCCATTCCAGGAACTTGCAGAGATTGGAATTCCGCTGCCTATGCGCTTCTGCTCAGCTCAGGAAGTTGTTTGTTTCCTGGTGACACCGCTGCGAGACGAGCGCTTGTTTCCCAGTCAAATAAATCTGTGTCATAAATTGTTCCCCATGGTCACTAGTGTCATGCTGTTCATTAATCGAAAAGAGAATAAAACCGCCAAGCACACAGGACACAGTAGGAGACACCACGAAGCGGTATACTGACAACTCGTTTTGTTTCTTGCCGTGTCCCATGTGTTTTTCGATATTGTTCTCTTTTTGATGCATCACCAACTGACACCCAACGAGCTGTGCATTCACCCTGGCGAGACAGAACCACGAGTTTCTTTATTCGGCTCTCCTCATCGTTAACTGAATGACGGAAGTACGTCAGCAGACAGTATTGTAGTACTACGTTCTATTCCTGCCCATTCCCATGGACCTTCTCGCAGACCTGTATATAGTGCTGAGGGCGGCATCTAAACCCGCAATGCCGTTGTTGAATGGGAAGGTCTTGTTGAAACGACACGGTGTAAATAATCCCCGATGGGAGAGGGGGATAAATAAAATTCTCAGAAGACCGAATGTGTAGCGAGTCGTCCTGAGCTATCTTTGCCATCCTGTTTCGCCGATGAAACGCCCGGGCTGAGGGCACTAATGGCCTATGGCTCGCTTGAAGAAACACGAGGGGTCCTTGTTTATTCGTTGCTTCGTGACGGTGATGCGAAGAGAAGGAGCGTGCTTTATGCCTCGGGATCCGCTCCGCTTTGCGGGCGTCGACATAGGGAAAACAAACACGCGTCAATCGCGGCGTTCCTCGGGCCGCAAGAGTCGAAAGCACCTATGTTAACCGCGTCTGTGTGGAATGGAAGCGTCGCGATTTCCACATTGGAGAGCGGGATGACGTAGGTGTTGGCAAAGTGGAGTAATCCTGGTAGAGTAGAAAGTGGAAAAACGCCGTTAAGCGTTGTGATATTGTCAATATATGATACCGCAAGTTCAGTTCCTAGTAAGCGAAAATAGATTAGAACTGTCAGACTTGCGATCGCTTTAGCAGGTCACGAGATAACAGCATGAAAAGAGTGAACAGAGGTTCGCGCGCTCACGTCATAGCGGTCATTACGATGTTGTGCGGCTGCCGTGGTGATAAGGCGGGCTACGCCGTTTCGGTAATCTTTAATTTACCGCGGGTGTAGCAAGTTAAATTAAGCAATGTGCGTTTACGTGAGTACCCTGTCCACCAGAGAAGCGTGCGACAATACTTATCCTAGCGACCACTTGTGCGTGTTTTGAGTTGTATAACACTTTGCGGAGCGGAAAGGTAGGGCACTATATATATATATATATATATATATATATATATATATATATATATATATATATATATATATATATATATATATATATATATATATATATATATATATCTTGAGACGGAGCAGTCACCACGGGGTATTTATTAGTCCTGGATGATGCGGCGAACCGGCCGAGCCCAAAGCATAGATGAGACGCGAGGTGACAACCCACAATCGATGAAGAAGAAACCCATGTGATGATGATGATTATGTACAGATGACGAAGAGTAGCGCATTAGGTGCCCACAATATATATATATATATATATATATATATATATATATATATGAAGAAGGAAGTGTCCTTGGATCCAGCAGAATCAAAACACTTCGAAGCGGAGGGCGTGCGAAACGAAAACTTTTTATTTTTCCAACGTTTCAGCCGGGGACCGGCCTTCATCAGGGAAAACCCTGATGAAGGCCGGTCCCCGGCTGAAACGTTGGAAAAATAAAAGTTTTCGTTTCGCACGTCCTCCGCTTCGAAGTATATATATATATATATATATATATATATATATATATATATCCCGCGCTTATGTCGAGCTCACCGCAATCGCCTCCCTGCCTGTCCCGGAGCATGTATTGCACGCCGTTTCCCTGTGTCGACTATTCAGGGCTTCCTAAACTCTCCAGCCTGTACATCCTGGTGTTCCTCATTTAGCGCCAGAACATAGCACAGGGAAAGAAAAATAAATAAATCAATATGAACGGATACATCGTTCCGGATAATCGGAACTCTTGAATCTCGGAAAACAAACACGGGCGCTTTGCAAGAGGCGTTGCTACATGAGTTCCGGTGCCCGCAATACACAATTGCAAGCCCTCTAGTCTCTCGTCAGTCAAGCTCTGTAGAGAGGTCAGATTGTTAAATCACCGGCGGGAGGTCCGCGCACAGCCAGCTGTTTGGCCGACCAATATTGGAAACAGAGTGCCTTCTTCGTATTGCGCTGCTAGAAGGGAGGCAGGCGGAGATTACGCTCTTCATTCGTAGAAAAATAAATAGATTAATTACCTCTGGTTTTGTAAACGCAACTGCAGGGTGTCTTCGAATCCACAACAAGCAAGCTACTTTCTTCGCGTCTCCCTATTTCGGCGTGAAGCGCGTATTATTCGCAGGTGTAAGACGTACGCCACGCTAAGAGTACATTAACGAGCTTTGTTACCATTGAGACAGTTCCGGCAAGTTCGAGCCTGCAGTTTTGTTTAGCGAAGTGCCGCTAATGCTCATATACTGACCTTTGATACTGCATGACATATTCCTTTTTTGGATAGCTTGCAACCTTATCGTGACGAAAGGTATCCGCTTTTTCCTCTACCTAACTTAGTTATGGCACCAGGAGACCTGAGTGTCACTTCAGTCAAACTGTCTCAATGCAGAGTTTGATTTTATTGATGTTGAAGTGTTTCATTTAGTATGCTTAAAGAGTACGAACAAATCTCCAGCTTTGGGACCCCTGACGATAGTTCGCTGACAAAGTGTTTGGTCGTCTAAATAACACATTTCGAGCATGTTGGTTGATAATCAGAAGGTAATAACAGCGGGAAAGATGTATTATTTATTGAATATTTTGCTAAGGATCTAGTTAAAAAATTGTACCCTTTGTTCTACGTGATTGTGCTGCATCTTACGTAGCCCCTTCCCGTCGCACACCGGCGACACATCTGCCGCAGTAATTAAACGGCAAAAGTGTTGCGCAGCTCAGCCTGAGAACGCAGGTTCGATCCTCGGCTCAAATTCTAAGAAGAAAAGGGGGGGGGGGGAAGGAGAGAAAGAGAGAGAGATAAAAACATGCGTGCACTCTTATTCGGACGCGCGTTGAGAAACTACAGGTGGTAAATGTTAGTCCGGGGTCCTCCACTACGTCGCTTCTGTTAACGACATCGTGGTTGTGGCAAGTATAACTCCAAAACAATCCCCAAGATTTGAAGGTCCTAAACGGGAACGTGTTCACCTATATTATTGTTCGCGCATCGAACATGCGCTGACGGTGTTTCTGCTGCTGCGCAGGCGCACGCCACCTGCTACCGGACCCTGTCCCAGGAGTGCAACTTTGGCGTCCTGGAGAGCATCATGCTTCCTCCGGCAGCCGTCAGCATTCCGCGCACGGACGTTCCCTTGGAAACCATCATCGGAGTGGAGATGCGCAGGAGGGAGACACTAGCGCGTGCCACTTACCCCAGCATAGGCAAGCGTTTACTCGTGTTTTCCTTTAAAGCTTGAGAGTAATGCCAATGGCACCGCCAGTTCAACCAGCTCCTACTGCTCTCCTACTCGGTTTGTACCGATACGAAGCTTCTTATCTAGGTTGGAGCTAGAGGAAGGCTCACCCGAGTCAAACAATCAACTATAGGAAGATCCACGTGACCACAGTTGTGTCGGATATACTCTGGTCGTTCACTCAGATAGATGCCGAGAGCGCACTGGTGCACTCCGAATTGGAGCTTTTCTGAGCCCCGAATAAGCGCTGGAAGCTTCAGAGCAAATCTGGGGCAAACTCGTTGATACCTCCGCATATATTTCATCCGTTGAGGCAGTAGATGAAACGAACGTAACGATGCAGTGTTCTTATGCGCGAATGCGGGGCTCATGCGATAGGCCCCATTGGTTCATTTAGGCTGCAGCGGCTTATGTTGCTTTTCGAGCTGCCGTACATTATACGCGCCGTTCACTGCAATATTTTTCTGCCGTCCCTTGGTTTTTCTTGGATATTCTATTGTATGGAACCACAACAATCCGTGGCACTTGCTTTTACGTTATCTTTGCATAAACTGCGATAGAAAAAAAAAGGCAGATATAACTATAACATTTTACGTTCGGCGGCCTGGCGTGTACTTTTTAATAGGAAACAGCACGCTCAGATATCAGTGTAAAGGCAAAGTGCGCTCGTACAGTCCTCGCTTTTTGTTGTTGTCAAACTGCTCCAATGTGACTGAAATAGCTTAGTTACACCACCACAGCCACACGAAGAGTCCCTATTGTTTATTCAATTACTCCCACCATTTCACGTAAATGATTTTGGCATCCCTAAGCTCGAATGTTGGGCTCATGGGACGTCTCCTTGAAGAGGACGGTCGCACATGGGTAACGAAAAAACAAACAAACAAATGTCTGGAATTTAACGCTTATTTAACATTAAAGATTGATGTTGTTAAAAATAAAATAAACTTTAGGCTCAACGTAAGGAAGTTTGCCACAGGCAGGCACATTTCCTGACGTTGAGCCGGCGTTATACGTGCCGTGGCTGAACTGCCGCTTCTCTCATCGTGTCTAATTTCAGCAAGAAGCATATCGGAGGAATTCTCATCGACAGGGGACCTCAAAAGCAAAGAATTTGATGATTATCCGTCACCAAAAGAAAAAGATAAAGATGAAGGTATGTCGATGCATTTTCTGTGTTTTACAAGCTCTTGTTCGTTGTAATGGTCGCTGCTCATGAATGGTCAGTAACTGACAATTCTTACAAGCCGTGCAAGTGAACACGTTTGCTTCACAAGGCATTCCGCGCCTTCCTTTTCAGAAATAATCAAAGTATACGACGGTAATGCCTCCATGAAGAGAAGGATGTTCAGGACAATCACTGTATCACGTAATGCAACCAGGGAACAAATCATCGTAAGTACACTACTGCGCTCGTGGTCAGTGTTGATTTGTTGTCGGAAGATGACGAGTGCAGCGTTGCCGTGGTAACAACGCTAGCATGTTCCGAGAGCTTTTAGACACCTGGCTTTTGGTAGAGCTTCGGAAGACCGTACGCGCGTCATGCTAGCGCCATACTGCGCATGCGTGAAGGCGTTTCGGGCATTCAGACTGGCTTAAACAGAATCATCCTGGTGTATCTCTGTGCCGTGCAGTGTTAAAGAGCCTAACACCGAGTTACTTGTAACTTCTCATTGACGTAGCGGTATATTGCATCGGATACGTGGTCAGGAATTTCGATACCGAGAATTCCAATATTCAGTTGAGAGGTGTTTAATCATTAAATTGCCTCGTGACAGTTCATGTTCGCCCACATGTGTTTACTCTACATGCTAATTCGTTTACCTGTGCACTCGCTATCGGCGTGAACAAGCTGCGCTAGTTGCAGCCAATTTATTTTGAACTTCACGCGCTTCTGCTTTTCACGTTGATGTCGGCGTGTCACAACTTCATTTGTCTTTGTTCTTCCAGGGTGCTGCATTGCGAGCATTCCATATATCTGGAGATCCAAAGCACTACTATATAACCGATGTGTACGGTACGTATCATCTATGCTTTGCGCAATGCGCGATAGCAAAATAAACGCCGCTAATTTCCTAGCACCACAAATGCGCCTGTGTGTGCGTGTCTCCCTTCTTGTGGTTGTTTGTTGGCGCTCGTGCCTATACGTTTCACCACAAGTGCTTTGAGTTTAATCCTAGGGAATCACAACTTAAATATTTGGAGATGACAATCGTACATTCAAGTTAAGTTATGGCCTAACTTATGTCAATATCGTTTTAAGCTAGTTCATCGGAACATGACGAAATGTTCATCTCACTTGGTATGGTGTTCACGTTCGGCACTGACGGATGACGTAGTATAAGGGAGGTGTACCATGGATCACGTGGGCTAAGATATACTGGGGAACGTTCGCTTAGGTACCGATGATGTTTAAGACTGGAAGCTGCTACCGTCGCTACAAGCTACACTTCGATAACTATACAGTGGCGGCGCTCACAATATCCTTAGGTTCATTGATTTTCTTTTATTTCGCTCTCTTAGCCATGGCGCCCATACACACAATCCAGTGACCATGATAATTGTCGGGAAAGGCGTATAATAACGTAACAATAAAGAAGGAAGGTCTATAATAAAAAAAAGTATAGCTTAGCGTCGTTCTTCAACAAAGTAGATGACTGAGCTCCTAAAATGTGTAGATAGACGGTTACATAAATGAATAAAC
>CM023486.1:103113664-103180881 GCA_013339685.2 Hyalomma asiaticum
CAGCAGAACAGGCACGCTAGACACAACACAGCACATAACTATCAACAATTGATTTATATTTCGCGGATTACGCTGGTACATATTTATATTTTTGATGCAGCATAAGTCACGTATGCCCCATCTTCTACTTGATGCTAGCTGAATGACAGGGACGACAGAAAGGACCCAAATCACAGCACTAACTTTCACCAACTCATTTATTGGCACCATGACCGCTGCTGCTGGATTGAATATGCGAGTCTCATCCCTCCTCTCGCTTTTATTTCAGGAGTCGATACGGCAGAAAGACCTGACTAGGTTCTACCTCCAGCAAAAAGAGGACTGTTACAGCTCTAGTGTTGCCCTTTTCGTTGGAAACCTTCCACCAAATCTATCCCAGAGGCAGTACGAGAAAATTTTAGTAGATCTTTTAGGAAAACGTGAGTATACCCGACACCTTAACACGCCGTGATTATAAACAAGGCTCCCGTGCGGGAGCCGAAACGTCGTAGTAGTTTTAACTTCTGTAAACTTCCTTGGCCTCTGTTCGTTTAATTGTTGTCATACGCCATCTTTTTATACAAAAGGCAATGATTCAAGAGGACCATAATTACCGACTGTTACTGAAATTTGTGCCATATGCATGGTTGTCTCTGATTCATACAGTGCCAAATTTTGCAACATGCCTGAAGGAAGCCCTCTTCGAATATCTGTAAGAAATCGTGGAACCGATTTCTCTACTGCATTCGGCAAGAAATTGCAAAGGAAGCAACGCGACAAAATCGTGCATTTTTCATCATGCGTAGGCCTTCAAATGCTCAGTGTTTTCCTTTATTTTTGTCTTCTTTTCTCTAGTGATCTTTTGCGTCACACACTGACAACTTGCGAATCCGTAAACCATTTTTTTACCTATGAGTTTGTTCTGTTCTAAATAAAGAAACATGACACCAGTTTCCGTGTAACTTTTATTAAATTATTAAAATTGTCTTTGCACGTATTCACTGAATCTTTAAATGGCATTAACTGAAGCAGTGGATGTGTTTAGACATACTTGCAGCGTCCCCTCTCTTTCTGACCGGCACTTCTTCGCTTTCTTCTCCGACAGCTTACAAATTCAAGCAAATAGGTCCCATTTACTATGAGTACGGTTCCCTGATCATCACCTACGACAATGCTGACATAGCAGTGAAGGCTTTTTACATGCTGAGGGAGTCGAGCTTCGAAGACAAAAACCTCCTTGTCCTACTCCTGCCCAACACCATCCCAGAGATGATCCCTGAAGGTGTCAGGGTGAGTGACTGCACATATCGCCTGTTAAAGTTTTATAAATAAATAAATAAATAAATAAATAAATAAATAAATAAATAAATAAATAAATCAACAATCAATCAATCAATAAATAAATCAATCAGAATGTGGAGAAGAGATTGCTTGCTTCTCCGCATCAGCGTCAAAACTACTGACAAAAATCCAGCTATCATGTTTAACAGGGTCTGCGTCCCTGGCATTTATGATAAATATCGGAGTTGAACAGCATAATTCGAATAGCGCACATAAGTCAGCTGTAATAATTGGAGAGGTCCTGTATCAGGGCATAATCCCATGGTTACCAACATAAAAAATAAAAAATAGAACATGATAACTAGCCGTCGTTCAAGAAGCTCTTGCACAAAGAAACACGGTCGCATGGGTGCATGAATACCACACAATATCAAGGATTCGTGAGTTGGAAAGACCGAGAAATAGGGTCTTCACAGAAAAGAACACCACAAAACACCGCTGCGTCACAGCAGAAAGAAAATTATGACGTAGAAAGCTTAGTCAATTTTTCTCTTACGTAATCATATAAATGTGTGTCTGCTGTGCTATCAGAATAAGAAAAAAAGATGATGTCGAAGTTCTTTGCCGATGTGAACTTAGAGTGAAGATTGGCGCATTTATTGGTTCCGGCTGCTCGTCTTAGTGGGGAAAGCAAAAACAAAATAACGTAAGTGCTATGGAACATTGGAAACATTCGGATTATCACGAGAATTCGCGAAATTGAGCTCGCAAATAAAGGTCACATGATACAGTATAAATATTAAGTGAATCATGAAGTTCCGTAGGCAAGAGAAAGAGAATGTGGAAGCGGTTACATAAATATAGTTTTCCAGGTGAGGTGTATCTGTATCACAGAACAAGAGCGTATAAAAAAAATTAAACATGAATTCCGCCGACATGGAAGGCAACGCCATCAAAAGCTGAGAGCTTTGCAGACGACATAACTGTGTAACAGAGTAATTAAGAACATATAACGAAATTTGACGCGAATTATGCATGTAAGCGACGTCTAAAGCTCTTTGTGAGCCCACTTAAAAGCGCCAGATTGAAAGCGCTTCAAATGGAAAAAAATTCAGTTGGTCTTTTCAGCCTGTGTGCCTTCCTCGTGTCTTTTTCCTCACTCTAAGTAAGATTTCTCGCTTCTCTGTTTTATTTCAGCCGTTACTGGTATTCGTGAATGTGAAGAGCGGAGGATGCCAAGGCCTGGAACTGATCACATCCTTTCGTAAAATGCTAAACCCTTACCAAGTGTACGATTTGGAGAATAGTGGACCGTTACCTGGGTAAGCAGATTTCAAGATTAGTTTGTACAAACCAGAGCTAAGTGACTCTATCGTACTAAGATTACTAAAACGAAATATGACGTTGCAGTCGTTCAGTAACGGCAGGAGTTATCACAGCAAAGCTTTTCCTGTACAAAACCTTCTATGTGGCCCAGTGAAGGTTCCTTAAGAAAACCATTCAAGCATATTTCGCTCGAAGCCAGTGTCCTAGCATACTAAAATTCTTATCTCTGAGTGTCCAAAAATTCATAGGAAATTCCTTAGTTATCAGAGAGGGGGAATAAGGAAAAGGCTGGGAGGTTTCTAGCTTACACAGAGAGAGACGAATGTGGGGCGAAGGAGACGGTATAAAGAAAGATGGTTTACAAGCACGATGCGGCGTAGGAACAGTCAGGCACTTGCCTAAGTCAGTCGCCTTTAAGTGTGGCAGAAGAGTGCCTGTGGCTTTTTGGGTCAATGAAATGCGAAGGTCCAGATCTCAAGATATTTCCTTGCTTAAAGGTAGATTGTCAAGTCTACTCAAGGCACACTGGATAGTCCAGCGCTGTAAATCAAATCAAGGACAACGGCGCGGGAGGCGATCGTTAGTCGCTTCGCATTTGTACTTGCTGCACCGTTCCAGTGCGACGGTATAGCGTTTCGGTGTGTGGTACAGGAAGGTGTCACACCGCGGTGTGCAGGCTGTACGTGTTTCGGCACGTGCGCGACTACAAGATCTTGGTGTGCGGCGGCGACGGCACCGTCGGCTGGGTGCTCCAGTGCCTGGACAACGTGGGCCAGGACTCCGAGTGCCAGTCCCCGCCGTGCGCCATCGTGCCGCTGGGCACGGGCAATGACCTGGCGCGAGTGTTGCGCTGGGGACCCGGCTACACTGGTGGCGAGGACCCCCTCACTCTGCTCAAGGACGTCATCGACGCCGAGGAGATTCGTTTGGACAGGTGGACGGTGGTCTTCCACTCGGATGAAAAGCCGGAGGAGAAGCCCGGCTCGCTGCAGAACAGCTCGGGCTCCACGTCCGAGGACAACACGGCCATATTCGTCATGAACAACTATTTCGGCATCGGCATCGACGCAGACCTTTGCCTCGACTTCCACAACGCTCGGGAAGAGAACCCCAACAAGTTCAACAGCAGGCGAGTGGTCCTTGCGTATATACGTTGAGCAGTTGGCGAAATACATTCCTTCTTCATTCGTTAAGCTATTCAGTCTATCACCTAAGGGCTCGCGATTAACTGCTTTTCTTTTTCTGCAGACTTCACAACAAGGGCGTGTACGTGAAGATGGGTCTCCGCAAAATGGTGAGCAGGAAGACCTGGAAGGATCTGCACAAAGAAATCCGTCTTGAAGTGGACGGAAAAGTGATCGACCTGCCCCCTGTAGAGGGTATCATTATTCTCAACATTCTCAGGTAGGTCCTGCACGTGAGAAACGTTCTGCTTTGAAAACGACTCGACAATTTAAGATGCATTGGCCTAACGATTTCACTTCTAAGCTGGGACACCACTCGCTCAGGAGAACTTCGCGCTGCGTAGGCATTTGCTGCAGCACTATAGTTGACCATGTACCGTGTTAATATTATCTGGTGTATCACTCGTTGCAAGTTGAATACAATGCCTGCTGTAATGCGAGTAACCAGTCTTTCTTGCTGCGGAGAAGAAAGGTAGATTTGCTGCTAGAGAGAGGTTGATGAATCGCTTGAACCTGCTGATGACGAGAACAAGAACCGCGGAGTTATATTCCTTTGATCGCGGATGATCACGTGTGGTGATTACTCGATTCGAGTCACAGGAGAAATCATGAAAGCATCAGGCGCCGACGTCCCCTCGTCGCACGTTCATGTAAAGTGACGGCAGATCGAGCTTTAATTTTCTTGCTGCAGATCTCTCGGCAAAGGAGCTAACTGCGAAAGAGGTCGGTTTCTGTGGCTCTCTGACGAGTGAAACTAATATGCTGTCAAAGCGCTTTGACAAGCTTCTTTAGGTACGAAAATAAAATCTTCCGCACGAGTGGGCATGATTTGTTTGATATCCGAGAAACTGACCCTGACAAGAACATAGAAAAAGCAGTGCTTCGTGATGACATGCCAAGGAAGAACCACACTGTGCTGACGTTTTTGCTAGCTGACAGGAAAATGTAGATTCACGCAATATTTTGTTCTTTTCAAAGAGTTCACGTTCGCGAATTCCTAGTTTCATTAAGGTCTTCATTCACGTGCACGTAAATTTACAAATAATTTTCATATATTAACTTGTCGAAAAATTCATTTTAGCCAGGCTCATATCTTTAGTCTACACCTAAAAAGCGCTCTCTTTGAAAATAGTTAGTAGCACTAAACTCGTTTCAGGGGCGAAGCTCCTTATAGCGGCACCCGTTCGTCCCCCGTCGTAGTAGTGTGTAACCAGTCTTAACGCTAGTACCAGATCTTGACCTCCAAGGTGGTGCCGGTGGGAGATTTCTCCTGTGCGTTGTTGAACAATAAAAAATTCGCAGCGTGCGCGTTAACTAAAAGCCGAATTCTTCTGTCTCTCATTCCCCATTAGCAGCCATTGGCATGTTCCAGTAGGAAACGTTAGTAGAAGTAGAAGTGTAAGTGTTAGCTAAAAGCCGACTTCTTCTGTCTCTCATTCCCATTAGCAGCCATTGTTTACCTCCAAGGTAGTGCCTGGCGAGAGTTCTCCTGTGCGTGATTAAACAATAAAAATTTTGTTCAAAACGTCGTTGATTGATGAAATAAACCAACCAAAGACGCAAGATGTTTTGTAAAAGCAAAACGAGACGGCTCGCGCCCTCGCCGCGAGCGCCGGGAGCCACGCGCTCCCCGGCAAACTCGACACTGCCCCGGCAAACGCGAGAGACAACGTTGGCGCAGGCAGCGTCTCCTAGCGAGTTTCTTGATTGAGAAATACCGACTGCTCGCGTTGGAGAAGCGTTCACCGGCAACCCAGATATATATATATATATATATATATATATATATATATATATATATATATATATATATATATATATATATATATAGGCACTGGATCTTGACTTGCAATGAAGTGCCGGTGGGAGGATTTCACTTGTGCATAGTTGAACCGTGAGGATTCGTAGCATGCGCGTTAACTAAATTAATCCGGAACTCGGCACGATCTACGATAAACATCCCGAGCTTCGCCCACTCATCATCATTCACTCCGTGGATATGCTGTAATTTTTTTTTCAGATTCTGCAGTTGTACGACCATGAAGTACTGGCATCTTCTTTGAGATAGAGTTGTGACAAGTGGCCGCCTTGCTTGTTTTGTTTTAATCAGATTTTATGGCATGTATCGCAGTCGAGCATTTTGGTTATCTCCTCCTTCCCTATGCGTTCTTCACACAAGCCTCTGCTCTGTAATGCACTGTTACGTAGGCCCCTGACGGCTCCGGTCCTATCGACCTCTTTCTTCATCCACCAATATGTTAGATGCACCTTGCTTGTCTCAAATTATCTTGACTAGCGAGTCTTTTGAATGTAAATGGTGACAGTAGTCAGCTAGCGTGTTCTTTTCAGTGATGTGCTACTCCACCTCTCACAGTATGGCATCCTGGCTTTCTCTTTGTTTAGGGCGGTAGCCTTGTATGTCTAATGGGTAGGTGTGTGTCCTTGAACGACCTTGGTGTCGGCACGAACGGTGTAGGAGCTGGTGCAAAGAAACCATCCAACCCAATGATGGCCACAAACGAATGAAAATTTGGCAGCCGTCTAAAAAGATTATTACTAATTACTAAAGTGAGCTATTGAGTGGTTAATGACTAATTAAGCTTACAAATATTATACAAATTTGAAAACTGTAGTTAAACCCAAGACCTTGCTTTATTGAAGGTGAATAAGATGGATTAAGGTGTGGTCGAATAATGGTGAAAGCGTGCAGACTAACTAAAGACCCAAAAGCAAACGTGTAAGGATGTTTTTATGCGAGATAAGTCACAATTAAGGCTTTCGCCGTAGTTAACGACACTTGGAAATTTTTTGCTTGGTGAGTGCTTCTCTTTTATGTACTTTGATCTGCATCTGTCACGAGTGCTGAGACGTTAAGTACCCTCTTGTGGTGTCGTCGCAGTTGGGGTTCCGGTGCTAACCCCTGGGGGCCCGAGAAGGAGGACATGTTCTCGAAACCGACGCACTACGACGGTATGCTCGAGATCGTCGGCGTCACTGGGGTCGTCCACATGGGCCAGATCCAGAGCGGGCTGCGCAGCGCCATCCGCATCGCGCAGGGGGGACACGTGAGTTGTTTGTTATACCCTCTATTTTTTCTGTGCTGCAGATTGCCAACGGCGCAAGACGGCGGTGATCATGGCGGAAGCCAATCGCCGGTGTCACGCGTGTCGATGTAGTGGTTGTTGAGTGCTGTCGCCGTTGGCTTGCAGCCATTGGCCTCCAACCTGCTGAAACTTTGTGATATTCACAGTCGTACTGAGACGCGACAAATTCATTCAATTAATTCATTTTTCACTTCAGTTGCGACTGAACGAGGTACTTCTACTGTGACAAAGTGGGCGCGAAACTCGTGACAGGAAAAAGAAACCGAGAAGATCATCATTAGAGCAAATGGAATACTGGGCGATAATAAATCATTCAATTGTCAGTTCAATTGGAAATTGAATTAGTTATTCATCTGTAGGACTAAACTTAAATAAGCGGATCAGTTTCTGAAGCCTTGCGTGCCACTAGTACAAGTGTAACAAGCAGATGTGGTTCAATGCACAGCACGCTTTAAGGGAGACGTGCAGGAGACGCATCGATAATGTAAAATCAACTAGACGTCTTCATTTACCACTGCGAAATTATAGCGTGCTCGCACTTAGGGGTAGAGAGCAGGCTTCAGCGAAATTGGGAGCCCTACCATGGCGTTTTTCATTGTCTGTGGCGACACTTTGCTCATTCGATATATGGCGTGGCTTGAGCTGATCCCGGTGCGACTAAAACTTGTTGTTGCACTTTTGATAAGTATCTCGCATCTGGTCTACACTGGTACGGTGTTTTCATTCGTTTCTCCCGCCATATATAATTGTCGCTGCTCGGACATAACGTCTCTGATAGTAGGCGCATAACATTGATGTATCATCTTAGTGTATGCAATAATGTTCTATACTGCACGCGCGCGCAGCGATGTGCAAGATACAGAAAAAAAAGGAAAACTTTACGGAAGCACTCGTGCCTTCTGTGAGAAAGCATGAAGTGTCTGTGTGCGTGACTGCCATACGTCTGTATGGTGCCAAATGTCACGGGAAATTTCGACGTTCGTGTCGAGTTACATTGTCACCCGACGTCATCATTACGTCACAATAAATGAAGTCATCGTGATTACATCACATGACGTCGTCATATTACGTCATCACTCTATGGCGTGACATTTGGTATCATTTACCATGGGCGATCTCAGGCTTTCGGCGATTGGGCGAGTAATACGCATTGAAGTCACCGTAAGCCAGTGCTTTGGATAAGTTGGCTTTTCCTCATAACGTGTATTATTGCGGAGAAGACAACGTTACGAACACTTTTCTGGAAGAGGTATTTGCACGCGCCTGAGACGTGTAGCATGTATTAGTTGAAATTTATTTTACCAGTACTTCTTTGCTCTACCTCTCAATACTCTCAAGTACTGAAGTAAATGCGCGTATCAGCGTGGCATAGTATTCGTGAGAGGATAGTATTTGGAGCGCATCGATAAAGAAAGCAAGGTAGCGGAAGACTAGCGACGATTACTGTTTGTGGACCAGCTAAATCCTAGAATGCATATGTTCTACGCTTGCACCCCTGAGTCGGACAGTGTATCTCCACTATCGATGCAGTCAGACAGTGAGTGCGAGGCGCATCGAACGGCAACTCTGTTTCCGTCATCTTGACTTGCAGTTGCGGATACGGCTAAACACAGAAATGCCCGTTCAAGTAGACGGCGAGCCTTGGATTCAGGGGCCCGGCGAAGTCGTCGTGCTCCGGTCGGCCTTGAAGGTAAGCCTTGCGGTAGCTTCTGTGCACATACGCCCTGAGAGTGTTCCACGGATATGCAACAGCTCGCAACGCAATTGCCCCAATTGCAAAGCATGCACTGAAAAGTACAAGACACTGGAGTGATACGCCGTTGCTGAGACTTATGCAGCTAACCTTCCCTCTGTGGTTAAATTAACTCGTTGCAATCAAAGAAATATAAACCATGATCATATATAAACATATGATCATATATAAACCCGCCAAAGCAAAGCTCAGTGTTTCTTGAAGCGGTCATTTCGTTCTAATAGCGACTGGTTATGCGGTATCCAGGTTTAACAGGGGAATACGGCTGCTCAGTGTGGATAATAGGAAGGGATTCATTTTCACGTAAGAGCAGCATCGGCAATCGTGGAACACTCTTAGAGCAATTAGTATTGCCGATATTTTATTGCCATATTTGTACCACACGTTAGGTGTATGTAAAAGCTGCCTGCTTGTTTAGTAATGTCCCTCAGCTTGCTGTAATGCTGAAGTGTTGGCACTCAGTGTTAAAACTCTTAATATCGTATGCGGATTTCATCTGGCACACTTAAAAATGACTTATCGACATGTGTTAGGCTACATCGGATGTCCGTAGGAGTGAAATAAATACAAAGTAATGAAGCATCAGTCAGTGGTACAATCGCCGCTTTACTAAGAGCGATTTTCTTGCATTTTTGATAAATAATTGCCATATTAAAGCAAATTAGGGTGTACAGAAGACGCGGAGGTCTGACACAGCTGTCATTGATTAAGTTCTGTCGGTTTCGTTTGATGCGTTCGTTATTCGAATGGTTGATTGGATCCTTGCCTGCCTTGCACATCCTCTGTATGCTTCCCCGAGAAACACAACGAGCATGTGTCGTGAATGTTCCTGAAGTCAGTTTGTCCCCTTGTTTTGTTCTCATTCAAGATTTTTATTTTAAATTTGGTCTCTTAACTACACACACACATACACCTTTGCGAGGCCCTGAAAGCGAATCCGAACGTTGTTTCTTTCTCACTCTTCCTATAAATGGCAGCGTACGCGATGTCACATTACTAACGTGAGAAAATTCAGGCTCAAGCGATTCAGAACGTAGGTAAGTGATTGGCGCGCTCAGTGCGAGAAAAAAGCACTACGTATAAACGAAAGTGACGACCAAGGAGCAATTACATAGCTTGAAATGTGTGATTAAAGTGGTATGAAATGGTATGAAATGTGGCTGATATGAAATGTAGCTTCACTTTGCCTATGCACTGGCGTTAAACAATATCCAAACTAGCTACACACCATGACTATGTTGCTGTTGAACATAATATTTTTTGGAACTAACATTCTCTCAGCGATTCTAAAAAGGAGCTTGCCGCACTTAAACAAGTTTGATTCTATGCAAGCTTGCCGAAGCACGCTTGAGTTTCCGTGAGACTATACACGAAATTTTCGCCTGTGCAGTGGTCTGAAGTTGAATGTCAGTGTAGGAACGGCCTACCACTGACTGGAGAGAGCCACGCCAAAGCTCGAAAATTCACACAATCGTTTTTCTCAACCCGTGGAGGTACACACTGTAGATACACTACGCTTACCAGCCTCTCGGCTACGCCCGCAATGTTTCCACAGTGTCATAGCTATGCCACTTATTGATTTCATTACTAGTTGAACTTCTTAATGAAACACGTGCCTTAACCAGTATCTGACAGTCAGAAATCCGAGGTCCGTTTGCGTTGCAAGGCAGGCGTAGATAACATTCTCAGTATACCGAATTTCACAGAACCTTTGTACTACATGTCAATATCCGATTAGAAACGAAGCAAGGATGCAGTCTGTGGTATATTGAAAAAAAGAAAAACTTTGTCTTTCGTTTCTGCTTGATTCTGTGCCACCAATGAATGTAGCTGAAGCACTTGCACACTTTTTTGCTTGCCGCCAAAGGACCGTACTCGAAACCCACTCACTCACTTTTCTTTCCCTTCTTTTTTCTCCTCCCAACCCGCTTCTCTACCTCACCTACTTGTTTAACACCACGTCGGCTGACCGTTCCGTTCTGCCCACCCTTTTTATTATTTTTTTTTCGCCCCGCCCCATTTCCATCTTCCTCGTCTCTCCCGTTACACCACCCACGCTGCATTGGATTCGAACCTGCGACTAAAAAAAAATCATCGTGCGCTTTTGATATCGTGCACAAAATACAACAACGACGACGTCGACGAATCGGCACTCAAACGCGTTCGCACGACACACACACGTCGCAAAACAAAAACACCAAAACGCGCGCCCACACAACAAACGCAACACACGTGCGCGCTGCGGCGTAAACCGCCGACAGGCCACCATGCTCAGGAAAAGCAAGATGAAGCGACGCAACACGGAGCCCATGCTGGCCTCGTCGAGCGGCGAGAAGTCCTCCGAAGACTGACGAGGCGGGCAGCGGCCCCGGCACAAGACGACGACGACGGCGTCATCAACGGCCACCACCAACGCCGGCGTGGCGGCGGCGACGAGCACCGCACTGCAGCCGCCACCGCCGCCGCAGCAGAGTCAGTGGGGGCGATCCCGCCGTGGTGGCGGAGAAGCCAGCGGCCGAAGGCATCGGCGCCGGCGCGACGCGAACCCGGTCGCCCACGGCGTGGTGTTGGCGTTCCTGCACGCCTGCTGCTGCGGCGCCGCATACCTGCTCGGACCGAGAGAACAGCAACGCTCTCCGCGCGACGACGGCTGAGACTGTTTCGTTTTCGCGAATTGGCCGCCGGACTCTCTCGTTTTCTACGCCTTTTATTCTCTCTCTCTCTCCCTCGCTCTCCGGATGGTGCGGAGGAGGTAGGGAGGGGGGTGTGGCCGAGGTTGTGAAGGGACGATGCACGGGATCCCGCTGACGCCGTATCGCCGCCGCCGCCGCCGACCGAAATAACGGCCCATGTCGAGCTCCTGTCGATGCTGCTTCGCTTTGACCCCCTGCGCGCGGGGACAGCCGTGCGCTTCTCCGTCGCTGAACTCGCACGTGAGACGACGCGACGACGCCGCTCACACTTGTCTCTCTCTCTCTCTCTTTCCTCCGATCTGTTCTCGGTCTCATTCTCGGCCTTGTTTGTACGACGACGACGATTTCAGTCTTGTCGAGCATCCCGGACCCCCGCAGCCCACTCACTACAATGACAACGCAAGGCTTTGCTGGAACCCGTCTCGGTTTCTTGTACAGGCGGCCGCCGCACGAGCGCTTTCTTTCTCTCTCTATCTCGGCTCCCGAAAAACCCCACGGTTTTGCACTGAGAACGACGACCCACGACTGTCTCTGGGCCACAGCCGCGTCCTCCCTTTCCAGCGCGGGAAGAGGAAGTGCCGGCGTGCGCGCGCGCTGTCGTTCTTTAGGGCGCGGCGTAATATGTGTGTGACTGCGTAGCGTGTGTGCCTGTGTGTGTGCGTGAGGTATAACGCTGCATGTCCGGCGTAGCAATGTCTCTACAGCGTCGACACCGTTTAGGCTTGTTCCTATTGCGACGCGCGGCGTTAAGCAGCGTCGGTCGTTTGTGGAGTCCACCGAACCCCAATCTTCTAAAAAAAATCGCGCGCCGCACAAGAGGCAAGTTGTGAGAACCCTCGAGGCGATTTTGACATCCGCGGTGGTTTTGTTCCATTTCCTACTTAGCCACGCTGCTCGAAGAACCGGTTGTTGCCCTCATTGACGAGCCATCAGAGAGGGTTTTTCGACTCATTGAGACGAGGTCCTCGGTGCCTCAGTTGAGCTTCGGGCGTGCTACGTTTTGTCTTTCCTCCTACAGAAAAAGAAAAAGAAAACAGTGAACACGGCCTCTACAAATAGTAAGAAAACAGTGCCGTAACTCCGACATATGTGTAATAGTTTTTATTCCGTTTTTTTTTTTTGTTCAGGTTGGCAGTTGTCGTGCAAGTTATGTCTGCTAATCGTTGAACAGTCACAGAGGGTCGAGTGTGGCTCTTGGAACTGCTCACTGTAGATGGCCGCGAGGCTTTACTAGAAGGCCTGCCCCAAAGGAACACCACCATACGTGTCCTCAGGTGCTAAGTCATAAGTAAGCGGTGCTTGGCGTGTAAGCGATCTTCGACGCGGCAGCAGTCTCACTACGCTCGTGCAGTCGTGAGACACTACTTGACAAGCGACGGTCTGGCCAGCCTTCCGCCAACCATCCTTTTTTTTTTTATTCGGACACGTGTATTTTTATTTTCTTTCTTCTGATGTTGATTTGGCTGGAGAAAGCGCGACGTACCGATCCTAAGCGCGGGTTTCTCAGCCTATTACTAAAGCAACCCGACCAGGCGGGCGAATCACGCATTAGTTCTTTATGCTAACTTTCGCAATCATCGTTTCTCTTTCTTTAGATTATTCTTCCCAGATACTTTCACTGCGGAAATCGGCCCCGTGCGATTGAAGCTAGGTGACTTTTCGGCGAACAAGGCGGATTATTAAAGCACAGGAAGGTCCTAAGAGAAACGGAAAAGAATGGGATAACGGGATCTATTCCATCTTGTTTTTTCTCAACCATGCCACGACGCTAGTCTTAGTAAGCGGGTAGGCGACTGGATTTCTGAATTTTGTGTGGAGTATAGGGACACGGCGTTTAGCGACAGCATAGCCTTCCTATAGTTTTTATGATATAATAGTTCCCGAAAACTACAAGGTTGTAAAGACTTCGCTCCCCTCTCGTTGAATCTTGCCCGTGACGAAATATAGTTGAGTGGCCTAACTGCCACTCTATGCGGAGCATTGGTTGGAACGACACTCATCTTTGGTGTCTGGCCGCTGGAACGCGTGTTTAATTGGCGTGATTTCTGAGTCTGAGAAGCTGCTGGTTTCGCCAAACCCGCCTTTCCTTCTTCTTCTTCTTCTTCTTTTTTTTCTTTTTCTGAAGGACCGGCATCGTCCTTAACCTACTAGTGATGCTAGTATTAGACGCGCACCTAGTACAGGCAGTAGACGTACTTCGTATACAGGGCGTTTCCAGCAACTATATTTGTAAATACAAGTTCTCAACTGTACTAGGTTTTGTACAGCCTTTTGAGTCGTTGTAATCAGCAGCTTCAAAGAATACTAAGCTTATGTCTTTTTTTTTTGAGATTAGCCTGATGTTTAAGATTAGCCTGATGTTTGCGATCCGTATAGTATATCGCAAAGAAGCAATACACTCAAGTTATACAGCCAGGTGCATCTCTTATAACTCAAATATTATGCACCTTTCTTTCAAGGCATAACTAAAGAAATTGTACCTTCGGAGTGAGCGTTATAGAGCAAAAGAAGGCTCCGGGAAAGTGTTATTTAGCTGTCAGTTCCCGCCATGTTAAATCCAGTCAAGCGCATGTTTCTTCAATCGAAATTTCGTCTACTATCAAAGAAACGCCCTGTATATGCAGAGCCTTTAGGGAATATGAGAACCGCATTGTACGCCTCGTATACATAAATAAATAAACGAGTTACAATACGAGGGACAAGCTCTTAGCGAACAGTGATGAAGATAAACGTATTTTACGCGGTAGGGCACTCAACACACTTGCCTTGCGTTTTCTTGAGGTGCTGCGGGAGTAAACGCCCCTGTGATCCGTGCGCCCACACCTGAATTTTCCCGAGATCGAAGCTTGTACATTGCGCGTACCGTCTTCTATATAGAAAATGCACACTACGCTGCAGTTATCTTTCTTTGTGCGTGTGCCAGGAGCTAGTTGTACCGAGTGTACGGTCGTCGAGGTGCACTTTCTCTCCTTTTTTTTTCTTTTTATTTTCTCGTCGCGAAAACGCGTAAGCGCCCCCATTTTAAGTTAGCGCGGCTGGTGAAGTGTGTGTTAGTGCCAGTGAATGAATGAAAATTAAAAAAAAATGGCGCTGTCTGTATAGGCTGTATAGACTCGTGGCGACGCGACCGTCGTTTCTTCTTCACATTTGTTTCTTACCTTCTCTTTATAGGAATACGTTAATAACCGATTATGCAAACGTGCGAGTGCTAACGCTGTTCGCGCGTATAACGTGTGCGACGCGAACCTGACGGTGATATACGTCATGCGTGGCAAATAAAAACGGGGCTTGCTTGCCTGAAAGAGTCTTTCGAGTAGCTTTGAATGGCGCCCGCATCTAATGTAGCCTCCATATGTAGTAGCGGCCCTCTACTCTGAAACAGGATTTTTTAAATTTTATTTATTTATTTTTTTGCGAGCTTCGGATTGTTAGTATAACTTTTACAGGATTAAGCCCGTATTATCTATCCAGCGAGACAACGATTGACAAAGAAATCGTCTCCCCGTGGCGGCAGTCGTGGACGGCTCGTTCATGCTCCACATTGCGTTACGTTGCTTTAAGACGCGTCGAAACGCTCGCGCAATGCAGTGAAGCGAATTTACGTGGTGCCCTCTGGTCTCCACGGAACCGTCGAGGTTTCCTTTTTAAATTTATTTCACGGAAAATAATGCTAGAAATGTATATAAAGGTAATGAACTCTTTTATATCTTGTGCTGCAGTAGCGAAATTCCTGACTTATGTACGTCCACACCTGCCGTGTGTGGAACAGTGGTGTTACGCCCTCCCCCTAGCGAGTAAGGATTTTTTTTTTTCAAAATTGCCTTTTTATATTTAACTCGACTGAACTCGACAGAACAAATAACTGCTGCGAACAGCGAATCATAAGGCAGGCCACTCCCCCTGCGTATGCAAGCTCAGCGTTCCGCGGTATCAAAATTTCACTTGCTCTTAATTTTTAATAAGCAACAATGTGAGGTCACCTTAGCTTTGGGAGTCACCGTGAGTTTACCCAATGGATCTACTTAAGAAAACACGAGAAAAAGAGTTTTTTGTTTAATTTTTATAAAAGCGCTAGTTTTTCAATTGTGGCCGATAAACTGCAGTGTAATCGTTGCAAGTGTGCTGCTCTTGGTGGCCGGCGCTGCTCTTAAACATATATTGTTGCAATAGGAATAAGGCGCAAAATATCGCCTAGTTCTGTTTGTCGAAAATTTCAATTTTCTATAATTGAAATTTGTAGTTCCTGAGAATCTGCCTGAGAAATACGGTATAAGAAAGCCTTGCGGCATATAGCAAGGGTATAGGGCATATCCTTGCTGGCCAGGGTATGCTGTAAACGGAGCACTGAAGCACTGTATGCAAATTGCGAAGCAAGAGCTCTTTGGTTCCGCCAAGCGAGAGTTGTCTAAGGAATAAGGAATGCGCTACTATCTGTTTGAGCTTGTGCATATGGTACGTTAGACGCGCTCTCTTATGTTGGACACACTCAAAATCAAGATTCACTTTAACGGCTTATATCTACAAACACGTCGATTCGGCTCTTGTTGTTTCATATTGATGCCCGTCTCATTTTTTTTTGTACCGTATTAAGCTACCACGTTAAAAAAAAAGGTTTAAGTGCCTTTTTGCTGGTATACTTCACCTCAAAAATATTGTTAGTCGTGTTACATAACTATTATGTTATTGTTCTACCTCGCGACTTTAGAATCGATCCTCGCATTATATTCGGCTGTGAGCGCCATGTAGTAATGCTTTCCACATGCGACAGCAGCGCCAGAGCGCGCACCTAGCGAGCGGAGGAAGCAAAATCGGGCCGTCGTAGCGCTAGAGGCGAACACGACGCGCACTTCTCCGTCCTTGATTGGGCGGACCACGGCCGGTATGAAACGCACGTCTCACCAGTATTTTTTTTCTTTTTTTGTGCTGTCCATGCTCCAGGCCGGCCTGGACCACTCTAAAGTAGGGACGTGTACGCTAATCTAATTTCCTTTGTTCCCCTAGCGGAGGGTGTTGGCGACACCGGGTCATTAAATGAAAGCCATGTGGCGCCCCCTGGTCAGCGCACGGTGCCTATACCGCTTGCCTGCTATTAGGCGCTTTGACACGCGGTAACTTATTACCTACACAAAAACCCATCTTTAAGTGAAGAAGGACGAGCCTGAGGACGATACCTTAGCCGACCACTTATGCCGCTTAAACGGAGGCGCGCTTAGTTCCGCAGACGTTTCGGACACAGCTCCTCTTAAGTTGGGAACCGCTCTCTCGCGTTAACGATTTTCATTGTCTTTCCTGCTTTATTTTTTTTTTCCGCTGAGGACATCACGTGTGCATGCCTTTCACGTATAGCGCGCGCGACAACGGCGTCGCGGCAGTGTGCCTGTGTGAGTGTGGCGGCCATTTTGTATTTTTTTTCATTTCCTCCTCTCCCTTATCTCTCTATCTGCATGCATGCGCGCGCGTGTGTGTGTGCTACTATTGCGTGCGTGTGCGTGTGTATATCACCCGAACGAGGGGCCTGTATATAGCAGTCTATACATATAAAAAAAAAACAACACTACCTATTTGTATAGCTAGGGTGTTTTCTTATCTATATCGAGTTTGGATCTTGTGCACCTGACGATGACGACGATGAAAAACGGTGACGGCGAACGCGACGCAGGAAAGAAAGGAAATGAAAAAAAAAAAAAAAACTATGTACACAATGTCGCTCGCCGAGCCACCTACACCATTCCTTTTGACTCTAGGTTTATATGCTTTGTAGAGTCTCTTTCCTATAGTCTCGCCAGGCGTCACGTTATAGGCAGTCATGTGCAATGCACAATGTGAATATACTATACTTGATAATTGATGTTCCGACACTACGACAGGTAATGCAGATAACGCAGGTGACGCGATTGTACACCGCTCCGCGGAGAGAGGAAGGAAGAAGAAGAAGAACACCGGGGACGTCAAGTGCAGAGGCAGTCAGTCTTTGTGGTCTAATCGCTCTCTTCGGCGACGATGGTTGCATTTTCATGCCAGGGTCGAGCTAACCTTGGGCGTGGAGGGAGATTTTAAAACGAGAAGGTACGAAGTACAGTTCTTCACGCCGTAGGTATTACTACACATTTCTTGCAGTTAAAAAAAAATACGCGGTCAGTGGCAGGCATGTAGCTATGTTTCAATGCGAGGCCTCTGTAGCGCCGTTCCATCGCGAGCGTGGATTATACGCACTTCCAGTGGAAAAATCCCGGCATACAAGACTATGTTTCGGTGCAAATTGTATAGTATGTGTTTCTTCTAGTCTTTCGTTCCATTCTTTCCATGCTCGAGTGTCCATACGAAGGTTCTACTTGTAGTGTGCGTAAAAGAAGAGTTTTTTTGTTTGCTATCTTATCGAATAAAAAGAAACGACAGAAAAATGATTAAAACTCTGCGGCTGTAAGTTACGTGTGTCGTCTTTCTTGTATGTGTTCGTACGTGAGGGTGCTCTCTTGCGTGAACATCCTGGATCGCTCGAAAGCACTTTTACAGGCAAACGTACCAAGCAACGTCGGTTCGCAGCACGTTTGCTGTTAGCAAACAACGGACAAATTGGAAGCAGTCGGCTTTGAAACCAATTATTCCTACGTGGGCTCCGGTGAACTAAAGGTGATCACTGCCTCCTGTGGTACCTACACCTCACAGACACGCAGTACATATAAAACCTGCAGAAGAAATGGAAATTGTATAAATAGGCTAATCGGAATGAAGACGCACACGTTCATAACGAAGTACAGTGCACAGAATGAGACAACGCACTATCGACCGACAAAGCAAATGGACCACGCCTTCACCCAGAGCCGAGGTGACACTTAATGTGTTTAAAGTCGCTGAGGGCACTCTCGACCCGAGCGCGCGGACCGAGATAGCAGCGTGATGTTCTGGCCCTTGCCTGAGCCGCGGTCCTTCTACTCTTTTTTTTGGGCCGATAGTGCATTCGGGCCATATTGTTCGTGCGAGAGTGGAGCAAACTCTCTGCCTAAGCAGTTCTCGCAGCGAAAGTCGTTCGTCGTAGTGCTGAAACGGTCAACATTGCCCCATTTGATTTTCTGTGCGACGTAACTACGCTAGCACCACAAATACACAACAAAACAAAAGCTTGGCAAATGAGTTCTGCGGAAACCCGCAAGGTGGAGTAACGTTTAAGAAATGGAAAATTGTAGTCTTGTGCCACAAAAACGGGTGGATGCTAATTTTCCCTTTCAAAAACAAAAGCTTGTCCTCTTGGGTGAACAGGATCGCTAGAATCTGTTCTCGCAGGGACTAGAAGGGGGAAGTTAGAAAGATAGAACGTATAGAAAAAACAAACAGCACAACTTGAATGGTTCACAAGTCTAGTGCATGCTCTGAAGCAACAAGTAAATATAGCTGACGCGAGCGGAGACTACAACTCAGAATCCCTCTCGAAACCTACATAATGGTGGAACATCGAAGCATCTGTCACCATTCTGCTGAAGCATCTGCCTGTATCCTTAATTAACGCGTGCATGTACAGCGGATAGCAGGGGCAAAGTTGCGAGATAATGCGTCGACCACAATGAATTCGTCTCTGGCAAGCAAACCGCCATCCGATTCTCTCGTAACCTATGAACCAAGCGTCAGCGCAGAAAAACAAGGACGAGGAATAAACACAGAAACACGAGCCACACCGCGTAGCCTCGACTATCAACTGACTTTCGTGCGACGAAAGACGTATATGAATAGGTACCTGAACGGCGCCACACGGTGGGGTTCGTGTGTTCCTCTTTCGTCCTCGTTTTCTTGCGTTGTTCCCTGGTTCATGGCCCTCAACCAGCTCGCCTATAAGTTCACCTTATTAGTCTCTGATAGCTGCCTCACGAGGCGGGCACAGGGCATTCAACAACGCATTCTTCTTGATGGATCACTGAAAGTGCCTGAAGACCTGACTGCTGGTCCATCAGTCAGCGCCACACCTTGGTGGTTTCACATACCATATACAACAGACATCACAAAACAACTGTTTTTTTTGTTTTTATTGTTAGTGTGCGCGATAAGGAGAGAGGTGAGGTTGCGGGTGGAGTGGATACTGCCTTTTCGCGATGACACAGTATGGCTCAACAGCGTGAAAACCGTTGCAAAGGACCAGTTAAAAAAAAAAAAAAGAAATAAAGGCATACATATTCTAAATTCGTATTCACTTCATGTAACTCCCACTTGTGATCGAATATATGTCCGGAAGCCGCGAACTTGGGAAGACGGTAGGACGTAATGCCTCCCTGCATCGGGCCTAGAATGGCCACTCATTGTCTTCGCGACGTACGTATTCTAAAAGGAACACTTTTACAGACATTTTTTATACCATGATGACCCGATGCACTTATGTATGATAAGAACAACAGTGAGAATACCGATAAGAATATAGCGATAGCCTGAAAGAACAGGCATTCTACGAGAGATGTCACGGCCCTCTTTTGATCCCCCGCCGACATCAGTTCAACCGCTCCTTCGTCATTGGCACGCCTAAGCTCATTTGCACCAGGCACGCCCGCATGTCCTGCTGAGCAGCTCGAGGCAACGAACGTGCTCACGCAACTGACCGTAGTCGACTGCACAGTTTGCACTTGTTCTTCCATGCACTCACATGGGACGTGAATGACTTGCTTTCTCCTATGTTGGCACTCCGTTATTACTCACGAGTCTTACGTTGGCCCTGCATCTTACACCTCCCGGTCCCCGCCATCTCTGTCTTACCGCTATCCTCGCACAACCGCTGTTTTGTTTCCACTGTTTGATGAGTTTCCGTCGTCAGGGGACGAGGAACGCACAGGTAGGGGTTTTTACCAAAGAGCACCTACAAACAGAAAAGTTCTTCAAAGCTTTACCGGCATTTTGACTATGAACTCTAGGTGTCGGGCCGTGTTGTGTGACGGTCCATTTCGTCTTCAGTCTTCTTTCCTTGCTTCCAGTTGTCGATCCCGTCGCGATGAAAGCTACGTCCAAGCATGTTACGAAAAACGAAACGAATGGAGAACTGTATGGAGAACGCTGCAAAATACGGCCATGTTACCGACGTTGCGGCCGCATTTTGTAACGGTCCATGCTAATTTTAAAGAAGTTATTCCCCTATATTTCAATGGCTGAAGCGAGGCCACACTACTTTGATCGTTACTCGGTCGGCCACTTGCCAGGACGATCGACTAGAACATAGCGACTAAATGTGAAATGGATCGTGAGAAAGTGTAACTCTTGAGGCTGCACTTATCAATTAGCTTTGTGGATTCCTCGGCGTAGAGGAGAACGCGAGTCTCCTGTAACAACCATACAGCAAGACGGTTGCCCTCGGTCTAGCCGTGACCCCACTCCTCCGCCACCCGATACTCGGTACAAGCGATATTTGAAGTTTGATTATATCAGCGTTATCCTCCATATCAGATGACAGATTGGCTGTTTTGTTATCATCAGCACAATGAGTCATCTTTCTGATAGCCAGACTTGCTATGTACAAACGGCAGTGCTAGACTGGTCCGAAAATTTGACTGTGATGCTCAGATTTCTCAATTATAGTCCTTAAACCGAAATCCCTGTCTACTACGAACGACCTTTAGCATGATTACACCGAACAGCTCTTCGCTGTGAATGTCTCTTGAGGCCTTCAGCGATGGAACCATAGCAGCACAGCACTTCCTTTTGATTTTTTCTTTCCTTGTACGTGTTTCAAGCTGACACAGCGTAGGAGATGAACCCTCGAGAACAAAAGACAGTGTGAGCAAGCGCGTTATAACAAAGGTTGACAAGCAGTTTTCTCTTCTGTCAGTTTGTCTCCAAGACATTCAGGTGGACCCTTGGAATAAGAAACCTATTGCCTTCTGGCGCGAAGTTTAAGGAAAACACATAAACATCGCGTAACCTGGCGTATCTGTCAGATGAATATCCATAAGCACTCAAAACGAAGTCTGCGTTACGGTTCCTCTATGACCTTGCTCTTCGTTATTCCATTTCCCGACAAGACGTGTCAGTATTACGCCTTACTGCACGAATTTCCTTGCACGAACACCATTTCGGATTTCATATTCCACCGAGTAAGCATCGCACGCTGCGAGGAAACAGTTGGAAACTGAATGTAACCACCTTTAAACAAACATTTGGTTTCAACTATTCGTTAATATTATGCGGCTTTCTCTTTAGGTACAGAAACGACGGGCAGGGTGTGTGATGCGGACCCTTTAGAAAGAAGAGCGAACAAGCCAGCGCTGCTATTACCTCACGGCATACTTCCCACATTCACTAAACAGACTTGAACAAATAAGGAACAGACTAACATGACGCAGAGAACATTCTTGTGCGACTGCTGTCTCAATGCCCGAACACGCCATCACCATCATCCGCCACCAAAAGGTGCACGCAAAATAAGCGATCACGTGACTTCGACCGTACACGTGGGAGCACCCTCACTTTGTCCGCTATCGGCTACTTCGACACGCGAATGTAGTAACCAACCGACGAAACACTGCGCTGTTTAGCACACCGCCAACGAGCGACTCGCAAACACGCCATTCGGATCCCTGCCCGAACTCCTTTTATTCTGCCTTCCTCTTTCTTCCTTTCTGCACACTCTTCTCTCGCTGCTCTTTAGCGCCTTGGAGGCTGGCGCCCTTTCTTTAACGACTTCTCTCTCACCCTCCTCCTTTTTCTTTCTTTTCCGTTCCTTTACTTCACTTTATTTTCCTGTCCGCTCTTTTCCTGTTCCTCCGCTTCTCTGGTCCCCGCCATTCCCGAACCCCCTCGATGCCCGCAGGCCACGATGCTCAAGAAGAGCAAGAGCAAGATCAGGCGCCGCAACACCGAGCCCACCATGGTTCTGGCAAGCTTGGAAGGCTCGCAGCAGCCGCCTCCTACGACCAGCACGAGCCACACGATGGGACCCTTCTGAAGAGGGGGTCCTCTCCGTGGGACTCTTTTTTTCAGCCAGGACTGCTAAACTTGGGAAGTGCGTGCGCGCCCTCGGCGACCCTCTTTGTGTGTGCTGACGTTTGCGGTAGTGACGGACCTCCAAAAAACGCGCGGAGAGACGTGCTCGAAAGCCGCCTTCCGGGGAGGCTTTCTCTGCTTTTCATCTCTTCGTAGTTCTTTTTCGCGACGCGCACTGCTATGCTGCACAGGTCAACTGCCGCGTACGCGAGCTCGGTAAACGCAGCAGGAGTTTGTCGCTGACGGCTGTTCGCAGCAACACGTGATGTGGGACTGAACAACCGGGCTCCGGTGCGCTACACGTGAAATCAATCTGTTTGTCAGTCACGTATAGGAGATCATTATTTGGTCAGGGTTAGTGACCTGTTTAGACAGGACTCCGCTTTCTCACTCGGACTCTCCCTCTCGGATGCTCCTCGAGGCTAAGCGCCTGAACGTGTCTCTTTAGAATCGCTTAATAAGGCACGTAGAGAGCCGGTGGTGGTCTTGTCATCGCTTTCGCTCAGCTTGTCACACTATGCAAGTGCTTTGAGACCCCGTGCTCACTCGCTATTAGCAAACGACAAAACGCCAGTGGACGCAGTAAACGATTCAGGCATAAAATGAGTCGAAGGCTGCGTTGCGCTGTGGAAACAGCACACTTGAAGAAAGTGAGGCGCAATGTCATCCAGAGGCTAATGCTGGTGGTTAGCTTGTCGCGATTAAAAAAGGAAATGAAAGGAAAGGCGTCCTCAGAAGCCAGCTGTTCATGGGCACCCAGGCGTCAGCCAGCTGGACTAGGCTTAAAATGCCACCGATTCTGCTGAAGCTCTCAAGCTTCCTGTGTTTCTTTTTTGGCCCGTAGCCCATCGCAACTATTGCATCGCATGTTCCGCAACTGTAGTGTTCTGTGAATGCCGGTACGCATTCTCTCATTTGGTTCTTCGTGTCTCACAAGCGGACGGCCTGCGTCTTCGCGACTGTGCTCGTATCATCTAATGTTTCCTTCGTGTCTTGTCGTATTATATAGTGCGTGTCCGTGGAACTACTCTAGAGGCCTTCGTGGTCTGCATCCCTCGCCTTCTAATTTTCTTTCTCTCGCGCTCTCTCTCTCTCTCTCTCTCCCTCTTCGACGTGATTCGTAATGTGCCGTTCATCTACGTCTTGCCTAGGTGAAGTAATGGGTTGTAACTGTTGTTTACCGAGTGTGGCCTGGCCGCGTACGCCATCGAAGGCAAGACGTGTCCTTGTCCCTTTTTAAGCATACGAGGCTGCTGCTCCCTTCTTTGCACCGTTGTTCTCAAGTCTTTGCAAACTGAACCATATCCGACTCATTCCAGCCTTTTGGATGCGTACAAACTAAGGTGAAAAAAAGAAATATATATATACATACCTACGCCGTTCTAGTTTCGCTTTGATGTGGTTTGTTGGTCGTTCAGTGACATTCCGTGGGCCAGAGCGTTGAGTGGGCTCGCAAAAAAAAAAAATAAAGTTACAGCACTTGCTTTTGTAGGCTATATACATATATCCATCTCTATAACATGTAAATACGCTAGCTGTTATTATACGAAGTTTTACCTTTCAGTTTCACGATAACTAAGTGACCGTAGGTTTAAATAAACACGGGCTGCTGGCGTTTCATTCCCCTGAGGTGTAGTTGCGAAGTTTTCTATAGCGCACGTGTTCGTAACACCCTTTCCGCAGGCCATTCTCAATCTAGGCAAACTAGAGAAACACCCACTTTTAGCTGAACTGTATATATCCATGGACGTGTATGACTCAAGAGCTGTAGTGTTGTAACGGGACACATATAACGGGCACGCCTCTCATTTGGAGCTAGCACCGCATCTGTAAGACAGTATAGTTGGGCACTTGACGCTCTAATTCCAGTGCATTGTGCGGCGTCAGGAAATGTAGCCTTGTGCTTTCAGCAGTGGAACGGTGTACGTCCCGTTGACGTAGAGGGCACACTCCTCCAGTTGTACATCATAACCGTGTACGGCTTTGAGAGGGAACATGTTGCATTAACGTTTTTTTGATATGCAATACAGAAATGCATTTGTTTGCGGAGTGTTACTGAGCGGAGGGGAAGAAAACAGATGTTGAGGGCATCCCTGTCTGCACTTAATTATACAGAGTCGCCGGGATATTTTGTTTAGACGGCGTATAATAGGCTGTTTTCTAGGATGGCGCATATCCAGTGTTGTTTTGCCGTGATTTAAAAAAAAAAAACGTTGTCGCTGAAATCTTTTTCTCCCCCATTCAGCTGGAAGTATATCTCGTTGAGATATTGTTTATCAAGGACTAATTATACTAGACGTCTATACGTAGCTTGTCAATGTAGGCACTCAAGGTTGAGCTCATGTACAGCCGGTTGGTACCGCGTTTTCATCTCTGAGAGCACGAGATGTAATGTTGCATCGCACACTGAACGCTACGGACTTAAGTCGAAATGACGTATGTGTAAAAACACAAAATAACACGCAGGAAGGTTGTGCGCTATTGAGGCAGGTGTGCGCCTGGGATCGGAACGACGTGCCGTAAACACAAATAAATCATGGCGACTATAGCTTAGACGTCTCGTACCCTGAACGCGGTTAACATATTGGACTTAGCCCTAGCGTTTCTTCGATGCAGTGCAAGGTGGTGGCTTATATGTATACCAGAATAAACAGAGGGCAGGAAATGCTTTGTTGAATTGTAAACACGCCCATGCACGCGACACTAAGAAAGCTCGTTTGACTATTAGCAGCCATGCAACACACTCTTCAATGCGCACCTTGTTATATACCTGCCCATCGTAACCGATACAATGCTGCTTTTCACAGGTAGCTCTATTGTAGTAGCATCCACCAGTCAGCGGCGCTAGGGACCCCTGAGTTGCCTAGTCAGGCCTCGTCGTGTATTCCAGACGCCAGGCGTCCCCGTGTTCTTCGACACACTGGGGTCCTGTTCCCGCTCAATGAGACCGGATAGAGTGCCTCGGTCGTATCCCAACGTAATTAACCAGAGCACACACTTCCCCCTTTTGCTTGGGCCACGCCGGAAGCAAAGCTCGCTTGAGTTTCAGGTGTTAGCAAGATGTAGAAAACACACGTGCATCTTTAGGCATAGACCCACAGCTACGATGAAGCAAGCGTACACTGCTTTGTAGGAGTGCTAATTTAAAAATAAATAAATAAATGTTTTAAAAGATGCAGTTAAACACTTGCTTGACGTGATACACAGCTAATAGGCTCGCGACACGTCGGCTGACAACATAGCGTAAAAGCGAGAAAGGAAAAAAAAAAAAAAAACTTTGTCCACGAGCTGTACACATGTTGATAGGCATGACGATAATAAACGATTTATGTCAAGGAATTATGCGGTGGTCTACTTTCTTTGCTTGGGATTATGAACAGTGGTCGAACAAGGACAACCTTAGTCTAGAGCCAATGTTACGACGAAAAGAGTTGTTTTCGTCTAGGCGCAGGCTATAACTGTCATTATATATAAGCAATGGCCCTGGACCAGAGGTGGAGGCTTTCCATTTTCCCGGAGGGAGGTGGGGAAGGGGGAGGAAGTCAACGCGGAAAAACTGCTCATTGATAGGAAGCATAGGAAGTACACGAAATAAACCTATCATTGTTGTGATCAAAGTTTGCAATTCGCGCAAGGTTAATTCCAGAAGGGTGCCTCTTTCCCGTAACTGACGCCTCTGCTCTGCACTGAGACTTCCTTTGTTCCACCACTGTTAAAAGCAATTAGGGTCTGCACATTCCTGGGGCTTACGCCTTCCTTGATCATCTCCCAGTGTTAACAGGTGTGAGGTAAGCATGACACCGCTTTCGGCGCAGCGCTTTACAAGGCACGGATAAAGGTAAGTTCAAAACTTGTTGTCATATGAATTAGGTGAACGTGACCCGGGGTGCAATAAGTACACCCGAGAGGCTCCACCTCGGTAGCTGGTTTCTTATTGTGAAAGTTGTGAGGAGAGAGAGAGAGAAAAAAAAGTCACTCCGTGATACTGGACTTACACGAAAGGAAGACAGTGTGGTCACAGTACGTGCACTTTCAATCCAGCCGGGCGGCAACAGTATGATTATACGGCTTTAAGGCTTAGGCTTTTATTTTAGAGGATATCGGCGGCAGTATTGCTTTCGCCCCTTAAGAAGCTAGATAGCTTCGTACTGTGCCTGGCGCTATTCGTCCAGGTAATGACAAACGTACACAGTGTCGATTGAAAATCATGGTTACTATACTCATCAATCCCCTTTCAGTGTAGCCTATTCAAATTAGTGCCAAGCGCCAATGTAGGAAAACTTTGAGCCATGTCTAGAGTGCAGAAAACTCTACGAGATTTATAAAATGGACCGGAAACCATTCAGTTGATCCTTGCCTATTGTAGCATTCTTTCCTGTTAATAAAACCGAGACGAGCAAAGGGTTATTATAGAACTGAAGTGGTCAAACATATATCTCAAGTCCCTCGCCGCGGCCCGCCCTAAACATAGATAGTGGACACAGTGAGGCGTGAAACCCAAGGATTACTATAAATCCATTTGCTGTTCTACTCTATCTAAACAGGTGCGCACTCATATTCACGATCACTGTTCCTGACGCTGAGCTGTTTGCGTGAGGAAACCTCTAAACGATATGCCTATGACGTCAGCTAACAGAGGGTGGAATTTCGCTAGACCGCATGAGTGCCCACTAAAGCGCGCGCCGATTGGACAGAGATTGAGAGCTGGTGAACCGGCATGCATCTATCGTCGCCGCCGACTGTCCATCCCTATCCAATCCAATCCACATAGCAGAGTTTCACAATGGATGCATCCATACATTCGGCGTCTCCCCACCAGAGTTGCAAAGAGCACGATCCTGAGAACATAATAAATGTAATATAATAATATCCCGAGGATATAATATTCCGGACATATAATAGTATCCCGAGAATATATAAAATGGTGGCACGTGCGTTCTAGCTTGCCTCCAGTGCTATATAATGATGAAATATAGTGCAGGTTCTATAAATGTAAGTCTTGAATTTCAAAATCACAGCAGAGAAAAGCTCCGGTAATAAACCCGCGTATAGTGACAGATTCTCAGAGCGTTCGTCGAAGAGCCGCCATACTGTCACGCATAGAAACGATTGTTGCACTGATCGCCGCAAAACGTATATATGCTGTTTGCTACAAAGGGTTATGTACATAAAAGTAAATGCGAAGCTGGTAAGTGAACGTTTTGTAAGTAAATATAATGCGTAAATTGCCGATATTTACATCGCTGGTACGTGCCCCGTAGAAAATGCCGAAATACAAACACTAATTCCGGCAGGTTATTGTTTTCTTTGCTCGACGTAGTTTTTACGGACGTCCCATCCGGGCCTCTTGAGGTAAGTGACCGCCATTAGAGGCAACTGGCTTCTGTTGCACTTATCAAGGGGATATTGTAGTCCTTCAATGGCCTAGATCTATAGACGGATACAACTCAAGTCTTCAGTGAAGCCCCCGCCACGCCTTCGTAACCACCAGCGACTGTTCCTCCGCGAAGCGGCAAGTAGTTCATTCCTCAACCTTTCCATCTAAACAAAATAAAACAATAATGGCAAAAATAAAAGTGCACGCACATCTTTTCTTTCGTTTATTAGAATGGAACATGGAAAGCTCAACTGCTTATTGAACTGAACTGAAATGAGACGTCAGCGACGTAGAAACCCGGCACGCAACACAAGCATCCCCACGTGGGTTTCAACTCGGTTGGCAGTGACGTTTCATGGGTAAAAGGGGCTCTGAAACGAAATGAGGTATACCGCGGCCTTTTCAAGAAGGAAAACGCTTAGACTCCACACATCTTTTTTTTTTCATGTCTGCTGCACACCTCATTATACCGGTGAAAAGTCTCAAAAACATCAGACGCTCCGAAGGCGCTGATGTCCTCAAACACGACGCCATTGTGAAAAGATTGCGTGGCGACGATGTCATCTGCTTTTGCGATTGGCTGGCTGAATAACACCGACTCACATGGTCCATCTGCCCTTGTTGCCAACTGCTGCTTCTTAAAGATTGTGTCCTCATATCGTGCATATTTTGGAAACTTCATATGCATTTTTCTGCAAAAAATAAAGAAGGAGAAAACGAAAGAAGGGTTTCCTATTGTTGGAGAAAGCTGAAGTCAAAGTTCTGTTTATTTCACATCCTCTGCTCTTCCAAGGATGTCAGCATTGTGTCCCACATTTCACGACTACTTAACGCATATGAACACTTGCGCAGGGTAATTCCATGAATATTCTCAGCAAACAGTTCGCACTTGCTGAGCAGGTGCTGCGAAAATTTTGATAGGAGGTGGGTGTAGGCGTTGTGAGGCGGTGTTCGAAGTTCTGTATCACCAAGCCTCCATGAGTAAGGTTGCCTTATGTGCACATTCAGAACGGTAATCGGTCGTCGGTAATCGGAACGGTAAACGGCAATCACTGAGATGCACTCTGCTTGTGGGAGATACTAGATGCAGTACATAGCGAGTGCTATAGCATACACTGAACGCATAAGCTTATTAAGTAAATGATGTCATATTTACTTGTAATCATGTGCTGCTTTGCAAATAGTGCTTACTGTTGAAAATATTTTGTGCAATAAACGCTCAGTGCTTCACTGTGAGGCCTCTGCTGCACAACTTTTATAATTGTAGTGTTTATCACATGTATTGTGCCGAATTTCATATTGAGTCTCAATACAAAAAATACTACAATAGCTATCCACATTGCCTTTTTCTGTTAAGCATTATTTAGAGGCACATACGTCATGTATTAATAAGAATGTAATAGCAATAGAAAGTCGTCGGCATTGCTGAAGACCTGGACCTGCGCTTTGACACGCCTATTGATTTAATGCAGTTTTGGACACACGAGAATCGAACATGGGATCAGCTGAAAGAGCTCGTCTATGAGAGTGAACAGGCAGCTTTGCACAATATTTGTGGTTACAACTTGTCGTAGATAAAGTCTTCTTACGTGCGTTGAATTCGGAAGCACTACTGTCCCACCACGCGCTACGTTTTGAGTTCATGCACGCAGCGTGGTAAATTTCGACCACCTGGTGTTCTCCAACGTGCGTTGCCATCGCACAGTACACGGGACTTTAGCATTTCGCCTCATGCAGATAAATACGGCCGCCGCGGCTGTGGTTCGATCCCGCGACCTTCTGGTACGTAGGCAAATGCTTTACCGGCTATGCAACGCTCATTTGCAGGTGCTTTGGGGAGAGGTGTGCCGATACGAAGGGTATGCTCATTTCTTTCCCTGGTGCCACATTTATGCTTTTTATGTTGAAACTATGAATACGTGGACGTAAATGCGCATATTTGTGAATTATTAAAAGTATTCAGTACCCGATTTTCTTCTGTCGCTATTCGATTTGTATTTCATTCGGCCTCAAAAATCAATATTCGCGCTCTCCTAAACCCGGAAGTAGCCACTTTCGGTGGGACTCGTAAAGAGACCGCGATTTTTGGCACGCAATAGCTTAGAATTTTAACTCGGAACGTACGAAAACCCTATCGCGAACTCGAAGGTGGCCGTTGAGTTTAGCAGCAACACTTTCGGCGACGTTTTATTTTTCAGGTGCTAAAATATTAGAAGCAGACATCGGGAGTAGGTACTGGAAGTAAAGGAAACGTGAACAACACATCTGGAGAAACCTTGCGTTTTTGTACCAGTTTCGTAAATGTCCGCGCCCTGGAACTACGGCGACATTGCGAACTACGCAGTTGCAGTCAAAGAACACCTAAGAAACTTCTAAAGCATTCCGAATTAGGGGCAACCGCACGCTGCAGCGCCTTTTTTCGTGACACTTCTTTCACGTCACCGTTTGCACCGATCAAGGTGATAAGAACTCGGGCGTCGCGGCGTGCGAGCGGGTGACGTAAGACAATTTTAGACCAATGGGCGAATAAAGGAAATTGGCCAGACGTGTCGGCGACGTATCGGCCAGAGCACCGAGCAGATCGGCCGGCGTGGCGTGTGGTCAACGGGCGATCATCGGCGTGGAGAGGACCGGCAATTTGGTTTTTTCTTTCCTGCCGATATTGGTACAAGGCATACGCTTGGTACGCGTCGTGCGGGCTGGACTCTACGTCGTATGTGTTCCCGTCTGTCCTACTGCGTACGAACAGCAACTTCGCTTGACGACACTTTTGTACGCTACGTGGCTTCCAAAGCACCTTCTACTTCTGCAGAGCTGGCTTCCACGCACCTGGCCTCGGCAAAATGTGAGGAACGTTTCGAGAAACTTCACTCGTGCCTTGTGAGTCGGCCCACACCGTAGCAGTCAACGTGTTCCGGCCACCGTCGCGAAATGCGATACACCATGTTCGACATGGGCAAGAGCATTTCCTACGGACTTTGATTTCTGCCCTCAAGTTCCTCCTATTCGGCAATTGTCGCCCTCCATACGAGTTCCGGAATGAGTGTGACCGTCGGCAACGTTTGGAAGTTGGACTTTGCACAAAAGACACCAATTGCATCAAGGGCATGCACAACTGCTTCGTCAGCTTATCATGGTACCGCTGCGGAACGAGAGCCTCCAGGCTGCAACTCAGCGCTTCCGTGCTGCAGCCAATGTAAGTTGTCATCTTTGCTGCGCCTTCTTTTTGGTTGGGGCTTCCGAGGACCCGCGGGGCAGCCCCTCTTCTGTGCGATTATGGCGAATGACTGTCAGCCCCGAGTTCGCGCTCGACAGGCTTCTGGCTACGTTTCAAATATTGCGTGACGTAGTCACGCTGGGCAACTCGGCCATACTTTTCGTGGGCCTGCTAGGCCCCGTCGGACCTTCGCCGTGACGCGATTGAAGAGGACGGGCCACGTGGCGAATGTGGCGATTCATATAGCTTCAGGCTTATAGCTGTACACTAGGCAGGTTAGCTACACACTAGGCAGGATAGCTGATAGCCGTCCTCTTTCGACTGCGTCATGGACGCTGGCCCGTTCCGAATGCCGTTGCAACGTAACCACGATTTCGTGACGAGTAGTTCGCACGCATTAAGTGCTCTCGAGCGAAATGTGGTTTCGACTGAGCAAACTGCATGCGGAATCGCTCCGTCAGTGACTTTTGTCTGCCAGTTACTATCGGCTGTGCCTTGCACAGCGTCACGTCTTACACGTCGCCCGCCTTGGTCGAGTTCGTCCGGCCTGCGTACGAGGGCGAACGCCTTTCACGGTGAGTACAACAGTGCTTTCCGCATTCGCACTTGTCATACAAGTCTGTTTTCCGACCATTTCAGATCGACGGAAGTTTATTCACGTTCTGCAAAGCCGACAGAATCTGTCCCTGCGGGCTGTCATATATGCACCGGCATCTGACCCAGGCAAGCATCCGAGAAGCACAAAGGCTACCCATCGTCACGGCAGGCTCCGCCACGTCATTCATGCAGGACAGGGAGACTGCAGGATGACAAGGGTGGCGTGCTATCGAGAAATGTTTCGCTAACGGCTTTGGTTGCATATAGCAAGATGTGAAAGATGTTAAGGTTGCCATGTTAGTATCGGTGCTGAATTATGAGTCCTAGTTTTCCTGGGCAGCTGCTGCAGCCACACCGGTTCTTCTCCGCGGTGGAATCGTAGGACAACGGACGAGAGGAGAGACCTGACCCATACAGCTCCAGGCCCAGCTGTACAGTGGGCATGGTAGTTAGTCTTCCTCTTTCGACTGCGCCAGGGGCACTGATCTGTTCCGAATGTCGGTGCAACCTACCCACCATTTCGCGACGATAGAACTATCGAGTGAAATGTGGTTTTGTGGAAGCAAACGACATCCGGAATTTCCTAGCACATTTAGTCAACTGCGTTGAACGGAGAAGCGCTCTGCAGCGCAGTTTCATTGCAAATGTTGGTCCTGTTCGTTTGCTGTATGTTTCTCATTGTCCTTTTCATTCACGATTATTTGCTTGCTACGTTGTGTTTGAGATTTTTACTTTCAGGATTTTACCATCACGGGCCGCCGATCTTCAACGAGTTCCTATGGATCGAGTGCAACACTCAAGCACTATAGCCTGGAGGCGGTGAGTGGGTGCCTTTTTTCGTTCCATTGTTTAACGAGGTCATTTATATACGTGCAGGTCCTCAAAGCCTGCATGATGTTCATACACAAGCTACACACCGAAGAATGTACCGCCCGAGTATGAGGGGAGCTGCATTGAGCACCACACTGTCTTGGCAGCTCTCCTGCAGCCAGAAACAGTGTCGCTCAGTGCCTGGATTTGGTAAATATTACGTACACCACTTGAGCGGGGTCGTGTAACAAATAAGCTGCGTATCGTTCCAGGCTCCCAATAGACCTCTTCCCATGCGTCCCACGACAAGGACATCAAGCAGGCTACTGCGCATAAACACTCCTTGCTAGGTTCCAGGGGTGGCCTTGAGTACATCTCTTCCTTTGGTCGGATGCATCGCCACGCGAGTCCTCCATTGATGATAGCTTCGATCGCCAGGCAGATGGGACATCGCTGCAATGGTTACGTTGTTGGTATGTATCGTATGCATTCAACTCTCAGTGCAGCTTTGTTCTGGCACGTTGAACAAGTAAGTCGCATATCGCTCCAGGTTCACAGCATCTCGCTTCGAGCAGGAGCCTGCACATTGGCCGTCTATGTTCCAGAGTTTTCCTCGAGAACCAGTCCTCGACTTGGTCGAATGCATCGCCACCAAAGCTCTCCTTCGGTGATGGCGTCGTCCTCCAGGCAGATGGAACATCGCTACAAGAGTTACGTTGTTGGTATGTACCACATGCACACAACTCTTAGTGCAGCTTTGTTTTGGAGCGTTTAACAAGTAAGTCGCTTGTCGTTCCAGGTTCACAGCATCTCTTCGAGCAGGCGCCTGCATATTGGCCATCTATATTCGAGATCAGCTCGAGAGCCAGTCCTCCCGCTGCAGAACATTACTACCTCAACCCTCCTTCGGTCATCCTGTCTTCTTGGAAGCACTGGACATTGCCGCTACCCAGAGGTAAAGAATCCCAGGGACACCTTTAATCCTTTTAGAAACCTCGGTACGCGAGGCTCATAATTGTCTGCTTAGTACCCACACAAAGCAGCCTATGTTGATAAAATTGAATACCCACCGTGGCAGCTTAATATGTAACGTGCCACTCAGATCCTACCGAGAATGAGGGCGCGGGTGCGGTTACTGGCCACGGCGGCCGCATTTCGATGGGAGGCGCAGTGTAAGAATACCCGTGTGCTTAACTATAGACGCACGTTAAGGAACACCAGGCGGCCTCCTTATCATATAGTGGTTATGGCATGTGAAGACCCAGCAATTAGATAAAATTAAGTGAGACCGTCCGTCTGCATTATGACTAATCGCGTTGAACGTCGTTGCCCAACCTCTGGGGAATCTTAAGGCCGCTATACCGAAAGGTTCGTGGGCCACGTGTTTTGAGACCCCTGTGCTAGAGGAACATTGCCTTCACGAATCTTCACGAATAAGCGCGGCATCAAACAGCGCGAACGTGATTTCAGTTGTCGGTCCCTTTAAGACAATAAAATAGGTGACGGCAGAAGAGCGAAAAGAGCCTCAGCTTCCCCGGTTTCGAAGCATTCCTCGCATTTATGCAGCACCCGTAATTTACTATACAGTGGGTAGTCAGCCCTCCAAACATTGTCTCCTTTATCGGCTTGGTAGTTTATGTTCGTGCGTAGCACTCTCCTCGCACTTCTTGGCTGCTTACAGCTTTGGTGAACGCTGTATCTCAGATTCCCAACGTCTGTGTTCGATTGCTGCCTACGAGAACACGCACCGCCTCGCTGCCCATCGGCTGTCCTGCCTACTTTCCAGGAATGACCTCGAGCAGTGGTGGTAGATTGGCACCATGGCCTCGCTGATAATGGGACTTAAGCAGACCCGCCGATACTGCTTTCCGCAAGATTCGCGTACGCAGGAATACTGCAGCAACTGCGTCTTTTCGAATTACTCGAATCACCAACACGCCCGTCAATACGTCGTTACAGGTTGCCGGCGTGTGTTCTCGCGTGTGACTCGACAGAAGAGTGGTGTAGCCCGCTGGTTGACATCAGCACTCCTGGCGTTACGTCAAGAACTACACCCGGCCTGATCGTTCTGCCTGGGATTCTGCTGCACTCTTCCTCTGGAACCGGCCAAGTCTTCAGACTGTTCGTCTTGCGCCGTCTTCACTGTGCGTGGTGGATGTTTTCCCGAAAGACTGGCGTCGCGTGTACCCTGGCCGTCCACTGTATGCTGCGGTATGCTACTCTGCTGTAGCCTACCAACGTAGGCGTGCTTGATAGTTAAGTGGAGCCAGCTGCCTTACAATGGAAGGGAAGTGCGTTTTTTAGCCATTAGATGGCAAGTATGGCAGTTAAAGTATTGCAAACCTGAAGGATGAAAAAAAGATCTGTCGTGTTAAACGTTCTGCTGCCCTTATGTCTCCATCATGAGCATGATCAATCTGTAAATGTTTGGCGATGATCGTAAGGACGTTCATTCACATTGTGCGCTTTTGTAATGGTACATTTATGGTGCTAGTGCCTTTATGTGTGAAGTTTCATCTGTCACTTTCGTTTCACAGTTGCTGTATTTTTATTTTCTTATATCTTGTGTAAATGTTTCAGTGAAATTCGGTGAACTTTGTGTGTGATTTTCGTACTTGTCGGTGTCATTCAGTGTAGTGATGTGCATAACTCGTGGAGTACTAAGTCGGAATGAATCTCTCCAAGTTCTCAAACAGGCAGGGCCCGTTCATATGTTCCCATATGGTTAATTATGTGCGAGGGACTGCTTCATTCACTCGTTAAACTGGTCAATTCGCCATTCGTATATTTGTGTCGTATTCGAGAAGTCTGCTATTGGGCTGTCCCCTGGATTGACTTCTGAGCGGCGGTTCCGTCCATTTGTTGACCTGTTAGAAATTTGTGTGATATTGGTGAATCTTCTTGGTATGTCTCGAGGGTTGACCTCTGAGTGACTGCTCCATTCATTAGTTGACCTTTATAAATTCATCGTTGTGCGACATTGTCGAACCTTGTTGGCCTGTCCGGAGTGTTGACCTCTGACTGACTTTTTCATTCATTCGTTGACCTGACTCAATTTCATCGTTGTGTGCGATTGGTGAAGTCTGTTGGGCTGTCCCGAGGTTTCACATTTGAGTGACTGTTCTGTGCACTCGTTGACCTGTTCGAAATTCGTCGTTGTGTAGTATATTGGTGAAGCCTGTTGGTCTATCACAAGGGTAGATCCCTGAGGGTCTGTTCCATTCATTCGTTGGCTTTCTTGAAATTCGTTCCTGTGTTTTGTATGAGTCCGTAGGGCGGTCCCTGTGTTTGACCTACGAGTGGCGGTTGATGCGATTCTTTACCTGTTAAAAATTCGTCGTTGTGTGTTATCGGTAGAAGGCCGTTTGGCTTCAAAGCGATGATCTTAAGTGACTTTTTCATGCATTCATCGGCTTTATCCTTTAATCACAGTACTCTGGAGTCAGTTGAAGTGCCTGATTTAGTTTTTCTGTGGGTTAACCTCAGTAATTTTCATTCATGCAATCCTTCTTTTGCCACAGAAGCAAGGGTTCCTTACATAATGTCCATCGTTCATCACCATGTCGAAATACGTAGGCACGTCACTACGAAAGCGCACAGTTTAAGTGAATAGGACAACGGTGCGTGCTTGCCCTCACTGTGTGCAGACGATTGCAATGATGTCCCTTTTTGCAATTCACAATAAAGCTGCTTTGCAGTGGAAGCCGCGATGCCCCAATCAAACCGCTTTGATAGTTGGATGTGCTTAAAAAGTGAAAATACTGCGGGTGCTGTCCTTGATAAGTCGCTTCCCCTGCCGCATTTTCGTCACGTATACCTTGGATGCTTTCCTCACCTTTGTATTTCGTCAATAAAGACCACAAGCACAATGATACTTATTCTGGTTATGTACTACCTATAAATCTAGCAGAATATTTTAAAATCCAAGTTAATAGGTCAGCAGCCCCGACAGCGACATCCACGTAGGTGGAGTAACTGAAATGTGAACTGACAAGTAGAAATAGATAGGATAGCGATGTAGTGAACTTGTATTAGTCAAAGTAGGTGACATAGATGCAGATAGAGTAAATGGAGTAGATTGCATGGACAAGCTATAGTGGGCAGATACACTATACGTGTTTAGAATGGGTAGATCAAGATAAATGTTGAAATAAGGATATATATAAGTACCGATGTCTTTAATGGGCAGCGTGTTCTCTCGAAAGCGCGCCACAAGGCTTGCGCATTATTTGTCACCGCGTAGAATGCAGAGAAGGTAGTGGCTTCAGCCCACTAGGAAGGGAATGTATGCGTGCATCGCCTGCTGAGGACCTCTGGGAAACCACGGAATGCGAGCTTGAAGGTTGGTCAGTAAAGCACAGTGGACGAACTTACCGCCCCTCCGGTAAAATATACTATCGTTAGCTCGAACTAGAACCATAGTTCTTCACTTCACTTTATTTTCCTTAAAGACCTCACACTTTTGATGCCCTTCTAGGGGTGACATATTTTATATACACTTTCATGGTGCTAGCACCTAGCGACATTGTAGTTCTTGCACTGCACCTTGATCCTATATATATATATATATATATATATATATATATATATATATATATATATATATATATATATATATATTCACTTCCGGGTAGTGTTGTTACGGAAATAAAATTCAATAAAATTAAAAATGGTGCAAAAATAAAGTGCCCAGTTGTACGAAGTAGATGTGCAATCGGAACATACGTTTAACGCAGAAAAGAGTCGCTCAGTCATCAGGATAATTACCAAAAATTTGTCAAATGGATGAAGGCGCTCACCATATTACATATGCATGCATGAGCCACACGTAAAAAGGAAACAAAGGAAGAAAAATTAAATCACACGCGGCTGATATCCGCATTGGCCACGCGGATATGACAGTCCAGCTGAAGTTAAAAAAAAAAATAAGAAAAACTTTTGCGAACCGACACGAACGCTCAGGCTAGCTACAGAGAGCCTTGCTGTTAACTAAATCACCCCAAGGAGACCCTAATGTTCGCCGAAGTGCCTTGAATGGCGCTAGCCCCTGGCACTTAGTGTATCTTTGGGTGACAAAACACGTTAAAGGGATACTGAAGTGAAAAAAAGTAGATAAGTTTACACTGATAGACCTTTCTTTGAGAGTTATCGTTGATTTCATCATCATCGGTTCAATACTAAAGGATAAAGTACAGGTCAAAGTTTCAATTTTAAATTTCGCGCTGAAACCTCTGCACCTCAACGCAAGCATTTCCGACTCTTTTGAACATTTTGTCCGTATTGACTCTATGGAGTTTCATGAAATGCAATTAGATTTTACCAGCGGACAATTATGTGGACCCTACCAGGCGCCTTCAAACTCTATGACGTCACAGAGAGTTGGTGCGGGAATCTCAACTTCTCAAGGTGGCATCCATCGCCACCTGTATATATTTTTTTTTCGGTTTTTCTCGCTTATCAATCGCATTCTCGCTGTAACAGTGGTGCTTCTGGTATCGTTGCAAGTGTGACTCACTGATTGGGGAAAAGTCATTTTGCTGGTTAGTTTCTTTTTAATAATCTCCTTATGTGCTGTGAATGCGAAGTAGTACTTACGTGGAAGTAGTACGAAGTAGTAGCGTGGACCCAGGCCTGCAGTTGCCTGCCTTGATACACGGTGGTTCGTGTGATGCGAATTATGAAATAATTCGCCCCATAAATTACGCGAACCACCGCGTACCAAGACAGCTACGAGCAAGGCGAGATTACCATTCTTCACAATACTGCTTTTCTTTCCCAACTCCGCCGACCAGCTGGAACACGCCAGCGACAGCTGCGCGACTCACGGCAGCCGCAACGTGACCGGTGTTTTTCCATGGCCTCCGAGATTTGGCGCGCGCGGATTATTGGGGCACTTATACCTTCGCCGTCTGTCGCCGCAAAGCTATTCATGAAGTCAGTAAATATTGGGGAACAGGAACGGCAGAGTGGAGAAGAGGGGCATGCTGTAGCGGAGGGCTTCGGAAATTTCGGTCACCCGGGGTTGCACCTAAATACAATGTGTACGTGTGCGACCGCCGCGGCGGGATCGAACTCATCTGGGTAGATGAGTTCGAGGTTTTGGCACGTAAATCCCAGTAATTATTTCAATTATTATTAGACAAGCAAGTCTCAATTTTTCTGGGCCACTGCTAGGGGCTTGCTGTGCAATAATACCTAAGCTGAAGCATGCGTTTGTATAGGAGACGTATTGTCGTTGCAAAGATTCAGCATAGTGCATGTGTATGTACAGTAATGACCATGACACAGTACTCATGGACTGAGAAGCAACATCGAAACTTCAGGTAGAAAAACTGGTATACACATCTGCTTGAGACAACTAGAGCACTGCACGGGCCGACTTTTTCCGGCCCGGGCCCGGCCCGGCCCGAAATCGCCGTGCCCCGGCCCGCCCGAGCCCGGCCCGGTGTTTTTAAATACGGCCCGTACCCGGCCCGGGCCCGAAAGGTTTGGGCCCGGCCCGACCCGGCCCGGCCCGGCCCGGCCCAATTCAACCAATTATTCCTTGAGCATAAACGAGGCACTGTCCAATCTTCGCTTGTAGTGAAGATATCAGCCGCACTCAAGATAGTTTCTGGAGAGTGTTGTGAGAACTTATGACATTGTCACGATTTGCACTGGTACTGTGTTTACCTTCGGTTAATTACGCCCGTAACACTTTTGCGAAAGAATTGCAGGGGGATATACGAGGAGGCATAGCTGGCTGTCTCATGCACGCAGTGCTAACCGTGCAATGTTCTTATTTCATTTCAAAGAACGACTACAACATACAACGCCCACATGAAGTGGAAAAACGGCGGACATTTAGAGTTGAGTTTACATTAATTGCTGCACATTAATTGCTGCGACTCTTGAGTAAATAGCGCAGAACTTATCCTGAAAACTTCGTTTCTTGCACAGTGCAACGAGAGAGAGAGAGAGAAAAAAATAAGGCGCTCTAACTACTCCTGGGAGGATTCGCCAGGCTGAGTAGCGTTATTAAACCTGTCGTTTCAACTTCTCGCTAGGCAACTGTCTCCAACGTACGCTACCTTTTCGTGATAAAAAGGGAGTCCTCTCCCGAACGTTTTTCGCCGAGTCACCGCCACCGCAGTGCCATAGATATGTCAAAGCAAGCCACACGTTAGCGAGCGAAATACCGTCCTCGCCGTTCACTTTGGTGCCTATCTCGTCGCCTTTGTGTGACTGTCCTCGGTCTTTGAAAGTGTTATACTTTAAATCAAGACCGCACTAAGGGCTTCCGAAATAACTGCTTATTAGAGCGCCGAACTGAACTAGCCGGTGGCTTCTTGCGCTTCCCGTCGAACGCGGCGGGTCGGGTGTGTGGAGCGCGATCCCACGCAATGACTGGAATCGGGAGAGTGGGTTGCCGCCGAGGGCAGGAGGCCTGGGTGCGAACAGGGGAGCGAAGTCTGGCTTTCTATGGCTCACAGTCGTGGTTGCACTCTTCCAGCTAGCGGCTGTGACGGTGGAGACAATGTGTGCTTGAAAGGAAAAAGCGGTGACTACGGTGGGCAAGAAAAGACGGAAGGTAGAGAAAAAGTAAACTTCTGAGAGGGGTAGCGCCCACGTGGAAGGAGATTTCACGCGGATCAGGCATATTCTATTGCTTCAGTATAGGCTTCATTTCAGAAGGTGTCAACTGTTCAGTCAATAAAATAAGTTACGTGTTCCATCATATGTATGAACTTGGGCCCTTCTGCTTTTGTTTCAACATGTAGAATACTCAGTCTATGCCTTTGTAAATAGCTTCCGCAAAATCTGCATTACCCATTATAGTCATCTTATGTTAGCGCACGCACCGAGCTACCCGCGCCACGATTTTGGATCGTGGTACATTTAACACGCGACGGAGATACCGCAGCTGATAAAACTCGACAAAAAAGTGGCGCACATGTCGCACACCGACTTAGCGAATCTGCCTTACAAATTCTAGTCGTGCCGGGGAAACCTTACTTGCTTACCACAAACATTGAGGTCATTGACGCTTTGGTAAACGGAGCAGTGGGAACTCTACAAATGGGAACCGCTGGGTGGCTGTGCTACGCACGTCCTGAGGTTTCACAGCAGCGGAGCTGCCATACGTTTTTTTTTTTTTTTTTTTTTGACTAGAGGAGGGGCTCATGTCTCCCGTTTTGATGTGTTATTTAACCGCTAAAATATAAAAGCGGCAGAAGTTCGAAGCAAGATGGAAGCGCTTGAAGGGATGAAAAATTCGCCCACACGGGGTGTCTCTGGACCCCTTAGATATTTATGCGGTAAAGAACGCCAATACACCCGCCTGTTACAAAGGGTACTGCAGTAAATCATCATGATTATCACCTTCCTTAGGTGCTTGCTCACTTTTGTCTTGGGAGCGCCTCCACGTTTTTGAGCGCCATGAGAACACTTGTGCTCCGACGAATGAGGAAACATGAATTACTGACGAAGTGTGACGAAGACGAAGGTGGCCGTGAGAATCAGCAAAAATATACTCGATATGATGAGCATCCAAGTTAAATGCTAGTTCTGATTTGCTGATTGCCAAATCATAAATATTTGCAATGAGTACATCTATGCACTAATCTGGGCAGTGTACCGTTGCTTCGCACTTGCCGCAGTGCTGCCTGACTACCATTTCTTTTTATACACGGTACGGAATAACGTGTTTCACTCAATATAATGGCGGGAACTTATATGAGGCAGTTTCCCGAAATTACATGTAACATACTGATGGAGGCAAAATGCTAGACTTCTTGTATCGTGCGATTTCAGTGCACGCTAATGCACTTCAGGTGGTCTAAATTAACCGCAGCCTTTCACTACGGCGTCTCACATAGCCTGACTAGGTTAGGGTCGTTAAATAAAAAAAAAACAACAACAAAACCAAAAAGCATACACGTGCCATTACCGACACGTATGAGAACCGGGCCTGATTCGGGCCTGACGCAGGCCCGGCCCCGTGCCGGGCCCGAAGCTCTTGGGCCCGAGCCCGGCCCGGGCCCGATCCAACAACTACTTACCCGGCCCGCGGGCCGGGCCGGGCCCGGTCTTTCGGGCCGGCCCGAGCCCGTGCAGTGCTCTAGAGACAACTGTCTCTAGTCACTATGAACCTTACCACTGATTTGATATTGGTTCTGACACATGTGCACAAGCCAACATTACACTGACTGGACATGAACTAAAGGCAGTGGAAACGAACATATGCATCATTACATAGCTCTAAGTAAGTGCATTTTAATTTGTGTGCACTGTACATGTGTTCACAGTATAATATGGAATGCATGGCAGGTAGGCATTTGCCGGGGGAGCACACCTACACCCCCCCCCCCCCCCCCGTCAAATGCCTACCAAATAGTGCCATGCTCACTGCAGATGCAATCTCCCTTAGCCTACTTCTGACAGACCATATATCATCCAGATGTTGGAGGTTTCCAAATCTGGACAACTAACACGTGGGACTTGGCTGCTGGGGAATGTAACACGAGCCACATTAGCTACTCATACTGTAGTGTTTCCATGGTACTGAAAAATGTTGGACTGAAATTGTGACACGGGAAACATAATCCAACTTTTAGGTGCATTTTATTTCTGCGCAGTGCGTGATTTGCTGCAAGTAAGAGCACAAGTGCAAGAGCTTCACAAAAATAATTAAAATGATGCAACACAGAACATCATAACAAAGTATTTATCAATAACATGTGTAAATAGTATTGCTTTATACATATTTAAAACGACAAGTTTGTACATGCTAACACAAAGCACTGCATAAGGTAACGTTCCTGGACGACCCCAAATAAAAAATTCTGTATACCAATTCAGTACCTTAACCAAATTAGAATGTCAGCGCTACTGTTAAGTGCAGCTTCTACACGAATTCTCATTGCCCAAAATATGAGTGTCACAAAATTCAGAGTGTATGAAAAGTGATGAACTTTGTCCATACTGTTTCAACTAATGTTTGCAAGTAAATTGATAGACAAGCACTTGAGAAAAATAAATCGGCATCCAGTCAAACTAACATCGTTCGAATATGGCGACTAAAGCCATCGGCTGAAAATTGTGACAGACCACGATTGGAGGGACTTAGCAAGCAACGGTGAAAGACAGCTGCTTGCAGCTCTTTCTTTGAGTACTCTTGAAAGACTTAGGCCTGTTTAGAATGGCCACCTGTTGTTCTATACCCCTGTCACACTAATACATGGTGGCTTATAAAACACACCTGCTTACTGCAAACGTTGAAAATATGTGTGCATTACCATGTTTCTCAAGCATTCCTTGTGTGCATTACTCTGGGGACCCAGGTGGCAACATCAGAATACTACCAATTTCCTTTATTTTGCTTTATCTGAGAATTCAGGCACCTGTGAAAACAAATAAAACACATATGCAATTATACTTGCAGTACTGACCTTGTGTATATGACCTTGTGTTTCTGCATCTGACAGGATTTCATCTTAGTAAAAGAAGAATGGCATCTTCACCCCTTGGTAATTATTGAATAGGTTATGCTTGACTGGTTTCAATCTTTCACAAGAGGCACACTAAAGCATATTATCAAAGAGGCCTTACACTGAAATTTTGTACAATGAAATGGTGCTTTTCCTCTTTGGTATGAACATGGGCAAGACCAAACAAGCTTGACACAATGGGGCCTTAAGTACAAATATTGTGTAAAAGTAAAAAAGGCAATCAAATTTGGGAAGACCAGTTAAGTAGACCTGAACTGGTGCTCTTCTCATACAGAAATATAGCAACTAATATCAACAGCTAGTACCCATTAAAATAATGCAAGGCTAGTGTGAAATTGTTATTTTAAAGGCAACAATAGCAAAGAGCTAATTTTTTATGGGATAACAAAAAAGATAAGACATTTCCCACAAAAAACTTTTACTAATAAAATAATGCTCTCCATTACGGTGCACGATGTATTGAAATACACAACACAAAAAGCTGCACAGTTGTGCTGAACCTTCCAAAGTCGGTGCTGCCTTTTAACTATACTTATGAATGAGTACGTTTACTCTTGCATTCTGGCCGCATGCAGAGGCAACAGTAAATTAAAACAATATCCATAAGGAAGCTTGCCAAATCCATAAGAAAGTGTGCTGAAAGACATGTTCACAAGGAAAATGTGTAGTGGTGATTATTATCACGAGTAATACTACCAGAGCACCACTTTCTCTTCTAATAGACATACACGCATCTGAAATGAATTAATCAAGTAAGCTGCTTAATAAATTAAGCAGGATGAAAAACCAAGCTCCTTCATGTACCCCGACCAATCTAGGGAACAACTTCATAGCAGATACAAAGTCAAAGTAAAGCAACAAGCTTTTAACAGGACGTAGTAGGTTACAATAAGTTCACCAACTGCCATGACTGCTCTTTATATAATGCATATACTGTGTCCTTAAGAACTCGTACGTTGCATTGATGATGCCCCATGACACTAGTGCTCGTGTGTAGTTAAGGTGCACACCATAGAACATTTTACGCAGGCTCTTCCGCTCTGCATAGGTCTCTTTGAAAACAGTTAACATACTAGGACGTGGAGGACCATACTGCACTTGGATTATCGTCTTGATAACGTTAACAGGATAGAACACAGTGCTTACAAATGCGCCCACCACAGCACCACTGAGGAAGTCACTTAATGTCCGCTGCCAGAGAATTGTCTTGTCCATCGGCACGAGGCGTCCCATTTCATCTCTCAGCGTAAAAAACATGAATGTGCTTGGGCCGTTTCGGAGTAGAATCGGCACCAACCCGCGGTAGTACTCCCTGATACCATATGGAGACAGGAACTTGAAGGCATACATTGTGTTCTTGAACCGGTGATGGTGTTCCTTGTCTTGCAGTAGGGCTTGAACCCTTTCCAAGGGAGTGAGTATGGCTTCCGTGGAACCAGCCATGAGACCAGCAAGGAACTTCACGGTGAGATCACTTGCCTCGGGGAAATGATGAATTGTGAAGCGACTATAACCGCTGAATGTGCCAAACATAATGGAGACTGAGATAGTCTTTTGAACAAGTGGTGGCAGGCAGCCGCGATAGAGGTGACGAAAACCTTCACTGCGAAGCTGGTCCAGGGCATGGTTGGTTCGCACACCGTGCAGCATCTGCCTAAACATCACTTTGTTCATTGGGAAAGTACAGATTATGTTAACGAAGGCGGCACCCCAACCACATACAAAAGCACACATGTCATCGTCAGTTGTGGTGACGTGGTGGCTGGCGTGGCCTCGTTGCTGGAGCGTGACGGATCCCATTCTGGCGTGGACGTCACACAAACGGCACCAAAGAAGGGTGGGCTATTTTCACATCGCAGCAGCTGCTGACGCTCAACCTGTAAAAGGAGGGTGTTGCATCACTGACATACTCCCCTCTTCCTGCCGGACATAAACGCCAACAAATCAATCACGAAACAAACAAGCAAAAAAGCATTTGGATATCTACAACTGCTCAACAGAAGCCTAAAGCTTAGGTAGCAGGAAGACGAACATTGAAGCAATATTACAACCTTGAACTTCTGAACCAAGGTTAGCATACAAGTAATACTCGCGCCTTAGGAACGATATCATTTGAGCGCACAATAATTTTCGGTCAGGAAATTGGGGAAGCATCAGCTGCATATGGACTGAATACAACGGGTAGCTCGGCGTAAATGTGCCGACGCGCAGTTTGTGCAGGTAGAACACATGGTAGTAAAGCCACAAAAGCTCATGAAGAGAGCTTATCTTTGACAACAACCTGCAAGGCGAATTCTTTAGCGTTGCTTTTCCGCAAGCGAGCATGAAGCCGCAAGGATACACACTGCGATACTTGAGCAGACGACTTGCTTCGCCGAAGCGAGATACAAGGTAAAATCATTTAAAAGACAAAGACCTCCAAGGCATTCAAATTTGGTGGAAATACCCACGTCGGGGTAGTTGACGCCGCACGCTTAAAACAAGAAAGCAGGAAAACTAGAGAAGTAATAACAATAAAAATAAAAACACCAAAAGCACTAGGGCAGACAGCACTTTCGATTTGAGTCAGGCGAATGGTTATTGATCATGTGCATACTCACCGCTGGCCGCAGCAGCAGAACGCCTCCGAATGTGCAGAAACTGGTTGCTTCAGTCAGCTGGTATGGCGGGCAGAGAGTGCATTGGCTGTTAAACGATTAAACTATCCATCACCTGATTTCAATCACCTCACCAACGATTAAAAAAGGAACAAGACAGCAGTCGACGGCCACTGTTGCCGACAAGGCAGTTCTCGGCACGAAGCACGGCGCCGCCAGACGCAAGGGAAACACGAAAAAGAAATCGTAGTCTTGTGGTAAACAAGCATGCATAAAAATAACAACAGCGCTGTTACGCCGACTCAAGGCACGTTTCTGATAAATGCGTCAAGCTGTTGAACAGTTGTTTCTAATCTTGTGGATAGTGCTGCAGGATCTCTGACATTCTGCGACCTTCAACATTGCTTTCGTTTCCACAACAGTGAAAACAGCTTAGCAAATTATCGATTCTATTCCGCAACAATGTGCGTTACATCCAGCACTGTATCCGCAGCTGAGTCAAGCCAATCCAACGACAATGCGTTAGTAATGGCGCCATTCAGTGCATAAAACGCAGTCATAAAAGCAGTAAGTTTTCTTTTTTTTTTGGCCTCAAGCTTTCGTAGACTGCTCTGTGGTTTGATATGGTGGCCGGCTCATTAGAACACATTTGCATTTGCCGATGGTTGTCTGAGGGCCTTTCTGACAACCTAGTAGTTGGGACACGACCAAGAGAAAAGTACTATGGCACTGCCGCACGACTGCGTCCCATTTTCACGTTCTTTCGTTGACGGTGGACACGTGCTTCTATGTAGCATGACAAAAGTAAAGGTGACCGATCAATTACCTTGTTTCAGACACCGGCTGCACGTTCGCTGCTCTGCGTCGTCAGCGCTGCGTTTGGGGAACCACGGCTCAATCTGCTAAAACGTAGTGGTGTCGTAGCTTCAAAGCTGCGCTGTTCAAAAGGCTGAAGGCACGAGCTAGCTGCTTCATCAGCACTTACCGACTCATTTGCCGAATGGGAAGCTGTCCCTACGGTGAGAGATTTCTATATAAGCAAGCGTGTCGATGTGTGGCTTTGAAGGAATTCATCGCCAACTTGTAACGCAGCGGAGGGTGCAAAGGACTGTCGGACCCTGGCAGGCCGCCACTGGAAGCTGAACCTGGAAACGCTAAACACACGTTCATGGTAAAAACATAGAAATTTATTATTGCTCTTGAGAACAAATTTGATGTTTAGAAAAAGAAGAAAATTATGTCATAGATGGTGTGAACGAAACTTTAGCTGTTACAGAAATTTTTGACGTAGCAGTTTAAGTAAAAACTAATTCTCTGAACCAATAAACTGCCTCCTCTCCAAACACAGAAAGACTTAGTAAAGAAGCTACATCTGATGAACGTGACTTCACGAGTATTCTAATAACAAATAAGAAGGAGACGTCAAAGACATGAACAGCTACAGACTGCTTAGTGTACTCTCAGCATCACACAAAAAATTCACCAAGGTAATCTCAAATAGGTAAAGCGACATGCTTAACTGCAATCAACCTAAAAAGCAGGCAGTCTTTAGAAAACGTTGCTTTATGGTGAACCACCACTATCTCATAAATCAAATAATCAAACCCATTTGTATAGCTTTTGTGGAAAAGCGTACTCTGTGGTAGACTACGGCCATGCCATAAAACATGTAATTGAACCAGTTTATGTGGCTTCTGCAGGCTGTAAAAGGGCACTTGACTAAGGAGAGGTACCAGAAGTTTTCGAAGCGCTCTGTCATAAAAGAGCACTTGCAACATTCATGAACATTACTGTTTATGAGGATTCCGCACTTGCCTTGCTCCTCCCTAAGAAAAGTAGGCAAATCCATGTAAGAAAAAGGGCCAGGTAAGGAGATATGACCTCTTCAACATTGTTTATTACATGCTTGGATAGAGCGTGATAAGATTGGGGAGAAAAAGAAATAATGATTAAAAAAGAATATGTCGGCAACACACTGTTTGAAGATGACGGTGTGCTCTTTAGCAATGATAGTGACAAAAAGTGAAAAATTATTGACGCCCTAAATCAGGGAAGCAATATTTAAAACTGTTGAAGATAAGTATGCGGAAGGTAAAGATAATGTCAGGTGGCCCAGAAAAAGAAGAGTCTGCAATGGTGATGGGAAGCTAGAATGTGTACCAGAGTATACATATTAGAAAGGAAATTCTTTTAAGAATAAGGATAGGCTGGTGCGCATGTGGGAGACATTTCCAGCTCGTGACTGGCAACTTAATGCTGTCGCTAAAGGGAAAAGCCTACAGCCACTGCATTTAGCCAGTGCCAACATATGGGGCTGTATATAAGAGAACCACAAAGAAATTTATGATGCATCATTTCGCACTCCATCTAGCAAAGAAATGCATGATGGAAAGGGAGATGATGGGTGTACATTAAGATATAGGAATATGGCGGCATGGATCAGAACACAAACAAAAGTAGCCGATATCCAAAAGACCTTGCCAGGTCATGTAACATGAAGGATGAAAAATAGATGGCCAGTTGGAGTGACTAAATGAGTACCGAGGGATGGGAAATGTGGGCGAGGACAAGAGAGAGCAAGATGGGGTAATGGAATATAAGAAAGCTTGCAGGCATAAGGTGTAATGAGCTTGTTCAGGGAACGGAAAATTGGAAATCACTGGAAGAAGCTTCCATTCTACAGTGGGCATAAAATAGCCTGACAATGCTGATGGTGATGTTCCTAAATGTTGTAGTTGGATGGCCCGCATGGTCTAACTATAGTATATTGTAAAACCTTACCTTTTTGATAGTTTGAATTGACCTATAGTGTGCTTTATTTCTGTGCAGTGTGTGTATCACCCCTCGAAAAGAAAGTGATGTGCAAGGCGCTTGCAGAAAACTGCAGACATGATGGGTCGTGAGACGGCCAGCAGGGGTAGATCCCTGTAACACCAAGGAGCCTGTTGCTGCGGCCAAAAGACAGCCACCAGCGGTGAGCATGACTATGTTTGCATTTGCATTCCTCACATAAGCTTTCCTATTTTGATTTTTTGTTTATAGATCTCACTGTTACCACAATAAGACTACCAAAACATTTGTAAATACTGTAAGCAGCAAACTAGTTACTCATACTCTCGTTATCAATACTTATTTTCGAGCGGATTTCACTACTTGTTTCATGCACATCAACATGAGTATATTCCTGTCATTGATGACTATCCCGACTTCAGCCCTTTTTGATGAGTGTTGTGCACAGGCAACATGCCATTTTTTTTTTTTCCCCGGTAGAGTTGTAGTGTAGGAGGATTCTTTCTAGTCCAAGCTCTGCCCATATTCCTTCATCAGGGACATGTGGTGCCATCTCATGAAGTAACTTAGAAATTGAGGAAGAAAATAAGGAAGTTTGATGCACATATCCCTGCTGACTGGCTGCAACACCACGCCTCTTCCGTAGTGCCAGTTCTTTGGTAGTCACGCATTTTTTCTCTGTGGCTTTTCACATTTGCTTAGAAGAATGGCTTGCTTTGCTGCGTGTCGAATAATATAAATGACACTTCTAATTTCTTCGTGTAGCACCATGTCCTGTGTTTGTTGCCCACAGGCAACACGATGCACCATGCTGTGTTCCCCGTCACTGTGTTAGTGTTTCACTGTTTCTTTTAATAGTGTGTTATGCTGACTGCGCTGATAACATATGTGCTGTATGGCTTCACACAGGACACACGGGCCAATCAACAGGGACAGAGAATGGATCCAAGTGGATCTTATAGAAGAAGAGCCGCAAAGGGTGCCCCCCTGAATGCAGTCATGACTCAGGCCTGGAGGCAGTGAGCGACAAAAAACCAGAAAATGCAGCTTCAGCCTGGACATGTAAGCATTCATTTTATTGTGACAGCAATAATTGCACGACCATATGAGCCGCATGTGAAGCAGCATCTCTTATGGAAGCAGGAGGCACGGGACGGGTGGTCATGATAGCTTTGAAGCCTTTCTTAGAAACCTAGTTGAAGCTTCTCAAGGCCAACTTTGGAACCACTGTCCTTTGTTAGTTTTTTCTTGGGTGGGGCTCATGTTTGGGAGGGTGGCAGAATGGAAGAGAGACAGAGAGAACGCTGGAGAAAGAGCTGCTTTCTTTTGTATGGCAGGAGCCTTTTGTAGAGGGAACAGAAAGCCTGCAGGGGCCTCAATTCGCTTTCTTTTCAAAGATTTCACTTTCCATTGCCTCTTGGCACCAACACAGCACACCCTGCAGCAAGGCTTCATTGTTATAAGGAACAGTGAGGCATGGGGGAATTGTTGTAAGAGGGTTAGTTCACCATAGAAAACACGCGAAAGTGGGTGGTACAGCAGCACATCAATATAACTGATACATTGTTAAAACCAGTATTGTTATAAGCTGGATCAACTGTAAATCAGTGCCCATCCTGTGCCGTTTATTTCTTCGTCCCTTCTGTCCTTTCCCCGGGAGAACTTCACTAACCATTAAAGAACATGTTTGTTCCCAGGAGGAAGTAGTGAAGGAAGGAAACAACTTGACACAGCTTGCTGGTAACAAAAAGTGTTTCGCTACTTCTGAGGTGCCAGAGGACACTTGGCTTCAGGCTGTAATTAGATACATGCAAGGGGGACACACATGCGCCACATATTATAAACACTTCCCACAGTTTACAATATGAATACGCAACTCGAGAATTGCAGGCCATTGTCTGAGACCATTGTCACGGGGATGCTGTGACGAGTGTAAATGCTTTTGAGGTGGTTGATGACAACGTCTGCGGAGGTGCAAGGCAGATGTGCAACCTCTGGGTACCGTGAATGATAGTCCTCACAGATGAGGTAGTTGGTCCATTGAAGCTTAAGGGGGGACGTGGCAGTGAGAACTATCTTTGTTATTTATGGGTATAAACTGATGAAATTTGGTGCACTGATGTAGTTTCTTATACGGGTATCTTAAATGAAATTGGTTTTAAGTTATCTGTTATAGTTTCTGAGTTACATCACTTCATACACCCTCACGGTCATCCCCAAATTAATTGGTTAATTAGACATGATGTCAGTACCATTTTTATTTAAGCATATTCACTAAGGCCCATTGCATGCCGTAAAGCTGTTCATTGATTTTTTTATGTTTAAATGAGTAGAGAAAATTTTTTTGATATGTCCTCAACATATTTTCTTACTAACAACTTTTGCAAAAACACAATTATAATAGTTTATGTCATGTACAGGTAGAAATGAATAGCATTACGGCGCTCACCAACGTTTCAGGAACTAAGTGAAAAAAACAGATTGAAGTTAGCTTTTTTAGTTGTGAAATGGCACTGGGATGACTGACAGCAACCACTCAAGAAATGGAAGCTGAGAAAATGGAGCCCAAAGTTTCATTCCATGAAAACAGTTAAGCATTAACTCTGAGCAGCTAACGTTTCGCTCGCTTTTGCTGGTTTTATTTTTTGTTGGAGAAACACTGTGATGTGGCTGTCTTCAGGTTCGATCTCTCCTCTTTACAATGATGCCAAGATGGCGGCACCTTCAAGAGAAGCCCAATTTTTTTGCGGTTTTAGATGACAACACAGATAAGGTGCCATTTTCTTGGCTGCTACCATGTATTTCATTATAATATTCCACCATGAGGTAAAAGAAGGTCCGAGGATCATAAAAAAAAAATCCATCAAAAGAGGGAAGATTTTGACCAAATTGAGCATTCCCATTGCCACGTCCCCCCTTAAATAACCGACACTCACCATTTGCCATGGCATTAGCATGCTAACTGCCTCCTGCTTGTCTGCTTTCGGCAGAGCCACAGGGTTGAAGTGAATGGTGTACTAGCTGGCAGCAGTCCCAGGTTGCTGGCACATTCAGGACGTTGCTATTCAGTGTGTTCTGCAGTGCACAGAAACTCGACAAATATGAGACCTTTGATTGCAGGTAATTCGAGGAGTGTATGTTTCAGCTGCTGTGCAACGTAGATTACTTGTTCCAACTTGCTGGACTTCCACGTAACCGTCCTATCAAATTTTCCGACTGCCTGAAGTGCTCTACCACTCAGTCCCGAGAGGGTGTCCTCTGATGCCTGAAGGTTTGCAGGAACTCCAGCAAAGTTTGCTGGGACAACTGTGACTCGAGCACCGGTGTTGATCTTTGCAATCAGTGAAAGACCGCCCATGTCGACTTCGACAAGCCTTGTGTCGTGCTGAGCATCGGCTAGCTGTTTCAAACCTCAGAGGTTTGAAAGATCTGCTGTTGTTCGTGCACGAACTCTTTTTGGTGGGCCTTAGAAAGTGCCATGGCAAGAGTAACATTAGCATCTGTCTGTAGCACTTGGGAGGGGTTCTTGTCCCGGAGTCCCAGTATGAGGTGGTTTCAGATGAGGTGAATACTGTAAGCCACTGTAATTGCACCTGTTTGCCATTTTATACAGGGCGGTGACATACTGGTTGGCAGTCTCAGAGGGCTCTTGTTCCCGCCGGTTGAAGCATGCTGACTCATAGATGCAGTTCCTCACTTGAACAAAGTGCAAGTCGAACTTTGCCTTGACAAGGTTAAAGTTTTTGGTGGCGCTCTCTTTAGGCTGTGCAGCTAGAGTTGACTCTTCCGCTTGAAATGTCATCGTTGCTTAGCCCATGAAGCAAAACAGTTTACGTTTTTAACTTCTTATCTTTAGTGTTGGGAAATTCACATGAGTGTTTCATGTACTGTTTTCCTGTTTTGTTTGCTCTTTGTTTTGCAGTATGTTGATATTGCATGTGTCTCATTTTGTTCAGTTTCTGTTTATTACAGCTCTCTTGGATGATTGTCAAGATGAAGGGATCTCTAGCTGTTAGTTGTTAGATTTTGGGTGTTTGAAGAAATTCCCAAGCCCTTGAAAAATAGGCCTGTTGGGTGGCATAGAAGGGACGCAGGAGTACTGACCATGAAGCACTCGCTGTCCCAAAGACAGGAGCCTGTCACTCTGGTTTCGTAGGCCGGCGTACAAGTGGCACAGCAGCGTTCTTGTACTGAAGATGTCTGACGATGGCCTCACCTGACGATGAGGCCCCAGACTCCACTGGCAATACCATGTCAAAGCCATGCGGCCCTGTCCATCCCTGATCAAGTCTCCCAACAGTTTATTCAAAAAATATTTTGACATGGATTTCTTGTTTCTGTGAGCAGTTTTCACTATTGTGCCTCTCATAATCATATGGGTTTTGGACGTGAAACCCCAGAAATCAATCAAATCACACTATATATAGTGTTCAATTCACTATATATAGTGTTCATACGATTTGTAGCAAACATGCTTCAACCACAATCAGTGATTTAAAAGCAGTTTATTAGTGCAGTGCTCGTTATATCAGTTATGAAGCTCTCTCAAACATGCATGAAGAGGTTCCGTATCAATGGCACTGCCGACACCGTTACAAGAAACAGATGGGGAAGCCATCAAGCAGTCACTCCACTGCAATGACAACCACATGGCCCAGGACCAGAATGACTCAGAACTTTATAGGGTGTGCAAACCAGGGCCCTTATAGGACCATCTGGATGCAAAATGCTGTGAAATTTCACATCACCATCACCTTGTGTGGATGAGCACATGGTGCCTTTCAAGGTTACAGCTCATTACAGCAGTACTTGCTGCTCAAGCCGCAAAAAAGGAGCTATAAACTCTTCCTGTTCTGTGACAAATGTGGCATAGTGCACAAGTCGAAAATCTACATAGGCAAAATTCTTCCACAATTAGGTTATTTTGGACATCAACACTTATGGCAACATTGTTCTGTTAATTGCAAGTGTTGTGTCATGTAGTGCAGACTACACATATTTCGATAAGTAGTTTTACTTTGTGGCCTTACAGGTAGTCCTCAAGAAGGTTAGCGTCAGTTCCATATGCTCAGTGCATGAAGTTTGCATGAAACATTGCAAACACTTATATGACAGACAGCTAAAGCACAAAGTATGTGGTTCTGTAGGGATGGACAGTGGTTCTGTGGGAATCTATTTTAGGCTGTAATTGTGAACTGTTGGTGCCTGTACCGTTGAGATGCCACTGGGGCATTCACAGCAGACATCGTGTGCATTCTAAGGCAGCAAGGGAAGTTTGCAATACCTTCCAGAAAGTGAGTCTTATCAAGAGTTGAGATGGAACTACATACAGGCAAAGAATCAGTGTTGGCCAGCAGCTCTTGTTCTCTGCAAGGAGATCAGGTTGGACATCACTGATCACATTCTCCTACCAAAAAGGCCCCTGTATACCATAACTGCACAAGTATCACGCGAGTTATGTGCAAGAAGTGCAATGAGCAGCTTTGTTTCATACCGAGGAACAGTGCCTCTAAGTTCCAAACTAACCCATAGGGATTGTGCAATGTAGCCTACTTTAGGACATATGCCTACTATTGCCCACAGGCAACAAAGCTTGATCTCAGCAGCTGTATGTGGCAATCTCTCGTGTTTCCAAAGTATGCTTTGTTATGCCATAAGTTCAAATGAATAAGAAATAAGTGGTAGTTTTCTCATTGCAAAATTATTGGAAATGCCGTTCATACTGCAGTGGACCTAAAAAAGGCTTGACACTGTGGATGACGATGTACAGCTGCCCAATTCCTTGAATGGAGAGTGCGAGCGGCAACTGTTTTGTGCATTAGCGCCACATGATGGAGCAAAATGGGCGTTTCGCCCAGCAGTGATGCAACGCCCTGTTTTGGAACACAAAATATGAGCAAAACAATTAGCCTAATCTTGCTGCCTCTTTGTCTGAGACAAACCGATGTGGGAGTGCGTACCGTTAAAAAAGAACAGCCTACCAGGCAACGGTTGAAGCCGAGTGCACTGCGTCGCCTGGCGCATAGACTTGACCTGTTTTGCAAGTTGGCTCTGTCATGCGGTGCTGACGCACAGAACGGTCGCCACTTGCGCTCTCCAGTTAAAGAATTGGGCGGCTGTAGCTGAATGTTGTTGTGTGGTGGCTTTTGTGACCTAACATGATGTATTGCGAGACCTTGCCTTTTCAGTAGTTTGAAGTTACCTGTAATGTGCTTATTTTTGTGCAGAGTATGTTAACACACCTCGACGGGGAAACGATATGCGAGGAGCTTGTAGGAAGCTGTAAATACAACACAGTACATGGAGAGTTGTGAGCCCAAGGAGCGCATAGAAAGATCCCTGTAACATCAAGGAGACTGTTGCAGCAGCCGAAAGACAGCGGCTAGCGGTGAGTGCCACTAGACCTACTTTTTCTTTCCTCTCATTAGCTTCCCTACTTTCAGTCTGGTTTATAAATCTCGCTGTTAGCACAACAAAACTACCAAGACATCTTGAAAATACAAGCAGCAAACTAGTTAACTCATCTCGCAATCAACACTTAACTTGAAGCAAGTTTTATTATGCTTTTGAAGCAGATAAATATGAGCCGATACATGTTCATTCTTATTTATTTCCCATGTATATGTGTCATTGACCACTATCCAGACTTAATATGCATTGTTCATATTCCCCTTGAGCTTTACCTTGGTGTATATATTCAAATTGTGTGGATGCGCCAGTAATCTTGGCAAGTGCGGTAGATTTCCATTTTCTTCGATGAATGCCTTTCATGATTAGGCAGGCTTACTTTGTGGAGTCACTTGCAAGATATGCACTGACAGCATTAACAAGCAAACATGGAAGTCCTATCATTTGCAAACAGTAATACATTGACATGTGGACATGCTGATACTAATAGCAACTCTAACTGCTGAGGCACTCCAGAGTTATCAGGCCTCAAACATTGAGCCTTTGAAATGTGGTCATCTAGCCAATTCGATCACGCTTTGGAGTAAAGTTTCAAGAGTCACCAGTTTCTCACTCACCAGAACAGCAACTGGCCTTCCTAGAGCAATACTACTTGGAGACCACCTCCCGTTACACTTACAGTTCAACACCACCCCTTAGATTACAGTGCCTTCGGAACACCTGACCACAGCCTGTGATAGTCATGTTTGTAACACACCAAAGGTTGCCACTAGTAACAGGATCCGGATAGTATCCTTGTGAGTACACCCTTTCATTGTGCTGTCGCTGTTAGTGACAAACTTCTGACCATAGGCCCGTATAGACCAAATATGGTTAAACAGTTGGCTACAGTGACGGGCAACATGCTATGTTGGCACCAGCAGTCCTTCCAGCATTGCAGCAACCATCCCAGTACACTGATCTACTAGGTATCAGAGGTTTCTGCTAAGGTTGGTGGTGTGGGACAGGCACCAGAATGTTATGCCTACGGCACTGGTCATCTTCGGACGTAGACCACTAGTTTCATGTAAAGGCATAAAGCTAATGATTCTTGTGAGCACATTCTTCATGCATGTCTATCTACCTACATCATGAGAAAGACTTGGCCCTTTTCACTTGCAGCTGTGGCATTGGTGTGCTATGAGTGATAGGCTTGGTGGTCAGCCTGCATGCCTCATGGTTGAATGATTCATTAAATATCGTAAAGACGTTCTAAACAATCAATGCGGCCAGGTGTGCCAGATAGAGAATGCATGAAAGGGTATTAGTAGATACTAAGGGCATGCCAACACACATGATTCGTTAGAACATGTTGCCGGGCTGGTTGGTGAGACATATTGTTCAGAATGTACAACTTGCGCGTGCGCACGCACGCACACACACACACACACACCAACGCACATGGAAAACTAACACCACACAGCGCTCATCCATGACCTTGTCAGCCATTTGTGCTAAAGAGTTCCTTGCTGTGCCCTGTGCCAAGTTCTTAGTGCCTAAACCTTTTGTCCATATTAGTAGCTTCTGTTGATCATTGAAGTATGCAAAACTAACTAGCCTGTGGTTTTGTAATAAGAGGCCCTAAACTTCACACAGTGTTGCAGTTTAGGCTGTAGAGTAACCAAACATACTTGCAGTTTTATGAGCTGTTGATTGAGTTTCAAGGAGTGATACTTGTTATGGAAGATGTGGCTAGCTCCCTTAATTATTTTTGCTTGATTGTGTGAGTGTACAGAGTGTGCATATGTGAGTAAACAGGCTCTTGTTGATTTGACTATAGGCAATAGTATTATGATTTTTCAAATAATGTCAATGCAAGGTATTTGCTGTTGACCAGTGCTCATAAATTTAAATGGACCAAAACTGCTAGTTCGGCCTTGGAAGTTTCCCTCACTTGTTAATTCAAGCATGACTGGGTAGAATGTAAAGATTTGACAGATGTCTGTTTTGTGTGGACGGAAGCCATAAATAGAAACACCAACCAAGATCCAAACTGGGGAGATCTGATGTTTTGCGGCCAGTCTGGCCTCTTCTTCAGGGATGACTGGGGCCAGGTTCCAGCTGCGTGTTATACAGTCTTTGGTGCGGTGACCACACTCAACGCAATTAGCCATGGAGTGCTGACTGTGCATACACACCGTGGGGAGAGTTCCCAGAGAACGGCTCAATTTTTTTGCTGTCCTGTGGATGTTCCATGATTCAACAGTCTTTTTCTCCACTGGGGCTCGCTTTCGAATGTTGTTATCTCTTCAAAGTCAGTTTTGTGGTGCATTTATAGTGTGGTGTATAAGATCCCATTTAGCTGTGAACAATTCTATTTTGGACAAGCAGAGAATTGTATTAATTGGAGATTAAATGAACAAAAAGGTCATTACCCAGTGGAACGCCTGTATTCTTTCGTTGCACTGCCAGGATTGTAACTGTATGATGGATTTAGATTCTGTACAGGCATAACAGTGAAGGAACGTGTTTAATAGTCGAGGCCTGGCATATCAATAACAGTGGAAGCGCGTGCGTGAGTCAGCCGTCGATTAGCTCAAACAAGGAAGAGATGGAATGCGAGAAGCGACTGTCGTCTCTTGCACATGTACCCGTTCGACAGGTGGCTCTACCATTCCTGAGCCTGTGCAGTTAAGTTGTGTGTCTTTCTTGCCTCAGTGCTCTTCTTCAGTTGATAGTCAGCGTTCGTGTTGTCAACTCCTCTTCCCTTGTGTCTGTGTTTTGCATGCCCTTTCTTTACATAATGCCACCTTGAAATATTTTGTGCTGCAATGGGAGTGATTTTCAGGAATGAAATCCCTGGTTCCAGGTACTTTGAAATGTCTTTCATGATATAATAAAAAATCAAGTGCAACAAAAATGTGCGTACATGCATGTTTGACTTTTTGTGGATTTGCCCGTGGGCTATTTTACATATTTCTAGGCTACTGATGACAAATTCATGCCACATGCGTTTGGCATTTAAAAGAATTGCATGCATTGCTGGATAAGTTAGCGGAGTGATTTGTCTTGGCATGGGAAACCGTTTCATTTGCAATTGTCATGAACTTTTTCCATAAATGTGGAAAGCACAATGCAGGTCATTGAGGATGTCATTTTGTGAATCTACTTATGGCAGTTGAAGCACTGTGTGAGAGTGCAAGTGACTCAATGTTTCATAGATGTGGAATGCCCAATGGAACACAAAGTGGACATGTTGTTTCCAAGGGATAGTAATGAAGTGCTGTTGGGAAACAACAAGAGCGTACTTGTAAGCAAACTTCCATACTGCAATAGGTAAATTTCACTAGCTTCATCTTTTTCTAATCTGCTGGAATTTGAGGCATGCAGATTGTGTGCATGTTAGAATCAACTAAATATACTTCCAAACAAAGCGGCATCATGTTCTGATGTTTTTTCTGCCTATTCCTTAATCCAACTCACTGAATAATTAGACCAGTTTTATTGGTCTCATTGTAGCTACACTAACGAAGGTACGTTGTACTGTTTGATTTGTGTCACATTGAGCAATTTTTCTTTTGTTAAGGGGATATTGGTCAGTTGCTTTCAAGCACTCTATAATGCTTTGAAATTTTGCACTTCCTCCAATACCTGGAGAAGAGTGCTCCAAGTATGCCTCAGTAGTTCTGCTAAAGTGTGTGGTGTGCGCATGCATCGAAGTTGTTCAGGAATGGCTGTACAAGGGTTAGGGTGTGAATATTACAGATCGACCACGCAAATGATTCCATACTGCTGGTGCTATGTGCAGTTTGCCATTGTTCTATTCCGATTTCTTTTAACTTAATTGCAAACCAGATTTTTGAAAAATCACAAGGCTGAGGAAGACTGCCAAAAAGTGAACATTGTAATTGCACCTCAGAGCAGAGAAGGAAATTTACGCTAGTAGGTGACATAGTGGCTCCGTGGTAGTACTGCAGAAGCCAATTTCCTGTATATTTAACAGGCTTCCTTTCTGCGCTCATGCTACAGTAAAACAGGTGATGATTCTTCTTCATATTTCTTGTAACTGAGATACCACTGTTTTCTGCAGCACAGCAAGACACATCATTCTTCTGAGCTGCTTTGTGAAGACCACATGACTGCTGCTACTCACCACAGCTGTGGAGAACACTGCCTGAGGTGCCTTGCTGCACCTGGCCATTGTGAGTGACCTATTGGCCCAGGGTTGAAGACACCAGAACCACAAGAGCTCAGCTAAACTATCCTCAACCTATTCCTGGGCATTTCATTATTTATCATCTTGCTTCAGCAGTGCAGAATGCTCCACCACTGCTACTTGTTGCTTTCTGTTGCCTTCCATAGTTCAGCTGAATAGAGAATAAAGAGTTCTGGTTGGAAAGACTTGTGGCTGTCTCGCTTCAACAGAACTCAACACGGTTGCAAACGAGTCTGAATTGTGAGTTACGGGTGACAGCTGTGGGCATTATAACTGCTGGAAAGATGTTAGTAACGCAACTGCCACTTATTTAACCTTATGTGATCGATCAAGGGAAGCAACCACAAATTCATATCAAGCCTTTAGGCTTGTATTGCCTTTGAATGATTTCACTTTAAAAACGGAGTGAAGGCCAAGAAATGATAATGTGGCATGAACTGCTGTGCTGGTCAGCCAATTGCAACACGTGTACCTATTGTAATGGCTGTAACGAAGTACATCATAGTGCTACAGGCACAGAGCTATGTGGTAGCAAAGCAGTAAGTTGGGTTGCAAGTACGTATTACAGCTCTATTGTAGTCCAAACTAGAAGAGAAGCTCAGGGCGACATGGATGCTTAAATCGATGAACAGATCGCAAAATACGATTTAGGACAGGGGATGTCGCAGGAGCCAACGTTTCGACAAGTGCACCTTCCAAGACTTGTCTCTTTCATATTCCTTGCGTCGTATTATGAAATTACCATACGAAACAGACCATAATGCCGATGTCTTATTGATCTTCATGGTGGGGGTCTTCATGGGGGGAGAGTAGCACATCGTCATCCGTTCACCAGTTGCTTATCGGCAAAGGGCGCGATCGGGAGCATTCACCGGCCCGCTTGCAGCAGAAAACGGCAGTGCTCGTGCCGAGGTCTATCACTGATGACTGCTATGAAATGCACCCCCTTTGCAATGTGCACTGTCCGCAACATTCTCTTAACCTGAATACAAAATAATCTCAGCCAGTGTTTCCTTTGCAATATGTAGCACAATTAGTGGAAGTGCTTCGTTGACTGTTGCTGGCAGCTTCGCTGCTACCCCTGAGCAGCGACTCAGCGACACCAGTGCCACAATCCAAAGGTTCATGCTGCCAAAGCAGCACCTAAGCGCCACCGCCGAGAAGATCCTGCCTTTCGCGCTACCGAAGCAGAAAGTCATCGCTCTGCCAAGAGTTGTCTCTTTCATATTCCTTGCATCGTATTACAAAATTAGAACTCCTAAAGGGCTTTGCTCAAGTTTTACATTTGTCATAATCGTTGGGGAATATTACAATACTAATAACATTGCCATAGACATGCATGTACATAATTATATGTTTTATTTGGTTTCTTGAGTGTAAATTGTTCTGTTGGCATCATGTTAATGATTGGTTACAACTTTTCATTTCTCTATTTCCTCTCACCCACGTTCTAATTTTTTTTATGGTTATATAGGTAACGAGGAGCACAGAAAACCAACAGCACCAATAAAATTTGTGACAACTTTATTGATTATCCTGCAAATTGATGGCCTTGGTTAGGGTGCGCCGGGAGCAGTAGAGAGATTATCTCTTGGTGGGCTCCTGGGCTTGCTGGATGGACTGAAGGTAGTCCTGGAGATTTCGTCAGCTAGTCAGTGTGGCTTTCCACCCTCACCCCCCCCCCCCCCCCATTCACACCCCTCGCCTTTCCGATTATATCCGGGGGCACTGCAATCCACCTCCGAAATATTGATCATTAGGTCATTTAATTTGGCCTCAGGGTATAGTCTGGGGGACAGTAACAGGTCTCCCAAAAAATATCTGATATCTTCGTCATTGGTAATCATTTTATGCTTGTTGAACTATACCCTATTCCGTGTACAGATTAGGTAGGTGACATTCTTGGCTAAAGTTCCGCGAATTTTCAAAACTATCAAGACCAGGATTTGAAATGTCCCTGTTCTTCAGAAAAGAGATTGCCACGCCGAGCTCGTGCGCAGGTAATGTGAGCGAAGAACAAGCTAGGGTAATGCATGTGCCGTGAAGAAGTAGAAGAAGAATGTCTGCCTCGCCGCTTTCACTGCTTCCTTCTACGGTAAACCTCGGAGACGGCGAGTGTCCATGCTCAGCGGAAGGAGACTGCTCGTTCCAGTGCCCGTCGCGCGCACGGCTTCCTGCTGCGTCAAGGCGAGTGCTGTGCCCGGTCGGATGGCCGCGGTGCATCGCCGTCGCGTCTACGTGCATGCTGGCAGTGCAATTCTCTCTGCTCGTCGCCTTCTTCCTCCTGCCCAGTGTCAAATCCCCGACGCCGTCGCCACCGACCGACGAGGGCACTCACCGGTTCCACAACTGCCATCAGCCGGAGGAGAAGAACCGGCTCAGGTATGCGTTGCGCTTCACGAGTTAAAGGAGCACGAAAAGGAGAAACTATTTCTCCCATATTGATAAATCAAGCTTTCACAATACAAAAAAGTCTGCCACGGTGGTGGCACACTTATTGGCGCTCAACCGCGGACACGTGCGGGTTCAAACCCGGCAACAACGGTCGCATTTCGATAAAGGCTAAACGCTAGAAGCTCGTGAACTGTGTGATGTCAGTGCGCGGTAAAGAAACCCTAACCGCGAAGTTTTGTAAACTGCGAATTGGCTTCGTGATGCCATAACGGACCCTTACGGCGCGTCGCGACGTCGTCGTGAGGTCACAGGAGCATCACGTATTGTTACGTTGTGACGTCGTCGCGACATCACAGTGATGTCATGCGATGACGTTACCACGTGTGTTTTTCGGACACATCATGCAAACTCGCACAAGTCTCGCGGAGGGAAGTCGCCAACCTAGTCACTCAATGCTTTCGCCGTCTACGAGATCTGTGCCGATCTGACCAACTCACACACCATAGACAATGAAGCGCTATTTGTGACTTATCACGGCATTCGTCGGAAGCATTCGGTTTATTTGGTGCATGTTAATGCATCTTTGTAGGCGCTGCCTGCGCGTTACCAGTAACGCCGGGGCTCTCAAGGTGGCTGTGCTACTCGACTTGCCCCTCTTAAGATTCCTCTTTTACCAGCCCAGCCTAAAAGGTGGGGCTGTAAAACACGGCACCCCACGATCACCGATCCAACTCCGCAGGTACGTTCCAGACCACCTCCTCCACTCGAACAGGAGCAGGGACGTGGACCCAAGCGAGGTTCCCATCTTCTGCGTCTTCCGCAATTCCGTTTACTGGAAGTTCAAGAAGGTCCGCTACAGGCTCGGGACCGTCCCTCACTCGCTCTGCACGCATCTGCTGTACCACTCGGCCAAATACTCGTCCGGTGCAATCGTGAGCAGGGAGACGCTGTTCGACGAGATCTACCAGGGTTTCACGATCGCCGCCAACATGCGGCGAATCTGGAGGCACCTCAGGGTGCTCTTGACTCTGTTCGTGAGCAAGCCCGAAACGGCCGAGTTCTCGGAGAGCATCCAGAGCGGCCGCGATGTGATCTTCGGGGAGGCCGCGTACAGATGGCTCACGAGTCACAAGTTCGACGGCCTCAACCTGGACTGGCCGTACGCCGGGGGTCCTTGCGGGTCCTCGTCCGACGTGAGCCGGTATACGGCGCTACTGAGGTCCCTGAAGACGCGCTTCCAGTCGCGCTTCATGCTAACGGTCACCGTGCCTGGGGAGCTCGAGGACGTGAGCAAGGGCTTGGACCTGCTCGCCGCCAGCGAGGTCTCCGACTTTCTGCTCCTGAGGTCCCAGAGGCGGAGAAACCTGGACCCCTTTCAGTACGACTGTCCTGGCCACGCGGTCGCTCCAGTCTTTTTCGCCCTGAAGGCTCTTGCTCCGAACGCCAAGATTTGCATCTCGATTTCCTTCGAGGTTGGTGCCCGTATATCGGTTTGATCGCATCTCCTTCAGAGGCCATTGAAAACAAAACAAAACTAAAAGTAATTTGTCTAGCAAAACAAATTCCGTTATTTTGTAAGTGTGGCTTATTTTCAAAATTCGTTTTTATTACTGATGCCAGCAATAAGGACAAAGAAGGGATGGAGAATGAAGAGAAAGTGGCATACTGTCGCTTATGTAATAAGTAATTTTGTCTCGTAAAGTAAATTACTTATACTAGTGGTACGCTCGAGCCCAAGAAATGCGTTTTATCAGAGCGGCAAAATTTAACGAACTGCAGACACTGTATACAAATGCCACATAGAGGTTACACGAAAATGCCAAAAGACGCTGCGTATTATACGTGTTAAGTGCAGATGCATCAGGGTCAAATACAGCTTTCCTAAACCATCTGTTTGGTGAGTGATCAAAAAAGTGTGGTGTATCGGTTAATATATCTGTTTATCAATAACCGGGTCTCAATAACCGGGTCTTGCATCCAGTTTGTCTATGGTGAAAATGAATCATGTTAATCACAATGAGTGGCGCGACTTTATCGTCCCCATTTTGATGGAAAGCGTTGGAAATGGTTACCATACCTTACATTTCCTATATTTTTGTCATATTCGAGAATTGTAGCGGGACCCTTTTGAACTAAAAAAAGGACATCTTGTTTGTATTTGTTTAAAATTTGGCATATTACAGACATTCTTGCCAGGCGAAGTTCGAATAACGGGGGCCTATCTCTGCCTTGGCAGTAAATTATACATGCAAGCTACCCGACGCATCATAAGTAATATGCAGAATATGAGTGCACGCGGTACTGGGATTTTGCGAATGTAATTTCAGTAGAAGTCGCGTGAGCATTGATTAGTATGACTTTTTTTTTTCCCACGAACTTTAGGTGCATCTTCAGACTTTTTCAAACATTTAATTATTAAGGAAGGTGTGGAAGCCTGCATTGTCGTCCAGCCTGCACAGGCAATAGAATCTCTATCTCTCTCTCTCTCTCTGTGTGTGTGTGTCTTTTTAGATATATACTAAAGTATTTTCATTCAAACTATGAGCTGTGTAGTCGCTGAAGGGTATTGCGAGCTAAAGAGGTGCTAGAGGATTACCAATTTGCATTGGTAAGTGCTCCGTCGTTCTCCAGACGTCACCTTTAACGCGAAGGATAATATATTAGGGTTCCACAATAGACGATTTTCCCTGCAACAATAATCATTTCAATCAGCATGAAAGGAGCAGTGAGAGATCTCTAGTATTATTAATTTTATCAAACTGTTTACCATATTTTACCATCTCGGAGAATTTGTCCCAATTTGAATGGCAGCTTGCTTGTGGTGACAGACTTCCATGTCCATCTCGTTTCGCATTAAACAGGTGCGCGCTTTCAAGTCTGTCGCCAACCGCTCCGACGCAGAGACGCGGATGGAACCGGCCGACCCGACTGGGTACACGGGTACCGCTGGACTGCGCGCCTTCTCGGAAGTGTGCAAGGCCTCCGACGTCAGCGTGGACCCCGTCAAGTACTGCACGCTCGCGTCGGCGTCCAGGAACGTGAAACTGGCGCTGGAGACACCTCTCTCCATCCGACAAAAGCTGGGCGCGCTGTCGAAGCCGTGTGTGGTGCTCTGGGACATGGAGCTCGACGACTTCGAAGGCCACTGCTCGGCCGCGTCCCGTCACCCGTGGCCTCTCACGGCAGCCGTGTACAACGCCTTGAACTAACGCATTCGACTACGAAGCTGCGCGTGTGAAAATGGGAATGATTGCCTATACTTTCTAGGCACTGTAAATTATGGTTGTGAGTGGTTGATATTGTGCGCAGGCTTCATATTTGTTCGCGTGTCGAAGGAGCAACCGCGTCGGATTGATGTTGCGGCTGCACTTCATGGATCATGTATATCTCTGATAACCACCCCCTAATATCAATACCATCTTGTAGTGACCGCTGCAAATTGGATATGCTTACAGTGTTGCCAGCGAGAAGTGTCTCTGGAACACCACCAGCGATTTAAATCATGTACCGTATTTGCTTGTCTCCGCATTAATTATACCATTCAAACTGTAATCGCGCTGGCCTATTACACTTATGACCTGTGTTACTACTGCGTTTGGTTTAGCCATGTGATAAGTTAACAGATTTCATCCACACCGCCATAAAGGGAGCGCTCGTAACACCCATGATCCATTCAGTTGGCGCAGTGAGTGTTTCCCTTTAACAATGGAAATAAGTGCCTGAAGCCTCACATTTCTTACATTGTGGATGCTTATGTACAAATTGATGATTCGTTGTTGAACATGACCTTTGATATTATAAAAAAGGCAGATGCTGATTCCGGGAAACTACGTACGCTGCCTCCGGAACGGGCCCACTTTTCACGCTGTCCGATACCGTCCAAAAGAGTCTGTTGCTGCACCATTTATAGGAGTGACCTTCAGAGTGGTTTCGAATGATGCCGCACGAGCTACGCCAGCGTAATAAAGGAAGTTTTTATTTCGGCCGGAAAAATGCCTCATTTGCCAAGGCTTACCTCTGAAAAGGGCCTTTACGGTAAGTCGTCTCGTTCGTTGTGAAATCCACCGTAGCTACTACTAATTGCTCCAATGATGCCACACGAGCTACGCCAGCGTAATAAAGGAAGTTTTTATTTCGGCCGGAAAAATGCTTCATTTGCCAACGCTTACCTCTGAAAAGGGCCTTTACGGTAAGTCGTCTCGATCGTTGTGAAATCCACCGTAGCTACTACTAATTGCTCCAATAATGCCACACGAGCTACGCCAGCGTAATAAAGGAAGTTTTTATTTCTGCCGGAAAAATGCTTCATCTGCCAAGGCCAGAGCAATAAAGGAAGGTTATATGAACGGGGTCCCATTTTTGAGAAAAATGGGACCCCGTTCAAATCGAACGAAACTGGCCGAAATATAATGATATGGTATTCTACTCGAATTTAATTACAATCCCAAGGATATAGTATTGTACAAGGATATAGTATTGTACCCTAATCAATTTCCCATGGGTATAGACTTGCCATTTCTGAGAAAAATGGGACCCCGTTCGAATCGAACGAAACTGGCCGAAATACAAGGATATGGTATTTTACTCGATTTTCATTAATTTACCAAGGCTATAGACTTGCCACTTCTGAGAAAAATGGGACCCCGTTCGAATCGAACGAAACTGGCCGAAATACAGGGATATGGTATTTTACTCGATTTTCATTAATTTACCAAGGCTATAGACTTGCCATTTCTGAGAAAAATGGGACCCCGTTCGAATCGAACGAAACTGGCCGAAATACAAGGATATGGTATTTTACTCGATTTTCATTAATTTACGAAGGCTATAGACTTGCCATTTCTGAGAAAAACGGGGCCCCGTTCGAATCGAACAAAAATGGCCGAAATACAAGGATATCGCTTTTTTACTCGATTTTCATCAATTTCCCAAGACTATAGACTTGCCATTTTTTAGAAAAACGGGACACCGTCCGAATCGAACAAGAATGGCCGAAATACAAGGATATCGTATTTTTCTCGATTTTCATTAATTTCCCAAGGCTAGACTTGCCATTTCTGAGAAAAACGAGACCCCGTTCGAACCGAACAAAAATGGCCGAAAGACAAGGACATCGTATTTTACTCGATTTTCATTAATTTCCCAAGGCTATAAAACTTGCCATTTCTGAAAAAAACGGGGCCCCGCTCGAATCGAACGAAAATGGCCGAAATACAAGGATATCGCTTTTTACTCGATTTTCATCAATATCCCAAGGTTTTAGACTTGCCATTTCTGAGAAAAACGGGGCCCCGTTCTAATTGAACGAAACTGGCCGAAATATAAGGATATCGTATTTTACTCGATTTTCATCAATTTCCCAAGGCTATAGACTTGCCATTTCTGAGAAAAACGGGACCCCGTTCGAATCGAACATAAATTGCCGAAATACAAGGATTTCGTATTTTTCTCGATTTTCATCAATTTCCCAATTGCCATTTCTGAGAAAAACGGGGCCCCATTCGAATCGAACGAAACTGGCCGATATACAAGGATATCGTATTTTACTCGATTTTCATCAATTTCCCAAGCCTATATAGACTTGCCATTTCTGAGAAAAACGGGACCCCGTTCGAATCGAACAAAAATGGCCGAAATAAAAGGATATCTTATTTTACTCGATTTTCATCAATTTCCCAAGGCTATAGACTTGCCATTTCTGAGAAAAACGGGACGCCGTACGAATCGAACAAAAATGGCCGAAATACAAGGAATAAGTAGAGGAATGCTCTACGATGCGGGAAAACGCATTTTGTGCGACTTCTGATCGAGTCAAAATTTCACAAAAAACCCAATACTATAGTCTTACCTTTTTTGGCATTTTGGGCAAGATTTTGAGAGACCGTATTTTTATTCAGGAAGGCGCGCAATAAGTAGAAAAATGCTCTACGATGCGGGAAAACGCATTTTGTGCGACTTCTGATCGAGTCAAAATTTCACAAACTATCCAAGACAATATAGTCTTACCTTTTTTGGCATTTTGGGCAAAATTTTGAGAGACCGTATTTTTATTCTGGAAGGCGCGCAATAAGT